>JBBIGA010000106.1:31690664-31717205 GCA_037576975.1 Alestes dentex | reverse complement strand
TGTTAGCTAGCGGTGCCGTTTCAGATGCCGTGCAGAACGCCGGTACTGTTACTGTACTTTAACACCGACTTGCAGATGGTACAGGTCTCCGTGCTGTTTGTGTGTCTAGAGTGAAGGATCTCCACACATGTGCCCCTTTTATGAAGGGACTATAGTAATTGGTTAAACCAAGGAACGCGCGTCAGCGTAAGCCAGTCAGAGGTAGAGACTGCATTGTGTACACAAGCGAGGGCAGAGAGAGAGAGAGAGGAAAAAAAACACACGACTAGTGGACTGCTCCCAGGGGGCGTCAACTCGTGCCTCTGAAGTCGAGTAGTCGACTTTTGTGTTAATGCCATAATATGTATATATACATACATTGCATTGCAATAAAAATCACTTTCCCCCTCAAAAAAGTTCTAAATGGAGCTCATGATCTGGCAGTGGATGGTGTGTTTAGGGGATTATATTGCAGCATATAGTCATTGCAGTATACCTTTCAGTATGTTGAAAATACATAACACACATGCTTTTTGATGAAGGACTAACGTGGACTGATTTCTCAGTAACGAATAAGGAACAATGTGTTCCAGTGTCCTAGATGCCAGAGCAGTTTCTTCTTTTTGATTCAGTTTTCCTTTTCTTTCTACAGTCTGTCTGATCTGGACGACTTTATTAAGGTTACTGAGAGTGGCCTGAGCAAGAAGGTGGAGGAGGGCGACTACGCTGGCCTGGTGGGGGTGATGGGTCACTTAATGGCAGTGAAAGAGAGACAGAGTGCCACTGATGAAATGTTTGAGCCGCTGCAGCACACCATTGATCTGCTGAAGACATATGAGCAGGAACTGCCAGAAGTGGTGTACAAACAGCTCGAGGTAACTGCCTTCATAAAAGGAGCTCAAACGTCGATACTGCCGAGCGGCTGTAAACCTGTTACGGCTTAAGTGTTTCACTTAATAGATAAGCACATTAAACTAAAAGTACTATGCCTCTGAAATCCACACGGCAGATAAATATAGACCTTTTGGTAAAGCCTTTATCAGAACATTAGAATTAAAATGCTGGTTCTGTCACATGATGAAGACTGAAGCTGGAACGTGCAGAAAAAGACTGTAAGAGCATAATATGTGCTGGGGTTCTCTCAGAGTCAGAGATGTGTTTTTGTGCTTTCATGCATAGGAGCTGCCAGAGAAGTGGACAAACATGAAGAAGCAAGCTGTTGTGGTGAAGCAGCAGGTGGCTCCACTGCAGGCCAGCGAGGTCGGCAACCTGCGAAGGAAATGCGCCTCATTTGATGTGGAGCAGCACACCTTCAGGGAGCACTTCCGCTCCAACGGCCCATTCAGGTCCATTCATCTATCTGTCTGACTGTGTGTCTGTCTGTCTGTCTATTACAGAGTGTCTCACAGACGTCACTGTAACTGTTCACTAAAGTAAATAGAAGCAAAATGATTATAATGATGAATAATTACATTGAAATGAAATTATTCGGAATCAACACAGTCATTATAAACCTTTATATCCATTAAAAAAAAAGTATATCCAAAAAAAAAAACAAAAAAGTAATTAAAAAACCTTTTTAAAACTTCTATTGGTCCATTCATCATGAAATGCTCATGCGCTATAAAGAGCAGCTGCCATTTCCAAAAAAATACCATTTTTAATGAAATGTAAATCCGAAGAACCTTTATTAGGACACATACTGTTCCATGTCAAGGTGCTATGCTAATTGAAGGGTTTTCCCAGAACCAGTTCAGCTCTAGAACCATTTAGAAATCTTGATTTTAAGAGTATTTTGAGCACCCTGTGTGTTTTCTTGTTCCTTCTCTCAGGTTTGAGAGCGTGGAACCCTATGGGATGCTGAACGTGGCCCACACACAGATTCAGGAGAAGGAATCCGTCATGGCTGGGCTCATTGAGTCAGCTGGCCTGTTTGAAGTGAGCATTCCCGACTACAAACAACTCAAACAGTGCCGCAAAGAGGTGTCTGTTCTCAAAGAACTGTGGGACATGATCTCAGTGGTGCAGTTTAGCCTTGATGCCTGGCGGACCACCCCATGGCGACAGATCAACGTGGACGAGATGGAGTTGGAGTGCAAACGGTTCTCCAAGGAGCTCCGAGCGCTGGATAAAGAGTCCCGAGCGTGGGATGCTTTCTGCGGTCTGGATAGTACTGTGAAGAACACTCTGACGTCGCTTCGCGCCGTAGCTGAGCTCCAAAATCCAGCCATCCGGCCCAGACACTGGCAGCAGCTGATGAGTGCCACGGGGGTCCGCTTCAGCATGAATGAGGAAACCACGCTTGCCGACCTGCTAAATCTCAATCTGCACCACTTTGAGGACGAGGTGAGGGCTATTGTAGACCGAGCTGTGAAGGAGATGGGAATGGAAAAGGTATTGACCGAGCTGGACGCTACCTGGACATCGATGGAGTTTGGCTATGAGTCTCACCCACGTACCAGTGTTCCTCTACTCAAGTCAGACGAGGACCTAGTGGAGACACTGGAAGACAACCAGGTAAAGATGTCCCCATGTACTCTGAAAGACTGATACCAGTGTTAATCCAGGTATGTTGTAATTAAGAGGTCAAGGAGCCGCAAAAGGAAGATTTGCAGTAAAAACAAATTGCTGATAGACCATTCTGGTCCATTTTAGTTACAAATTATAGTGTAATTTTATAATCTTGTCATTTTTAACTCAGTTTGAAACTTAACTATATTGTTGTTTTTTTGCCATCTTTTTTGGCCACCACAAACATTTTCAGAGCTTAATAATCAATTTTTTGTAGTGTGGAACAAGTACCCCACGTGTCATATCTGCAAGGCCAGTGTTCTGACCGCACTAGGTCAAGCTTAGTTAGAGTTGCATTGATTCGCTATTACATTCTTAGCATTCAAAACTGAGAAAAAGAGTACACTTTGTATGCTGAACTATTAAATTATGTATCATATTCAAGATATGAATTGATATAAATAATAGTCAAAAAAGCACATTATGCGCAACAAGCTCAAATGAAATTATATCACCGGCATTTTGAAAATGTAATTGGCATCCAAGCATGTCCTACCCAAACTGGATGAATCGTAATAAGTTGAAACACAATGTGCAGGTGTATTATCTATGAAAAAAAAACATCAGAACGATCAGATCAAACTCCGTATCAACATCGTCAGACTAAACCTGGTGGATACTTAAGATTTGGATCTTTTTTTGATGGCAAAATATTTGATCAGTACATCTCTACAAACAGGTGCAGCTGCAGAACCTCATGTCGTCCAAGCACATCGCCTTCTTCCTGGGAGAAGTTTCATCGTGGCAGCGCAGGCTCTCGGTGGCTGACTCCGTTATCTCTATATGGTTCGAGGTCCAGAGAACGTGGTCGCACCTGGAGAGCATTTTCATCGGCTCAGAGGATATCCGCTCGCAGTTACCTGAGGTTCACAGTCATTCCCCTCTGATAACGTAGATGAAATGAGCCTTAAAGGAATAGTTTGGCAAACAAAAATTAATTAATATCTAATTATCACAGTTACTCCTTCACCATGAATATAATCACTAAGCCAAGCCATGTTTAGATGCGTGTGATGTTTGCTTCATTAGTTTTGGAGCTGAAAGGCTAATCTAGCAGAGGGTAATGGAAACTTACACCCCACTAGTTATGAATTGTGTAAAGTGCGTGCCTAAATTACCACTCGCTTACGTTGACCACGCGGCCTAATGGATAAGGCATCTGACTTCGGATCAGAATAGTGAGGGTTCGAGTCACTTTGTGGTTTTTTGCAGCTGGTGGCCTAGTGCTTAGGGAGTTGCCCCTGTGACCGGAAGGTCGTGGGTTTGAATCCCAGGATTGCTGGTGGTACCACTGAGGTACCCTTGAGCGAGATCCCCACACACACTGCTCCCCGGGCGGCCCTCGTTGGTGCCAGCCCCCCGCTTCACTTTGTAAATGGGTTAAACGCTGAGAAGGAATTTCACATTGTTCACACTGTGCTGTGGTGTGTTCACGAGTGACTATAAGGGGCCACTTTACTTTACTTTACCACAAAATGCGTTAAGCCGTTAAGTGCGTGCTGTTATGTACACAGTAGCATCCCTCTTTGGTCTGTATTTGTAGATAACAGTCTGTCACATAGTGTCAGAAAATACATAAGCAAGTCTGTTTCGGATTACTTAACAATTCAGTGTGGTCTGAGGAATGCGTCTGATGATTTGCGTGCAGTTTACACAGTTCAGATTTTGCCAAACGTCTGTTGCTTGTTAGCCACTTTAGCCTTGTAAGTTGCTTGTTAGCCACTTTAGCCTTGTAAGTCCAGACACCAAACTTGTCTTGGTGGGTTGCATTCAGGATAAGGGAGATTTCCCCCTGATCGCTCACCAGACAGTTTTCCCAAACTATTCATTTAGTTTAGGATATTGCACCCTGCCACACTGCACAAAATATTCAGTAATGGTTTGAGGAACATGACAAAGAGATCAAGATGACCTGGCCTGCAAATTCCTCAGACCTCAGTCTGACCGAGCATGTGTGGGATGTACTGGACGAACTAGTCAATCCATGGAGGACCCAGCTCGCAACTTACGGGACTTAAAGGATCTGCTGCTAGCGTCTTGCGGCCAGATACCACAGCTCACCTGCAGTGGTCTTGTGAAGCCCATACCTCAACAGTTCACAGCTGTTTTGGCATATTACGTGTATCTGTAGAGAACACACTTAAATCTGGAATCTTTAAAACATAAAACGTATCATAACGTTTGCACCTGCTCTGGTTTATATTTTATGTTTTACCTCCAGTTTGTGAAGCTAAGTAAGTATGAATAAATGTGCATTAAAATGTGCAGACGTGTGTTCTCGGTGGGGGATGTGTACTTATATTCACTTACTAAAACAACGAAAATATGTCATTTGA
The DNA here is from genome assembly GCA_037576975.1 of Alestes dentex. Lineage (NCBI taxonomy): Eukaryota > Metazoa > Chordata > Actinopteri > Characiformes > Alestidae > Alestes > Alestes dentex. Next base: position 31,712,319 of record JBBIGA010000106.1, on the reverse strand, counting down.
TCAAGGCAGCCCAAGGCAGCATAAAACATCTGAATCAATTAAACATACCAGTCAAAATAGAAAGTATGAATGTACCGCATATCTGTTATTTGTTATCTGTCATCAATGAACAAACCAGATGCTTATAATGAGGAGCTGGCCTCACTTAAATGAGGCCCTCGCTGACTCGGGAAGCATCTTGTCCTACCCACTGGCAGTGCATTCGTAGATTTAGATCAGAGATGAAAATGTTTGTCTCATCATGCTTTTGGCTGAATGCGTTGAGATAATTATCATGGTATTCTAATAGCCAGAGACACAGATGTTTGTTAATAATGTCAGTTATTTTTGTTCCGCTGGGAAATAAAATTCATTCAGGCTATTCCCTCATGAACATCTCCGCAGGACTCCAAGCGCTTTGAAGGAATTGATACAGATTTCAAAGAGTTGGCTTATGATGCACATAAAACGCCCAATGTTGTGGAGGCCACCAATAAACCTGGGCTCTACAGCAGACTGGAGGACATTCAGAGCAGGTTAACAGCTTGTTTTTATGTTCTCTCTCTCTCTCCGTCTCTCTCTCTCTCTCTTTTCTCTCTCTTTCTCTGTCTCTCTCTCTCCCCCTCTCTTTATCTCTCTGTCTATCTTTCTCTCTCTGTCTCTCTCTCTGTCTCTCACTCTCTCTTGCTCTCTCTTTCTCTCTCTCTCTCTCTCTCTCTCTCTCTCTCTGTCTGTCTCTCTCTCTCACGCTCTCTCTCTTTCTCTCTCTCTGTCTCTGTCTCTGTCTCTCTCTCTCTCTCTCTCCTGCCTTTGAGCTTGTTTAGAGTCTTCTCAAGGCGAGATGTGTGGAAAACATGAATGTGGTGTGATGATGCCATTCATAGTGTTATATTGCCTGGATCTGCAGGCCATAATTCCATCTCTTTCAACACAAACATATGAAAGCACAACGCGCACACACACACACACACACACACACACACACACACACACCCTTTTCAGAAGGACAGTTTAATGATCTGAGTCCTGGTTCTTGCAGGCTGGCTCTTTGTGAGAAGGCTCTGGCTGAGTATCTGGACACCAAGCGGCTGGCTTTTCCCAGGTTCTACTTCATCTCCTCTGCTGACCTGCTGGACATTCTGTCCAATGGCACCGATCCTCAGCAGGTACCACACACCCAGCAGAACAGCTTTTCAGATACATTCATTCCAGTTAATACATGATTTGTACTTATTTTAATAGTTTTTATGAGTAATAGTTATCGTGTGCAATTTTCCTTTTGTCCCAAATATAGTCAAAGTGTATAAGTTATTTCTCACTTAACCTCAAACCATGTGCATTCTTCCCTCTGAAGACCTATTATGATTCCTTAATTAAATTTGAATGCTATCTCTCTCACAGTAAGAGAGCATTATATATATATATATATATATATATACATACACACACTTCACATTATTAAAATATAAAACAGTGTAAATATATATACAATGTTATATTTAATATTCAGACATACTAAAAGCCTCCCTTTTGTCTTTTTCCATTAATGTGTTTTGGATCCTTTGTAAGACTGTGCATGTTCAGTTAAGTCATGTTTTGTTCATGGACTTATCATTTCGTCTATTATGTGCAATAGATATAGCACTACATAGATATTCATATTGAAACTCATTCTATTATGAACATAATTTAAGCATATTTGTGTGTCTCTCTTCATATGGTTGTAAGAGGGGTTTAGAGAAGTGCCCTCAGTGCAGCACTTCGCCTCCAGATGGCAGTGTTGCTCACTGCTTCCAGGCTAAGTGGACTCAAAGACGAATTTCGCATCATGATAAACCTTGTGTAAACATTTCTAAACAAACACAGTGATCTTTAGTTAATCTAAAGATTCCATTATCCACCCTCAAGGTTCAGAGACATCTTTCCAAGTTGTTTGACAACACAGCCAAGATGAAGTTTGAAAGTGATGCAGATGGCAGCCCCGGTAAGATGGGGCTGGGCATGTTCAGTAAAGAGGAGGAGTATGTTCCATTCAGTGAGCCTTGCGACTGCACCGGTCAGGTACGTTCAGCTGCGCCACTCCAGCAACATACCTGCTGTCTGTTTCTTTAACGTGTGTGGTGTGGCGTGGTAAAATAGTGGTGGATCTGAAAGTGGTACTTTCTTGCAGTGTAACACCTGGAGTGTACCTCTCCACCATGAATGCTCTCAGAAGTGTTATACACCTGTGTCCACTACTAAATGTGCCAAAACGTTAACTTAGTATTATTGTAAAACAGTGTTTCAGGCATCATTCCTAACCATTTTGTGTCCTAGTTTTCTGTGAGGTAGCTTTTAAATCGCATGAAATGTTTCGAACATCTGATTGCAATCACCACTGGCCATTGAAGGTCCAAGCCCTCTGAATGACTTGGTTATGAAGAAAAATGCTGAAAATTGGAGTTGGTTTTCAATAGCATTAGACTTAGGGTAAGAATTAGGGCGATGGTTAGTGTTATGGGTAGCTCATGGGTTAGAAGTTGAAGAATTTCAATTCGTGGCTTTCTGAGTTTGATGCTCTTGCTGATTTAAAATGAAATTAATAATAAAAGAGTGGAATGAAGCTAAAAAATATGTAGAATTTATTAAGAATATACAGAAAACTATGTAAAGTTGCCATGGTTAAGTACATACAGTAATACAAATATGACTTCATTTTAATTTCAATTCAGTTCTGACTATACTCAGAGAAGGTCACTTTCTTTCCCCTGTTGTGTTGTGCCGGTACGCACACCTCGAGGTGCAAGCACTGAAACGTTCTTTCTGTCGGTAATGAAATATTCCGGCGTAGCATAATAGCTCTTTTTTTTTTCTTTTTTTTTTTTCAGGTCGAAATATGGCTGAATAGAGTTCTGGACACAATGCGGGCTACCGTGCGGCACGAGATGACGGAGGCGGTTGTAACATACGAAGATAAGCCCAGGGAACAGTGGCTGTTTGATTATCCTGCTCAGGTATGAAATCCCAGCCTGCTATTGTGCAGAGGCAAATCAAGCGCCGCTTGTAAACACCCGCGGGCAGGTTCCGCCTTGAATGAGAGAATATTTATGAAGGACCAGGAAACATACTGCAGAATTAAGATAGTGGGAAATATTTATTGCGCCGTGTTAAATGTTTCATAGACAGCCGGCGTTAACCTTATCTTTTATGTGATGCAATAAATTCCGCCGCTTCTCTATGCCTGGGAAATGTTGGGCTGCGAGGGGGGATGCCAGGGTGCTCTCTTTGATGCTTTTGAGCGCGTGCCGTGCGTGTGTTTCAGGTCGCACTCACCTGTACTCAGATCTGGTGGACGTCTGATGTGGGCATGGCCTTCTCCAGGCTGGAGGAAGGCTATGAGAACGCGATGAAGGAGTACTATAAGAAACAAGTGAGCCAGCTCAATACCCTTATCACCATGCTGATTGGACAGCTCAGCCCCGGGGACAGGCAGAAAGTCATGACCATCTGCACCATCGACGTCCACGCCAGAGACGTAGTGGCGAAGATCATCGCTCAGAAGGTGCCACCATCAGCCTTTAAGGGGCCATATGACTGATTCACTTGTTTTCCTTCCTTTTTTTGTTATAAGTGCTTGATCTCGCACACACAGATCGTGAAAGTGGCGTTCTCCAGCGCAGACTGTAGGAACTAAGCTGCTAAAGTAGCCCATTTCGAAAGAACCGTTTTTGCAATATGTGTGCGTGTTAGTTTTGTTATATACGTTATATACATTTTGCACTACTTTTTGGATGACACGCAATACTGGGCAGGCCATTAGAACAGAGGTCATTTGATTATAGTTCTGTGCAAAACCGTTTTGGCACCCCTGGTTTAATGTTATGTTTTGACGTTTTAAGTGAAATAAGGGAACTTCAGGATATTTTCATACAAAATGACTTTATTTTCCTTGAATTGAACATATTAGTAAAAAAAGCATAAGTGCATGTAGTATGTTTACATTCAATATATTAAATATGCCAATGAATGTGCATTTGTCAAAAAAATGCAGACGAACTCTCGATATTAGTCCTGTAGTGGAAGCATTTTTTTTTTGTTTGTCTATTTGAGTTCAAATTGGACAAAACCTGTCATGTGACAGGGACTGTTCAAATGCTGCATACGACGATCTTGAGAACACAGTAAACGTACTGCCTAAGGGATAAAGTGAGGCTGGAAGTGATCATGTGAAAATGAAATATGACTATTTGGTGTGAAGCACATGCTGACCCCTGATAAATGGACCTCAGGGAGCGATACAAAAAGAGAACGTAAAGTATAGCTCCTTTAATGTCACCTGCCTACTATTACTGTTGTTTCTGCCGCGTCATCCTGCAATCAGTCATAGACAGCACACAGAGGGTGAGGTTCATCAACTGAAGGAAAGTCAGGAGCTAGCTTTCTCGCTTAGAAAGTTCGGGACACTTTTTTCATTAAGGACCATGCATGCAGTATTATTTGCCTTCTTAGCAAAATAGTTCCGATGAGTTGTTCCCCCGTGAGTTCTCGTTCTCTGGATTCACTTGAATGACTGTTATTAAGGCAAAGAGAAATCCTAATGAAAGTGAAGTGAAGAGAGTGGCTTAGACACTGGATAATTTTGTTCGCACTGCTCAGGTGTTACATTCTCTCACACTAATCCTCTGTAATCATCTCCCTCTTTGTGGGGGTGGGGGCGCGTTGTGGCTCAGCCTGTGCCGTTTCTTCCCTCGCTCTCAGGTGGACAACTCTCAGGCCTTCGTGTGGCTGTCTCAGCTGCGCCACCGCTGGGACGAGAGCGAGAAGCACTGCTTCGCCAACATCTGTGACGCCCAGTTCCTCTACTCCTATGAGTACCTGGGCAACACGCCACGCCTCGTCATCACACCGCTCACAGACAGGTGAGGGAGCGCAGCAGACACCGAGCCGCTTCAGGCTGGAAGACTTTAGACGTCTTCCAGCCTCAGATGAACATTAATCACTGTGGCGCCAGGGCCGGAGGCCATTATCCCCTAAAACTCGAAGCTCATTATTCAACGGTTGATGTGAACATTCGCTCCTTAGTTGGTGCTGCGAAACTAATTTCCACTTTTTCATCATTATTAGAGACATTTTGATCTACAAGATTATGCTTAAAGTTGTTATTTAAGCAAAATAATAATTATGCTCGTGCCTCCTACAAAAAAACGTTTCCAGGAGCCAACAGGACGTCAGTGTATGCGTGTCTTCTTCAGTCCTGCTGTAATGATATCCCAGGTGGCTCCTCGTGAAGATGCTTGAGAGAATGATGTGTAGGCAAAAAAAGGGCTTAAAATACTATTAAGAATCTAAAGCTGATATTAAGAATTGCAATTTTTTAACGATTGCTGTATAATTCTGTGTGTAGTACTATAGCCTGGTCTCTTTACTTTTATACTAAATGAAACGGTAGTCTAAAAAATAAGGAAAACCATTCTCTGAGTAGGTTTGTCTAGAAGTTTGATAGGGAGTGTATAATAAGTCTGAAATCATTAATGGGTCAAAGCGATAGTAGAGAAACATTTGTAAATATAAGTGTAAATATCAGATTTGCGCATTTGTCCCCCTGCCCTACAGGTGGTGGAGACGTATGTTGTCTAGTGTTTGCTTCTTTAGATTTGTCATGGAGATACGAGGTTTATTTAGCTAACTATGGGTGTTATAATTTGACATCTTGCAAATTGCAAGCCAAAAGCACAGACAAAATTCCAGCTTTTTCAGCTATGCAACATACTTTTGCAGATTTCATAGGCAGATAACTTATCTCCCACTGAAACAAGCCTATTTGAGTTTAGCTATGATATATAGCGCTTCCAGTACTTATTTGCTGCAAAGCACACACCAAAATATCTGACAAAACTACATTCTAAGGGGAAACGATCACTTTAAATCCAGTCAGACTTGGTTAGGTGCAACGCAAGGCCTGGATTCTTCATATTGGAGCTGTGTATTTTTTGCATTGTGGTGGTGAGGACTTCTTAAAGGGGTCTCTTAAAGGGGTGGCCCAGTTCGGTAGTGGGCCGAGTGTTAAAGAAAGTGAGTGTCCCATTAAACACTCTCCTGCTCAAAGCAAACAGCAGGTTGCCGAGGCTCCTTGGCAAGCTGTTTATACGAAAGTGCCCCAAACGGTCTCTAGATGTCTTTGAAAGAACAACAAAGCGGAGACAGGCGTCTTTGATGGAGAAATCAATGGCGCTGCGTCTTGCCGAGCATATGGCGGGGTTTTCATAGCTCCGGCAATGCTCTGTTGACCATGTCAGAGCTCTGGCTTTCATCCACGTTGAGATGAATGTGCTGAGGAATGCTACCAGTGCAGATGGCTCCATTATGCACTGGGCCTCAAAAGTTCCATAATGTGCATTTAAGAAAAAAAAAAAAAGCTGATTCCTTCCTATGAACACAAACTGCTGTATTATGCTTAAAGTAATTAATAGCAGAGTTTTTAAGAGCATTTGGTTCCACATGCAACAAAAGTTAGCTCTTTGTAAGCACATACTTACTTACAGCACACAGTTTCGGTCGTGCATAAACTGCTGCTTGATAGAATGAAGCCCCATATTACTTATATTCTGTAGACCAAAGTTTGGAATCAAGCCTAAGTTAGAAGACCAGTTTAACACGGCCTAATAGATTCCAATCAATAGCAAACCATCAGGAGTACAGAGGTTCACTTTTTTGTCTACTGAGTGTAAAGCACAGTATGCCAGAGCTGCAAGGTATGTATGTATGTGTGTGTGTGTATATATATAGAGCTGTATCCTGGAAGGAACTATGTTGGTGTTAGTTCCTTAAACTGCTGTTAGCCTATACAGTGTCTGTTTCATGCTTCTGAAGTCCATTCAGCCTTAAGGAATGCCAGTACCTCCCTGGCTGTAGGTACGATGCATTGCTTCGTTTTATTGTGATGTAACACAAGTATTGGCAATAGGTATTCAAAATACATCAGCTAAATATTGCATTAAGTCAAAGTTACATTTTAAATACATTTTTACCTTTAGACATACCCCTTAAACGTAAAAAAAGAACATTTCATTGATAAACGTTAGACCATCAATAATGTATTACCTACTTTAAAGCCGGCACACTGCATCGACCATCACACTCATTAGATGGACTCTAAAGAGGAATTAAAGCCTGAGTAAACTGATAAATCAGTGTCATGAGACAGTTATTTATCTCAACACTTATAAGGGATGGTTGAAGTAAACAGTAAACAAATTCAGCAAGAATTTACTGGACTCGTGCTCTTGTGATTGTGGAAGCAGTGAACAAGAGCACATAAATGTTGAGGATTTCTTCTTTGGGTTATTTAAAATGAACAGAAGAATGAGATGACAGAAACGAGGAACAATGTAAATAAAAATATAGTAGCTGAGTTTTTCCCCCCATGTGTCTTATCCACATATTTTGGAGCTATAATCTGAGTACGTTGCTTTATTATATATTGTAATGGAGTACATTGCTGAATAACATGTCCTAAATGTATTGGGTATTCAGCCACCCCTTCTTTTTCACTGTACTGTGTCCTGCTCTGTCCATCAGAAAGCATTTTGACATATAGTCAAAACAGCTGATGGAAATGGATGGAGTGGAAAACACATTTCTCTAGTAAAGGGGGTAGTGTTCTTAATTTAACTTCGACATTTCTTGTGTGTGTGTCGAGCCCACTCCTAACCATGTGTAACATGAAAACAAGACGAAAATTCTGTCATGCATATTGGAACAAAAGCTTACGGTTATTGCTGCCTATGTATGTGTGTGTGTAATTGTCGTATGTTCACTCAAACACAGATGCTACATCACACTGACCCAGTCTCTGCACCTCACCATGAGCGGAGCCCCAGCTGGCCCGGCCGGCACGGGGAAAACGGAGACCACCAAGGACCTGGGCCGAGCACTGGGCATCATGGTCTATGTGTTCAACTGCTCTGAGCAGATGGACTACAAGGTGAGAGGCTCAGTCGTGGATGCTCCAGCCATCGCGGGTCGACATTCACGGGCCTTCTCGGCTCGTCTGTTTCCGTCTTCGTTTGAAAAAGTTGTTTGGATTTGCGTTCGCCACAAAGCGCGACAAAGCGCTTGATGTGTTGTTTTAATTAAGAGACGAGGATAATTAGTGTCACCGAGTTCACTGCGAGTTCTGAGATATGTGTGAAGAGAGTTCTCTGTTTCAAAAAAACGGCTTTTACCCTGCAATACACCTCCCCCCCCTTACTCTCTCTCTCTCTCTTTCTCTGTCTCTCTCTCTCTCGCAATCTCTCTCTTTCACAATCTCTGTCTCTCCCAGTCTTTTTTATTCATTTCCCTTTTCCTCGCCTGACTCCGTCCATCATCTTATGAGCTGTGTATTAAGCTAAGCAAAGCCGTCCTCTCCAAACATGGGGGGGGGCCTTGGAGATTAGTAAGGCTCTGATGGCTGGGCTTATTTACCTCCTAAGCCGTGTCAACTATCTCCTCAGTATTCCGGCTTCATCTCTAGCCCGCCCCTGTATTTGTCTGCCGGTAGCGGGAGGGGAAAAAAGCCATATAATATGGTGGTCAATAGAGACGCAGCGCTAATCTCCTCATCCAGCTTGTACCTGCCCGCCGAAGCTCCTGCATCATTACCGGGCCCGGGCTGTACACTGCACAGCCAGAGTGAGTGAGAGAGGAAGACAGGCAGAGAGGGAGAGCCGAGGGAGAGCAAAGTGAGGGAGCCACATAGCTTTCCCATCACAGGCACCTACACTCAGTCCTCTGGCCAGCTCTCGTCCGTGTCAGAAAGTGCTCTCTCTCTCTCTCACCTGCTACGGCACGTTTTGGTGTCCAGTGCATCGAGAGAGGCTGTAGTTGTCATTTGTGAAGTGTCACTACTGGCAGCAGGTATTCAGAATGCACAGCTTAAATATCTGCATTAAGTCGAGGTTACTTTGTTACTTAATTTTTACATTTATGATACATAACCCTTAAATATAAAAAAGAACACTTAATCCGTTAAAGATAGACCATCAGTACTTGTTACCTAAGTTCAAGCGGCACACTGCATCGACTGGCGCACTCATTACATGGACTTCACAGAGGAATTGAAGCCTGAGTAGACTGATAAACAGTGTGATGAAACAGTTATTTACCTCAGTGTCACTCAACGCTTTTTAAGGGACGATTGAAATATCTCTTCAATAGAGATAATGACAAATTCAAGAATTTGCTGGACGTGTGCTCATGGGAATGTGGGAGCACCAGTGAACTGAAGCAGACAAGAGCAAATAAATGTTGAAGATTTCCTCTTTAGGTTATTGAATATGTACAGAATAATGAGATGACAGAAATGTGGAATGATGTGAATAAAACACAGTAGCTGAGTTTTTCCCCATGTGTCTTATCGACATAGTTTGCAGCCATAATCCGAGTATGTTGCTTGATTATATGTTGTAATGGAATGGAGTACATTACTAATAATGTGTCCTAAATTTATTAGGTATTCAGCCACCCCTTCTTTTTCACTGTATTCTGTCCTGCTCTGTCCATTAGAAAAGATTTTGACATATATATTGGTTTTTTTTTTTTTTGTTTTTTTTTTAATGAGCTGAAGGAAATGGATAGAATGGAAAACACATTTCTCTAATAAAGGTGGTAGTATTCTTAATATAGCTTTGATGACTACCAGTGAGTCTTCTGGCCAGCTCTCGCCTGTGTCAGAAAGTGCTCTCCCTCATCTGCTACTGGATGTTTTTGGTGTCCAGCGTGAGGAGATTGTGTCTGGAGTGCACGCTGAATATGGATGGAATCCGGGGGTTATTAGCAAACACGGATCCTCCTCTCAGAAACCTGCGGAAAGCCGAGGTTTATTATCTATCGCAGGGGCGAGAATTATGCAGAATTCTCATGACTCAAGTCCAGTGAGTCAGACCTTTAAAGAGAAACGACTTAACTGTATTATTCAGCCGTCGTGACGCGGCCTGTCAGTCACTGTCGTCTGTTCTGAAATGATGAAATAATGGTGGTTTACACTCTAACGAGCGCACAGTCATCCCTTCCACCTCACTCACTCACGTCTCCTCTCCTCTCCATCTCTCCCGCAGTCCTGTGGCGACATCTACAAAGGCCTAGCCCAAACAGGTGCCTGGGGCTGCTTCGACGAGTTTAACCGCATCTCTGTGGAAGTGCTGTCTGTGGTCGCCGTGCAGGTGAGCCAGCCGTCGAAGGATTTTCACCTCACATTAGTGCACCGGGAGCTAACATGGCAACACTCTCACATTCACCTCCGATCCACGCGGCATGTTTGACACTAAGCTGTAAACCGTGGTACCAGCCACCGATAATACAAGGAAGAAGCAGTGTGCTAGACTGTAGGGCTGCAGAAAAATCGATAAAATGTACTATAATACCTAGAGGCTTAGGTTTTAAGACTTTATCATTTAATACTTAATACTTGTGCTAATCCCATTATTGCCCCATTCCACAAGAGCCATTAGGATGAACTTATCATTATAATACGAGGAAGAAAACCCAAGGACGCTCAAAATATACAATCAGCAGTGAACAAAATAGCACGCGGTGCACACAAACATACACGTTCAGCGCCGCAGCCGGTAGGGGGGAAAACTCCCTAAACCACAATGTGTCACTTGGCTGTCCAAGGAAGAGTTTATCCGCCAGGGAAGATTCCTCTCAGTCCAAGAAGCCTCGTAGCCAAGATGTGGAGTCAGTCGGGTGGGCAGCCCTGGAAGGCATGCGATCATGACGCAGAGTCCTGTGGCTGGTCCAGGACGCCTCATCTCCTCGACCACTGAGAAAACACCAAAGAATACACATGAACAGTAGAAAGCAGTTCAAACAGGAAAAAAACAAATTAGAATAACATAAAGCAGCATGTATGTAAGGGGGCAGCCTGGTAGCTAGGGAGTTGCCCCCTTGATTGGAAGGTCATGAGTTCGAATCCCAGGACTGCCACTGAGGTACCTTTTGAGCAAGGTACCGTCCCCACACACTGCTCCCCAGGCGCTGCGTCGGTGGCTGCCCAATGCTTCACTTGGTGAATGGGTGAATTGCAGAGAAAGAAGTTCACACTGTTCACACCGTGTGCTGTGCTGTGCTGTGTTAACATGTGACTATAAGGGTTATTTTACTTTATGTAATTGTAGGGGGAGGTTTCATTTGAATCCTGCTTTGTCTATTTTTCAGTTCTGCTTTGTTTCCAAAAAAAAAAAAAAAAAAACAACTGTGATAAACATAGAGATTCCTTTTGAAGGTGTAATTTATAATATTGCTTATTCATAATTTAAGGTGTTGCAAATGGTTTTACAAAATTGCAATGGCGTCGTTTCTTGGCTCATACCTTGGGCCCTTGAGATTCGCACCCCCACTAAATTCCAACTCGTTTTTTTTTTTTTTTTTGCACTCGACAGCTACAAAAGCCCATTAGGCTCAACGTTTGCTTTTAGCATGCTAATCTGTCCATTTATCTCACACTATCATTGCTTTATGTGGCGTACTCTAGTGGAATAGCGCGACAACAGCATCTTAATTACTTCGTTATGTGAATCATACAGGGCTTAAGGACATAATTTTCCCAGGATGATGGTCAAGTTGACAATGATGCGCGTGCATAACTTACCCATGATGATCTTTAAGTTGACAGAGATGAGCATGACAATGAGAGAGCTCCGTGCATGACGGTGCATTTATCCGAGGCAAGGCTTTGTGCTGCCATACGGCTGAACAGGTTTAATGGTGCATCCCCGGAGCTGGTGACTCAGAGATAGCCGCGCATGAAAGCGAAGGGGGCTCTCTTTTACCGGCACCGCCGACGCTCTCTCTCTCTCTCTCTCTCTCTCTCTCTCTCTCTTTCTCTTCAAATTCTGGAAATGTCAGACAAGTGAATGGGTGTTTCTGCGCTGTGATGAATAATGAATTGGCACTCCCTTTTTTTTTTTTTTTCACGGCACACTTGAAAAAGCAGCGAAGAACGATTCGCCGAGAGTAAGACCATCTGAGCAGTCGCTCGGGAACGCACATCAGATGTCGCTTCTTGTGCGTCCCAGGGACAAAGTGGCGAGCGTCTGGCAGACGTCATTTAGGCCCAGCGACAGACATGATGGGAGGATACACGCCACTGAAGTTTTACCTCTGCAAAAAAAAAAAAAAAAAAAGAGATAGAATCAATTTTCCATTCGCTTAAGCAAAAGCAAACAGAAGGGACCGCAGACATATCAGTATTGAGACAAATTAGGCCGCCACTGCCAATTACCACGGGAGGCAGTGCACTGTTGCTAAATGGCCCCCTAAATATGGAGCGCTTTGTTTTCTTCTTAAATGCTAATAGTCAAGAGATTGTTTGCAACCGTGGCAATTTAGCTGATACTTCTCCGGGTTCCCAAATTCAGCCTAAATTACTTCAGGAAACCGAATTCTTCCAAAGCAGCGTTTGCCTTCTGTCCTCTAATTTCCATGTTCCTCACTGAGCCGCTGCCGCTTTCTGCAGGCCTTCCTGCACAGTTTGGACTCTGGAGTCAAGTTTGTTTGCCTGAAAGATAAGATGTAAAATTCACGAGTCTGGAAAGTTAAGCCTCATATCTTCCTAAATAAGCCTCATGTCATACATGATGCATCACCAAAGTTACAGCCTCGCTGTTTGCTGCCGCTGGTGGGGGCTGAGACAAGTCTCCAGTCCCGCTGGCTCTGGTTACACTGCATTATTTTGTGTTTGGCGAACACCTAGCAAACACCTCTCAGTACAGTGCTGCACAGGTGGAATATATTACGGGCTTCCAGATGATCTGATGGCCTCTCCACTGAATATTCAGCAGATTCACAGCCAAATTTGCCACAACTGTCTGGGATCAAACAGGCGCCCGTGCACAGTCTAGAGGCGTCTCAGATGAAGAGGTCGCGCGGGTGGCTACAGGCTGGCTGCTCTCCCATTTGTCTCACCTCCAACTCAGTTACACCCCGACCAGGGGCTAATTAAACCTAAACGCTCCGATTTTCCTCAGTGAAAAGCATTCCAAGCCCTTTTCTATTACAGCCGACGTTTTTCAACCAAAGAGAGTGCATAGCTTGGAGCGAGGAAATGAATGCGGCGCTGGAGGTCATCGTCATGTTTCACAAAAAACAAAAATGCAACACATTCAGTCGTGTAAGTGTAGCTAAGCATGTTCACGATACTGCCATTAAATGGTATGCATTGAGTTCCTTCACATTTACCAGGTGAAAAGTATCCAGGACGCCATTCGAGACAAGAAGAAGCGATTTAACTTCATGGGTGAGGAGGTGAACCTGTTCCCCTCTGTGGGAATATTCATCACTATGAATCCGGGCTATGCTGGCAGGACGGAGCTGCCTGAGAATCTCAAAGCCCTTTTTCGGTAAGTGCCGGGTATGCCTAAGGATAGTCTAGGTGATTTAGATGCATGTAAGGATATTATGCTAAGTCAAGGGTGTTCAGTCCTACCTGCGAGGGGCCGGTGTGGCTGCAGGTTTTCATCCCAGTCAAGCAGGAGATCGCCTGATTCCACTTGTTTAAGTTGGTCCTGTTCTCAAAATAGTCAGGTGTGCTCCTGCTTGGTTGGAACTACATCCTGCAGCCACGCCGGCCCTTTGCAGGGAAGATCGGACACCCGTGTGCTAAGCGAAAGCTGATATTAAACCCTGTCTGTGCACACAGTCCTGAGATCTCATTTATGCACCATTTTGCATTTTACAATAAATCATGCATATGCACATCATTTATTTATTTTCCCTGAGCGAGAGAATGGATGTATATTCTGTATATTCGTCAATGTAGAAACCCCTGGTTTTAGGAAAGTGTAATCATGGGAAAACCAATTACGAGACGCCCAAACTCTTATTAATTTTCCACCGTTCAGCATAATTGACGGAACGATTGGTGACTGTGGTGCTCGTACGTGGTTGAAAATGGTTTTGTCAGTTCAACCCAAAAATGACTTAATGTGATAAGAGGCAGTCAAGTAGATACACTGGAACAAAGCAAAGTAATAGAAATGCTTCAGCTGAACAGAAGCAATATTGCGTATTTTTGCCAGTCCAAATCTCAACAACACTTCAAATCCAATTCTTGCCTGTTGCATTTTTATAGTGTAGAGACGTAAAAAGTTCATGGATTTTGTAAGTAGGAATGGAAGTAGGGATATAATATAATATATGGACAATGTATATAGACATTCAGCTTAGGTGCTTTAGCCACATCCATTGCTAAGAGGTGAATAAAATCTAGCACATAGCCATGCAATCTCCAGTGACGAGCACTGGCAGTAGAATGAGTTGTACTGAAGACTTCAGTGACTCAGGCACTGCTATAGGATGCCATCCTTGTCGCAAGTCAGTTAGTGAAATTTCTGCCATTATGGATCTGCCCAGGTCAATTGCATGTGCTGTTATTGTAAAACAGTAGTGTCTAGGAGCGACAACAGCTCGAGCACAAAGCAGTAGATCACACAAACTCACAGAGCAGAGCCATCAAATGCTGAAACGCAGAGCATGCAAACATCGTCTATCCTCAGCTGCATCGCTTACTACTTGAAGCAACATCAAGACAGGAGCGGCGGATCTGGAGCTTCATGAAACGGGTTTCCCTCTCTGATGAACAAAGCTGAGGGAAACCTGTATCCGAATGCTCAGTACCAACAGCAAAGTTTGGTTTTAAAGATCAGGGACTGTTTATATTAGACAGTTTTTGACAGTTACATTTCAGTTCAACAGTTCGGTAAGGCCCTTTAATAACTCCACCGTGAGTGGACCCTTGTGTACAACGTACAGTTCATGAAAGCATGGTTTGATAAGTACGATGTGAAGGAATGCCAGTGTCCACAAAGCCCTGACCTCATCCCAGCTGAACACCTTTGGAATAAATTGGAACATCGATTGGCAGGCAGGTCTTCTTGAACAAGATGAGTGCCTCACAGATTCCCACAAACTCCCACAGACGCACTCCAAAATCTTGTTCAAAGCCTTCCTCAAAGAATCGAGGCTGTTATAGCTGCAAAGGGCGAAAAGGGACAACTCTGTTAATTAATGCCCACTATTTTGAACGGGGTGTCCTACAAGCTCATATAGGTGTGATGGCTAGCTGTCCACATACTTTTGGCCACATAGTGTAGTTCACTGCTCAGCTTTATCACTGCACTCATTCAACGAATTTATAGTTATTGGTTACCAATAAAATCAATACAAATGTGCAGTACAGGGTCACTCTAGGACCAGGGACCCTCGGCTGTAACTGCAATGTTTTTGTCTGTTTTGCAGAGCCATGTTCTCAAGCAGCTTTTATCTCTTCACTATTCTGCAGGCCCTGTGCCATGGTAGTGCCAGACTTTGAGCTGATCTGTGAGATCATGCTGGTAGCAGAGGGCTTTATTGAGGCCAGACTGCTGGCCAGGAAATTCATCACACTCTACCAGCTCTGCAAGGAGCTTCTGTCCAAACAGGTGAGGCACATTCAACCATGCTCATAGACGGTAAGGCCTTTCTGAATAGGCTTTGCAACCACTTCCATCATTCAGATTTTTATAGGGAGAGTTTTAATAGAGTGCGAGAGCAGCAAGCAGTTCTAATTGTTGAAGCATTATCCTTTAGAGTGCAGTGCTTCATCTAATGGCCTTTTCTACCCCTTTTCATTTTCTACAAAAGCCATATTTTGACAGCTGTAGCAGTTATAGCCTACTGCTTTGGACTGCACGATTATGAAAGACACAAATATTTTCCAAACAAAAAAGTCTCCACTTCTATATTGTACGATAAATAATTGCGAGGCTGCAATATATGAGATTGAAAGTATTATCCGGGATTGTGCTTGGGCTCACAGCAATATCTTTCATGGGGCTGCTTTTCCAGACTAATTGTTGAAACATTTCACTCCGTATCCAGATTTTACTTCTTTAACAAACGTCTCAACCTGCTCAAACCATGTCCAGGACTTCATTAAGGTGGTTCAGACTTGTCAGTGTGGTTTAGGACAGAAAGTTATACAGTGGTTCAGGACTTATTCTGAGTTGTAGAAAGAAACAAAACTTCACCACTGCAGGGAGCCATTTCCGACAACGATAAGGATGGAGAGGACTGAGCTTGGATCAGATTCCTCCATATTTATGAGATCCTGCCTACTCCTATGGTGGTTTGTGAAAACAGACCCTGTTGTTTAAAATAGCTGCCCACAGTGTTAAGATACTCAGTGTTTTTTTTTTCATGTCTGTAGCTCACAGAATGTTACACTGTGTGCTAAACCACACCAGCACCACATTGCACACCTAATGAGGAGCCGGATGAGGTTTCAGAGAAATTTGGAGAATGTATTTACAGGGACAGTTTGGGTGGCTATTGACTTCTAGTGCTGATCGCTTAGTTCAATTCCGTTGCATTTGATTGACATTTTTTATTTATTTGTCAAGAAATGTCAAGCAGTGACGAAATCTTTTCCTCTGAAAAGCAAAACTTTTCATCATACTCAAATCATATTGAAATATCTCCTCATTTACTTACAAACAAAAATTTGTTGTTCACAATCTGCACCTTTGTCAGAATTTTAATTCCGCTTGTTTCTATGAGCTTTACCCAGAAATGAATAATACCAAATTACACAATGTTTTTTTTTTTATTAATGCTGGTGATAATTGCTTATGAAGAGTTGAAATAATGAAATGAATCTTGTAGTGTCTTTTTACAAATGCTCCGTGTAAATATGCAAATTACATTATTAAACATGATCTGGTGTTACAAATGATGCACCTGTTTCGTTACAATACAAGTTACATGAGTTTCTTTCCTCTGACACCCCTCAGGACCACTATGACTGGGGTCTGCGGGCTATCAAGTCCGTGCTGGTAGTGGCTGGCTCTCTGAAGAGAGGCGACCCAGAGCGGCCAGAAGATCAGGTGCTCATGAGGGCGTTGCGAGATTTTAATGTCCCAAAGATCGTGACCGACGACATGCCAGTCTTCATGGGCCTCATTGGGGACCTGTTCCCTGCCCTGGATGTACCCCGCAAGAGGGACCTGGACTTTGAGAAGTTTGTCAAACAGTCTGTGTTAGACCTGAAGCTGCAGGCTGAAGACAACTTTGTACTGAAGGTAAGTTCTGCTGCAAACTTCATGGCACCCTTCAGCTGCTGACCTGTTCGGCAACAAACAGCCTATTCAATAAGGCTTCAGCTTGACTGCAGGAAGGAGCCCCACATGGCACTTTTCCTCAGCTTCGTTATGTTCAGGTTTATTGTATATCCGATGCACCATGTAAGGTTTGCTGTTACACTCACTCACATTTGTAATCTTCTGGGGCCAAATATGATCTTGTGACAGCAGTCAGTGAACCTAGTCAGTTTTTACCCTTTAATTTAGAACCAATGTCCACCCGCTACTATGCCCTTATCTCACTGCGCTGCCAAACAAGGAAGGGGAAATATAGCATGTCTGTCTCGAATGTCATGTGATTTTGAGCTGTTGCTACTGCAACATCATTGGACAAGTCAGCACACTTGGAGAACATAAATGGCCAATTATGTTACATCATTTAATGGATGCCCAGTAGGAGGGCCACCCTGCTATTTCACAGAGAGTGGGTCCAGGGGCGTCAGAAACATTGTTAATGTGAGGGGGACGCATCGGTCTACGCGTGGGGACGGGGTTTGGGAATGGGGGCGGGGTTTAGGAATGGGGGCGGGGTTTGGGCGTGGGGCGGGGTTTGGGGTGGGCCGGGGTTGCTGCATACGTGCAAAGTCTCATCCTTTAAGGGGGTGGGGGTGTTTGGAAACCCCTGTTGAATCTTCAACCTTGAATCTTCCGCGAAAGAATCCACTCCACTTAATCAATAGGAGAATACACACATACCTGGAATTCCGCTCGGGTTTGCCTCCGTAGACAGGCTGCTCGGATTTCCAGTGGTGTATATTCTTCTATCGATTAAGTGGAGTTGATTCTTTCACGAAAGATTCAAGATTCAACAGCGCTGGGTGAACTAATTATTTATATTAAATGGGGGGGGGTAAAAACGAACAATTATGAAATGTGAGGGGGACATGTCCCCCTTAGATTGAATGGCGACGACGCCCATGAGTGGGTCCATACTCTTGGCCATAAATTGATCTGTGATATACTCATGACCTTCTGACAATGAGGCCAGGACATAGACCAGGCAAGACTGGGTTCCTTCCAGGCCATAGTTTTGCAGAAATGACCATTTTTCTTCTATTAACTCTCTAAATTCAGTGCGTGAAGGCTTTGCTGATTAGCTGTTGAGGTGAATTAGGCATGTTTCAAAATGCTCAAGCCTGCATTGATGTGGCCTGCCAGCACTGGAGTCTGATAGTACAACATGCCTCTTTTCCTCACCTTCATTATGTTCAGGTTTACTCTATGTAATCAGATGCACGATGTGAGGCACGCTGGTTCACTCTATCTACTTTAGCAAAATCAGAATCAAAAGCCTATATGTAATCCTCAGGGGCCAAATGTGATCTTGTTAAAATGTTGGTAGTGGGTGGCAGCAAAATCTTCCTCTAACAAGGCTATGCCCACTGGCTTTCCGTGTAAAACTTACTCCTTCAGGAAGCCAGTGACCCTACTCAAGTTTTCCTCTAATTTAGAGCCAGTTCCCACCCGCTAGTCTCCCCTTATCTCATAGTGCTACCAAGCTGGGAAGGCGAAATGTAGCATGTGCTTTCTCATGTCACATGTCCAATGCATCTTTTTGAGCTGCCGCTAATGCAACATTAATGGAGAGCTCAGCATGCGTCAAGACCACATATTGCTAATCTCGTTATTTCAGTTAATGGATGCCCATGTCATGTTAGCATGGGGGCAGTAGTATGGCAATCTTGCCGTTTCATAGAGACTGAGTCCATACTCTTGGCCATGAGAGAATGTGTGCTCTACTCATGACCTACTGATGATAGGGATAGCCTTAGACCAGACATGTTAGATTGGACACTTTCCAGACCATAGTTTTGCAGAAATGAGCATTTTTCTTCAGATTAGCTGCTGAGTTGAATAAGGTGTGTTTAATTAGGGATAACACTGAAGTCTGCAGGGTCATGGCCTGCCAGGACTGGAGTCTGACATGTGGTTATGACCGTTGCTCCTTTTGGGAGCCCGTTCCCGTCATTGACTTTTACCATGTTGTCTAGTGCCGGGTTTCTCAACCACTGGGACCAATGAGGGGCCGCGAAGGCTTTTGATTGGGCCGCGAATCTAAAATCAAGAGAGGCCATTGGTCCGCAATATTAAATTATTTAATATCATCTAATGTGGCCAAGTGGGCCTTGGCAACATGCTGTGATAGACAGTTGGGCCTTAATATTGAAAAGGTTGAGAACCATTGGTCTAGTGTTGTCTTTAAAAGGGCACTACAGTTTAAACGAACAGTTTTCTTGTGCAAGAGGTAATGGCCATTTTTAAACCATGTATTATATTTTCCACCCACACCTACAGTCTTAATTTGAGCCTTATTTGGGGACTTGCTAGTTAATGCCCATGGAATAACATTTTGATAAATGCATTATTGTCCCTTATTGTGAGCTCCAACTGCATGAAAGTAATCTGTTTGTAATTATGTGTAAAATATCCAACTATGAGCAACTGTGATTAGAAACTGAACATTAACTGTATAGAATGACTAACATAAATTGTGTATCGACAAGATGGGCTACATTCTGTAGTTGTATGCTAGCACACTATATGGACAAAAGTATTGGGACACACCTGTTTTTCAGGGTTTGCGCTAATTCCCTTACATCCATTGAAGTGCAGTCTTGCTATGCTTGCAACTTTGTGGACACAGTTTGGGGAAGAACTTTTTTTATTCCAGCATGACTGTGCCACAGAGCAAGCTCCATAAAGACACGGTTGGATGAGTTCTGTAAGAATTTGACTGGCCCACAGAGCCCTGACCTCAACCCCATCCAGCACCTTTGGGATGAACTGGAACGGAGATTGCGAGCCAGGCCTTCTCGTCCAACATCAGTGTCTGACCTCATAAATGCCCTACAGAATGAACACAAATTCCTACAAAAACACTCCAAAATGTTGTGCAAAGCCTTCCAAGAAGAGCAGATAACTCTGATACTTAATTTTGGACTGCAATGATATGCCATCCCCCTCCTATCTGTCTATACTCCACTATCTCCCTCCCTCTTCTCCCCACCTCAACTCAGTCTAGATAAACACACGAAAATTGGGGTAACTCCATATTAAAGTCTGTGTATTTGAATGCTCTGTCATTAAAGTCCATGTTGCTGTAATGGTCAAGCATCCCAATACTTTTGTCCATGTGGTGTATGCATTTTCAGTGGGTGGCCAATGCGTGCATGTGAATTTAACTAGTGCACATGGCTGCTAATGAGTTTCAGATTGGCTCTGTAATGTAATAGACATGTATTTGTAATCCTTCCTCCTGTGACTCCTGTCTGCTTCAGCCCTTACCAGCTTTCATGATTGACAGGTGCTACAGAGCAGCTCTCCCTGGTGTGTGGTTCAGAAGGGCTCCAAATGTCACAATGTCACTAGCAGAAAGATAGCCAGCGGGCTTGATTGATGTTACAATCACACTTCTTCTTCTTCTTTTTTTTTTTTTTTTTTTTTTTTTGGCTGTCTTCTCGGTGCTTCATTTTGAACGTTGCCTTCCTTTTAGAGCCATAAAGCTGCTGTTGCATTTGAAGCAAATAGACATTAGTGTCATAGGAGTCTGGAACTGGATATATTGGACAAATATAGGGAGAAGCAGGAATTACAGTGTAATAGTGCCTCAGACGCCCCAGGCTGAGCTCTAATTTCGAGCATTAGGACCGGCCTCGGATATCGGCTTGGTCCGCTCTCTCTCCAGAGCCAGGGGAAATAAGTGCAATCTCGCACAGGTCAAAGAGCCACCCAAACAACATAACAGCACTCCATCAGCGGGGGCTGAGCGCTCACAGAGGTGTTTAACCCCTGCCAAGGCACGAGTGCAGGCGCTCCGGAATCTGACTCCGGCCGACAGTGTCCGTGCCATCTGTCCCGTCTGACAGGCTGAACCCTGAGGCCAGGGTCTACCTCTGGTTGGCCCAAGGATCGAGTGGTTGGGGTGTGTGTGTTTGGGGGGGGGGGGGTATTCAGGGGTTAAACATTCGACTACTGTTAGAGCCTCCGTTCCTAATACACATCACACATCACATCACAGCCACGAACACACAGGGACAGCCAAAGCAGCCAAAGCAGAACGTGCCATCTTTTTCTCTGTCTCTCTCTCTCCGTCTCTTGCTCTCTTATGTCCCCCTCATTCTCTCTCTTCTCTCTCGCTCGGTTTCTGTCTCTCTCTTTGTGTCTTTTTTTTTTTTCCTTCAAGACAGCTTTATTGACTTCACTATATCAAGTACATGGACTCTCTTTCTTTCTTTGTATCTCTATTCTATGACCGTTTTTCTCTTAGGCTCCCTCTTTCTTTTTTTACTTCTTTATCAATTACATTCTCTCATTCCTTTGTCTCTCTCTCTCGCTCTCTCTCTCTCTCTCTCTCTCTCTCTCTCCTCTCTTCCTCTCAATTGTCAACTCTCTTTTTTTCTCTCTCTTCTCTAGCTCTTTCTTGCTCTCTCTCTCTCTATTCTGTTGTTCTCTGTTCCATTTCTTCTCTTTCTCTCTCTCTCTCTCTCTCTCTCTCTCTCTCTCTCTCTCTCTCTCTCTCTCTCTCTCTCTCTCTCTCT
>JBBIGA010000106.1:31676169-31688169 GCA_037576975.1 Alestes dentex | reverse complement strand
GTGTGTGTGTTCTTCTATCGATTAAGTGGAGTGGATTCTTTCGCGAAAGATTCAAGATTCAACAGCGCTGGGTGAACCAGTTATTTCTGTTAAATGTGGGGGGGGTCCAAACGAATAATTCTGAAATTTGATTGAATGGCGACAACGCCCATGGACACACCAATCAGCCACAACAGTAATAGCACTTGCCTGATATTATGTAGGCCCCCCTCATGCCACCAAAACAACTGTGACCCATTAAGTCACAGACTCCACAAGACTTCTGAACGTGTTGTGTGGTATCTGAAGCCCTATAAGTCGTGAGGTGGGGCCTCCAAGGATCAGCCTAGTTTGTCCAGCACATTCCACAGAATCCTAATCAGATTGAGATCTGGGGAATTTGGAGGGCAAGTCAACAAATTTATCATGGTCCTCAAACCATTCAAGCAATGTTTTCAGTGCAGCGGGGTGTAATATAATGCTGAAAGAGGCCACTGCCATTCAGGAACACTGTTGCTATGAAAGGTTGTACTTGGTCGAAAGCAATGTTTAGGTAGGTGGTTTGTACAAAAGTAGCAACCACAAGATTTCCCAGCAGTACAGTAGCAGGTAACGCATCCCCAGGTAAATCATACACCCAGCCGTCCACATGATGTGAAAGAAAACCAGCTTTATCAGACCAGGACACCTTCTTCCATTGCTCCATGGTCCAGTTCTGATGCTCACATGCCGTTTGTAGGTACTTTTGGTGGTTGCCGGGGATCAGCATGGGCACTCTAGCCATCCATGCAGCCTCATCTGCAGCAATCTGCAATGTTCTCTGTGTTCTGACACCTTTTCAATCACAAGCATTAACATTTTCAGCAATTTGCGCTACAGTAGCTCTTCTGTTGAATCATACCGGGTAGGCTGGCCTCTGCTCCCTGTGTGCATTAATGTGCCCATGAAGCTGTCGCTGATTCACTTGTGATGCTTTCTACCACTTTTGGTAGGAACTAACCACTGCATATTTTGCAATTTGATCCATCTCAAAGTCATTCAGATCTTTATGCTTATATTTTACTTGGCTAACTGGTGCATATGTACAAATGTATGGTGTTTTTAGTGGAACATGGCTCAACACCAGGTTTTAGAGCCAAAAGAATTTATTTCATAAAAAAATGAAACACAGAACGCGGGTGAAATAAAAAATTCATAAAGAAAGAAAACCCCTTTGAAGATCACATTTCTGGTGGTGGTACCTTCAAACCCTCAGTACGTGAAATCAGGGGATGCCAGGTTGCAAAGGATTTGTACGCTGTGAAAGAAAGCCGAGTGAAGCTGATTGTGACAACGCTGCATTACCAGAATTCCCTCTCCGCAGGTGGTGCAGCTGGAGGAGTTGCTGGCGGTACGCCACTCTGTGTTTGTGGTGGGAAACGCTGGCACGGGAAAGTCTCAGGTGCTGAAGTCCCTCAACAAGACCTACCAGAACATGAAGCGCAGGCCCGTGTGGGCCGACCTCAACCCCAAAGCCGTGACCAACGACGAGCTGTTCGGCATCATCAACCCAGCGACACGAGAGTGGAAAGATGGTGAGGGCCTGACTCACTTTCTTCACCTGTTCGAAACAGAAATTCACTTTTTAATGAACCAATTTTAATGTGGTATCAGTTCATTCATATTGGGAGACTAAGTTGAAAAAGCATCCTGTATTGAACTGAAGAGGTGAGTGATGACCAGCATGCTGAAGTGGTAAGTGTATTTTGCGACTGCTGACAGTCAGAGTGGAAGATGTGGGGTTGGCATTAAATGTTGTGCTGGGCTCCTGAGTGGTGCCACTGTCTAAGCGCTGGCCCTGTCCTGGGAAATTGCGTTCGATTCCTGGTGGCGCAGCACTAATACGCAGGAGAGAGTCCAGGAACGACAATGACAGTGACAATGTGTTATCAGCACTTTGAAAAGATGCAGCGGTTGGCTTCATCTGATTCAAAGTACGAGCATTGTTGGCCTGCCTTTTCCCAGGGCTGGTGGTACTGCATGATGGAGGGGTCCTAACTAGTGGGTAGAATTGGACATAAATGAATGAATCAGGGCACTCTTCTTAATGAACCAGATTTTCTTCCCAATAAGCTCCTTTAGTTTGTCCAGTACGTCTTGGGATTTCAAGAGGTTCTCAGTTTTTAACAGGTGCAGACTGCATTTTGAATCCAATAGTCCAGGGTGGCCAACAATGTAAAAAAAATTCAAATAAAAGTAAAAATATAGCCCTTCTAAATTCTTGTATAGCTCTTCAGTAGCTCCCTGTTTTGCAGCATGTCACTGAGAACAGGATTTCATTTCAGGCCTGTTTTCTAATATCATGCGTGAGTTGGCCAACATCAGCCACACTGGACCCAAGTGGATTGTGCTGGATGGCGATATTGATCCGATGTGGATTGAGTCTTTGAACACAGTAATGGACGATAACAAGGTACAGCTCCAAGTCTTCATATTTCAAGTTCAGTGAAGTTCAGGCAAATGGTTTGAATTAGTCAGCTTATAAAATGATCTAGGCTCCGTGTAATTTTTTTAAGATATGGAAAAATGACTGACTGTACGCGTGTGTGTGTGTGTGTGTGTGTGTGTGTGTGTGTGTGTGTGTGTTGGTGCGGAACACTATAGGTGCTGACTCTGGCCAGTAATGAGAGGATTCCTCTGAACCCCACGATGAGGCTGGTGTTTGAGATTAGCCACCTCCGCACTGCTACTCCCGCTACTGTCTCCAGAGCTGGTCAGACAATTCTTCGTTCTCGCTTACTCCCACAACTAAAAAGTCCCTGCCATTTTACCCAATGTGATGTCAGCTATGTGTACAGAGACTCAGGCTCTGGCCACTCATTAAAATCTACTCTCAGAGTTGCCGGGTAGTGCTGCTGTGTTTTCTGTCACTACGTATAAGAAGCACAATGCTGCCTTTATTGTTGGTTGCACTCTGAAGAGTTTCTGAGTGAGCAACTTCATTGGAAAGGGGAACAATAGAAAGCAACTATATGAGTTTGTTTCCGGTATATTGATTTGCAGCCCAAAATGATAATTTAAGATGGATAAATATATATGAATGAATGTGACAGCATTATTGAGAATCTTATTGTTGAAGAGTAAGAGTATATTACAATGCAGAACTAGCTGATGTTTGTGCCTTGACACTAAAAGTTTAAATGCATACCTAGGAGCTGATTTCAGCAAATTTCAAGTAAGCATATGTAAATGTAACCTACACATTTCACTGGTCTTGCTTTTATTCAACACATATATTTTTGCTCAATGCATAATTGTCTTTTTGTTGAATCTGTTCATTTTATGTATTTGTTTTGTTGTTGTTTTTTTTTGTTTTGTTTATTTTATTACATTATGCCGTTAAGCGCTTTCAGCCATATTTTAAAAGCATGCTATATACACAGGTGAGCCTCTTATTTAAGTACACCTACCACCTATCGCTCTAGTTCTTTTGTTAGTGGTCAGTTTCTGACCACAGGACACCGTTGCTGAAAATGTTGTTGGTCGTGGAGCTGTTTTCACTCCAGCAGAGACACTGAGTTGTGTAAAAACTCCTGCAGCACACACACACACACACACATGCATGCACACAGACCACAGTCTGTAATTGTATACTGCAAAGTAAATGGAGCTGATAAAATGGACAGTGAGTGTAGATACAGGATAGATGTTCTTAAGTAGCTCATCATTTACCATTCCTTTAGAATAGAATTTGGTGAATTTATGTGGTTTATTATAGCTCAGTAGTGTTATATGTAACATACGATCCACGGCTGTTTTGGAATGCAGGCATATTATACATCAACCCGGCGGATTTAGGCTGGAACCCCCCAGTGTCAAGTTGGATTGACAGGAGAGAGGTTCAGTCGGAGAAAGCCAATCTGACCATTTTGTTTGACAAGTACCTCCCACCATGTCTGGATACTCTGAGATCAAGGTAACGCTTGGAGATCTCAGTGGGAGATGACGTTTCACTTTGCCTCTCGCTGCCACACATGTTGTGCAGTTCTGAGCTCCTCATGATTGCTTTCCTGCTGATAAATGCAGTCTTGGCCACACATTCTCATCAGTCATCCTGACACAGCTGGCTGTATTCTTCTCCAGATTCAAGAAGATCATCCCGATCCCGGAGCAGAGTATGGTCCAGATGCTGTGCCACCTCCTGGAGTGTCTGCTGACCCCGGAGAACACTCCACCAGACTGCCATAAAGAACTCTATGAGCTCTACTTTGTCTTTGCTGCCATCTGGGCCTTTGGAGGGGCCCTGTTCCAAGATCAGGTGCTGGCATCTGTATTTGCATTCTATTCAAACACCAGCACAAACAATTCAGCCACTGTTTAAGACAATACCACAGATGGTGTTTAATTTCCCTAATTCGTTCCCTTCACTGGCAGCTAAACTGTGCTGGGTGCTGTGTGGCTTCCGAGTCTTATTGAGCATATATCATTTAGTAGCGAAAAACTCTGCGGCACTCAGGTCTGTATGCCTTTCTTTGCAGCTGGTGGACTACAGAGTAGAGTTCAGTAAGTGGTGGGTGACCGAGTTCAAAACCATCAAGTTCCCCTCTCAAGGCACCGTGTTCGACTACTACATCGACCCAGAGACTAAAAAGTTTGAGCTATGGTCCAAGATGGTGCCTAAATTTGAAATGGATCCAGACATACCTCTCCAGGTCAGTATATTTATGTTATGTTACTGAGTTACTGAGAGTTCTCGTGGTCATTTTGCTATATATTTGACTTACACTGCACAATCATTTAAGTCTAATCACATCATTGCATTCTTATACATTCATGTGCCTACATACAAAGTCCTTTGTACTGACTGTTTGGACTTGAAAGCCTTTTTTTTCCCACTTGTTTCAGTGTCAACAACTCTCAGAAAGCTTCAGGCTTGAATGCCATGCTCTAATTGGCTACTCGAATATTGCATTGTGCTTCACTGGTTGAATCTTGCAATCTGTTCGGCTAGTGCCGTGTGACACTCTGCTTGTTTGTAAGTGAGAAATAATCAGTATGTAATTACAGCTTGTTAAAAATGATCTCTTACGATAAGTTCACATGATGCATGTACCGGAACAGTTTGGCAAGGAACACATTTTACACACTTTTCCACTTATCCCAGATCAATCAGTCAAGACGTTTGGCTTCTTTACTTTAGAACAGCATCCGCGAGGCGAATGTTACTAACGAACACTAGAATATAGTCACCTAAATTGCACAAATCGTTTCTGTAAAAACACATCGCCAAAATCTGCCTCAACCAGCTCAAACTGCATCCAGATCTTCGTTATGGCCCTGCTGACAGGACCCGAAAACTGTTTTGTAAGTACCATCCCTGTGCCTGTAGCGGTGAAATTGTATTTGTTTTTGCAGCTCTCAGTCAGAACAAGACCGAGCCAAGTCTGCTTCCCCGTAATGAAGACCTAGATACATTTTGAGCATGTTGAGAGACATTTTGGTCACGTATTTTTACAAACATGTTTTGGGATGTTTGGATATCTGTTGCACCTTGGCATTCATTAGCAACACTGAATTAAAGTCTGAATTAAAGAGGCAACGTTTGGACTCCATATCAAACGTATTTTGCTTGATAAACCACATGTGAGGTAGGTTGAAAAATGGTCATTTTAGCTATGCTGAAATACACCTTGAACTACCGACTGAAATATACCTTTAACTATGACAGTGTCTAGTTAATGTGTGTCCAGATTCTGTCCTCCTCTTTGAAATATCCGATTGTTATACATCTTATCACTGCTGAGGTAGAGTTTTTCGCCCCGTAGGCTTGTCTGGTTCACACCACAGAGACGATTCGGGTGAGCTACTTCATGGAGCGTCTGCTGGAGAGGAGGCGGCCTGTAATGTTGGTGGGAAATGCTGGCACGGGCAAGTCTGTGCTGGTGGGGGGCAAACTGGGCTCTCTGGACCCTGACAAATTTGCCATCAAAAATGTCCCGTTCAACTACTACACCACATCAGCTATGCTTCAGGGTACGTGTGTGTGTGTGTGTGTGTGTGTGTGTGTATGTTTATGTGCCTAGTCCTGAATTAGAAGCACAATAGTTTCTGTCAAGTGAAATGGCTCCGGAAAAGATGCATTTAATGCCTTCAGGAGAACGGCCGAGTTTTTTTTTTTTTTTTTGTGGTTGTGTGTGTTTTTGGGATAGGATGGTGTTTCTCTGGGCGTCAGCTGCTCTTTTGTGCTGTTGTCCTCCCTTGCCTTTTCAATCTGTTGAGTTTGATATTCATCACTCTGCGGCATGTGCAGCCATGTGTCCCCATCACTTACTCTGCACCGTTCATCCACGCCACAGATCACAAACTGCATTTTACTCTTTAAAAAATAGCAGCCGGGCGAAGAAAAAGGAACGTTGCGGCAATAGCTGTGCGACCGTATGCGTTTAAGACGGGAACGGAGTCCAGTTCAGGACTGCTGCGTCTGTTTTGCTAATCATTCGTCGTTTCATAAACGTTTGTTCTTTCCTCGCATTCGTATTCATGACAGTTCATTAACTGCATTTGCGTAGTTATGTTTGCCTTCGCGGGAGCACAAAACGTCTATTGACCGACACCAAATGCACGTACTGGGTTTTGGAAAACAACAAAGCTGGATTTATTTTCCTGCTTCGATGTGGTTTCTCTAGCTGTTTTAGAGAAGCCATTGGAGAAGAAAGCAGGAAGGAACTACGCCCCTCCAGGGAGCAAGAGGCTCGTCTACTTCATAGACGACATGAACATGCCAGAAGTGGACGCCTATGGCACGGTGCAGCCACACACACTCATCCGCCAGCACATGGACTACAACCACTGGTATTCAAAACACCACTTCTTATACCTGAAGTATTAACATTGACTGTGCTGGGGCCGTTCCGACTATTCTCTCAGAATAAAACTTCAGGGGTATTTAACAGTGTCACTACCCTCAAGGATTCATCTTCAGTAATATACAAAGACTTTTGAGACCCCCGTAGGCTTTTAAGACATCTCAAGTGTCAGTCAGTCAGGACCCCTCGAGACACCTCATATTGTGCAAACTGATTTTGTACCTTTGGGGTATTAAACGAATACATTTGCATATTTAAATATTTTACATAAACTAATATATTTGCTTATTGAAGTCTTCTGCATACACTGGTGTATTTGCATATTGATCTCTGCTATGATGACAGTTTAAAGGCTGAAATGACTGTAGCTTTTAACGAACTATTGGTCTATGAACAGACACAGACCTGCATGAAGGTAGTTTTTATACTGGCGTAGCGTTGAAGCAGAATCTCATTCGCGGAGATTTAGTCCAGTTTAGAGCTCCTTAGACAGGCGCTCGTGGGTGCGGATGTCTGTTAGCAGGTATTTGCTGTGATTTGTGCAATTAGGCTGTTATTCTGACTGTGGTGTTTACCGCATGTGGTATTTGAGGAGTAAATTGTATCAAACTGGGTAAATTGTGTGCAGCGTGGTGCAGCTGGAGATGCTTTGTTGTTAAACAGGCAGAGTGCATAGTTTCAGTTTTGCAAAATGTCTGAGGTGAATTAGATACAAGATGGAGAAAAATAGCTGAGGTCAGTATATCTTTCTGAGCTGCAGTGGATTTGGGCAAAGGCAGGCTACGCATGCAGAGAGCGTATGGGTGTGTGTGTGTGTGTGTGTGTGTGTGTGTGTGTGTGTGTGCGCGTGCAAGTCTGTGTGTGTGATGCTGCGTTATGCCTTCTCAGGTACGATAGGAGTAAGCTGCAGCTGAAGGAGATCCACAACGTGCAGTACGTGTCCTGCATGAATCCCACTTCGGGCAGCTTCACTATTAACCCTCGGCTTCAGGTAGCAAGAGCATATCTCTTAAACTCTCTCTCTCTCTCTCTCTCTCTTTCTCTCTCTCACATACACACACACACGTTATCTCAGTTCTTAGTCTTAATTCGAACTTTGCTCAAGGGAATTAGACATCTGCATGACACATACATTAACTTTTCACCCTTTCACGACAACTGACGTAAACCTACATAAACATTTATAAAGGCTGCCATTGTCCCATTTTGAAACTTTGTGAATAGTAAGTTTGAGAGCTGTCGTGAAAGGCCTAGGTAAGTGTGTAAGAGTAAGAGTAAACCTTTACCCTTAATTCTTAGCTGTCTGGCAGACTGCAAGCTGCAGTCAGGTACTGATTCACTTTTGGAGTACTTGTAGATTGCTTTTCAGTTTCACTGCCAGCTTAATTTATTGTGTCACCGATTCTTTTTTGTATCTGCGTAAGCTAGCCGTATAAAATTAAAAGAGAATAAGGGAACATTGAGCTATTCGAATGCTAATATAATACCAGTTATGAGGTCAATGTGCTAGATATGTGATGTCTATAATAAGGGATGTCTTATTATAGGGAATCAGGTTTGAGTCCCAGCTGTGCTGAGTGTCGCAAGTGCCATCCATACCTTTACTATCTGGTTATATAGACCAAGGTCCTCTTCTCTCCTGTAACAGCTAGTCGTGCTCTAGAGCAGCAGTTCGTATCCGGACTGAACATTCCGGAGCCAGTCCACACATCATATTAGGAATGCACTGATGCGAGGCAGTTAAATGTATGTTTCAATACATTAGTTATACATTATTAAACATTATTAATACATTATTAGTTTTGTAAAATCTAACATATTTGAGATTAACCCAAGCAACGTTGTCAGTTGGCGCACGTATGACGCAACGTTGCCACACTTCGCAGGCTTCGCATCCACATTAGCAAGTCCGCTAAGGCTAACGGGCTTTCACGCGCAGTCCTGCGAGCACGAGCACAAGCCAAATGCCTGCGTCACTATAAGAGTCACTGCGGAAGGAGGTGTTGCCACTTTATTTGTTGAGGCTACAGTGCATATTACACTGTACTGTCAAAAGTGAAAGTGGATTAGGTTCACAAGCAAGCGGTTATAGGCAAACAGCGCCATTTGTGTTGGTTGTATGTTGTAATCAATTTCAATAAAAGGGATTTGCTAATCACTTGTCGTCCCGGACCTTTGACTTTCTCTAGAAATTAGATCTGGACCTGTAAAGTTCGAGAACCGCTGCTCTAGACCGTGGCCTGGGTCCTTTACCAGGATTTATGCTACAAGCACCTACAGAACCTTGCAAAAAGAGAGCGCTTGGTACCAGCCTCCACAGTCAGAGTTCTCATTAGAGATGATCATGATGTCTCCCAGGCTCTTCTGGTTAACTAATTACAGTACAAGCCGTGGGGCAAAAAATACCAAACACTTCGTTACACCACAGCGCTTCCTCTTTTCCACAAGTACTTCAGTCACATAACTCTTTATAGTTTTATAGAGTCCACTTATAAAGTTTTCCTATCCCCTACATAGTCATGGTCTGTTGATAAATGTGAAATGTGAGAGATTTCAAATGATGTACAAAAAAAACTCACATGGACCATCTGAGCTTCATCCGGAGACACACTGAAGGATTTTAAAGGCCAGAGGGATTGCTAATCGATAACGATTCTGCAATTCCGCATGTTAATATGTATTCCTTAGGTTCGCATGCTTTACTAATGTGCAGCGGGCGAGCACTTCATTGCTTTCTGATTATGTAATCTGTGATTTGAGCTGTTACTAGCCAGTACGGCCTATTACTCCTTTTTATGCAAGTGGGATGGTGCAAAAATCACACACTGTATGCGCTTTTCTTTCTCATTTCTTCAGGTTTGTCAGGTTTCTCCCTTCTGCTCCCTTCCAGTATCTCTGTCTGTCTCTACGGTGCAGTGAATAGGAATTTTCATAATATCGACTTGCTTACTTATCTCACAGTCTCATATCTGATTCCAGTGCTGCTGTCGCAGTGAGTCAACTACAGATCCAGTACGTTCGAGTTTGGACAGTTTCGCTGTTGTCCCTGTATCTGTTTACCTGAAACTGTCCATTCCTTCCTCGCAGCGGCACTTCTCTGTGTTTGCACTGTCCTTCCCTGGAGTGGACGCTCTGAACACTATCTACTGCAGCATCCTCAGTCAGCACTTGAGCGGGGATGGATTCGCCGGCGCGGTCCAGAAGAGCGGCCCCCAGCTCGTCCAGCTGGCCCTGGCCTTCCACCAGCGTGTGACCGCAACTTTCCTGCCCACAGCCATCAAATTTCACTACATCTTCAACCTGCGTGACCTCTCCAACATTTTCCAGGTACTCGGACCCTCCTTAGCTCGTCAGAGCATGAATTATTCAACAGTAGTCGACTGCGTCCGTATCCCAGACGCCCTTGCCAGCCCTGCATGCCAATGGCAGCCTGTTTTTCAAGCTGTATTTAAAGTTTTCTGGGCCTGATTATGTCCCAAGTTTAGATTTATGGCGCTGCTTTCATAAGCCTTTCAGCTGTGGAGAGTGAAGACACTGTAAGTAATTTCTTTTTTAAATGACTATTGATCTGAAAGCAAAGCTAATAGTTTGAAATGGGTCCGAGACCAGTATAAAGAAAGAGGGGGAATAGATCACATCTCGCAGGTCTTACGCCTTAATGTATTAAAACGAACATAGCAGTTCCAACTTAAATACGTCTGATGGCAATCTCTTGGCAAATATCTCTATCCAAAAAAAAAAAAAAAAAAGAACAAAAAAAAAATCACTCTTTTCTGGCTCAAAGGGTCTTTTTTTTCTTCCAACTTAAATGAATAATTAATTCTGACATTTTTTTTGCATTTGCATAATCTGATGGAAACGGTTTCACTTGAGACAATAAACCTGGAAAATTAGCAGTTTCCGTTCCAACAATTAAGCCACTTTTTGATGTTTCTCTCAGCATTAAGTTGAGTGTTCCTTCGGTCATCCACCACCACCCCCCCCCCACACACACACACACACACTCCCCTTTGTAGTCATTTTCATTTCACTTTCCTATAGCCTACCGGGAACTCCACGCCATTATCTCTGGCTTTACACGAAAACAATTTAGCTCCTTTTCTATTTAAGTGTGACAGTTCTATCCCTCTACTTGTTATTGTGCTGGCTTTGACAAGCTGACGTTCACTTTTTTTTTTCGTGTTTAAAAAAGGCGGAAAAGAAAGGAAGAAAGTCAAAAACGCTTTATTGGGCCTCTTTCCCTGGTGTAGGGAAGATGAAAGACAAAAAAAAGGAGGCTGGCCTCTGAACCCCCCCGCTCATTGTTTTCAGTGCAAGTGGAGTAATGAAGCAAAATGGGAGAAGGGGGGGGGGTGGAGGGGGAGGGAGGGAGGGAGAGAGAGAGAGGGAGAGAAGGAGAGAAGCAGATGAGACACAGCTGAGAGAGCATTTGAAGTGCTGGCCTTAGTTCTGCCTTACTAATTCAGCTCCCAGTTCAGCTGCCGGAGGAGAGCCGGCCAGGAGAGAGCTGCCTCAGAGCGACCTCAAAGTCCTCTCCATTTTAGCCCTGGCTTTCACTTAGGCTCTTAACTTTTTTTTTTTTTTTTTTCCCCTCATTATTAATTTTGAATGGCTGTTAAGCTTGTGATTTCCTTAGGAATGAGCGAGACCTGGGTGTTGATTGTCGGATGATTACTTTCTCAAAGTAATAGGTTTATGACACGCGGCGCTAACGATGTACTGTTACGCTCAGTGTTTTTGCCTATTTCCTTTTGTGAATTGTTTAAAACTAGTCAGGAAAAAACAAAAATAGGGAGCTGTCCACCCCCCCCACCCCCAATAGAATGTAAAGTTTCTCTTGGAAGTTGTGCGGGGTAAGGGGGAGGTGGGCCCTCTTTCATTCAGATAGGGCCCAAGGTTCAGTACGTATTTGGACTGCTCTGACAGACATAAAGTAATTAATTTATAGCCTGTGAGTGTGGATGCTTAGATAATTAGGCTCCATTGAGGGCTGAATCCATCAGCGAGTGCTGTGAAGGCTCTGCTGTGAGATGACAGCCTCGTGTTTTCTGTAGGGTCTGCCATAACTGGGAGGCAGAACGTTAGGCGGTCTGCTTTGAGTGTGTACGTGTGTGTGTGTGTGTGTGTGTGTGTGTGTGTGTGTGTGTGTGTGTGTGTGTGTGTGTGTGTGTGTGTG
>JBBIGA010000106.1:31604753-31616940 GCA_037576975.1 Alestes dentex | reverse complement strand
CCGTCATGGTTTCAAATCACGCATTGCACGGAAGGTTCCCCTGCTCAAGTCATCACACATCCAGGCCCGTCTGAAGTTTGCCAATGACCATCTGGATGATCCCACTATATTTACTCATTAAACAATAAAGATCAAAGAATTAAATCTTACTCTTTCTACACAAAACCTATAACAGAGAGTAGTACAGCAGTGGTCTGCTAGGTTTTAAATTCAACATGATTCTACTGAATAAAAATGTTTAGTTTTTGTTTTTGTTTTTTTGTTTTTTGTTCCCTGAAATCATAAGGCCTTTTCTAATATCCTTTATACAGTACATACTTCCATATGCTGTCTATTTTTTGGGGCTAAAGTTGTATTTTATGCTAAACTATCACATTTAAATGATCTGAAGTGTGTTCATATTCGATGTTCCCTGAAATGCGTGTGTTTTAAGGTGAAAGCGTTCCTGGATGAGATTCTTGAAAAGCTTCCAGATGAGTTTAACATGGCGGAGCTGATGGGGAAGGTGGAGGAAAGGAGTCCGTATGTGGTGGTGGCACTGCAGGAGTGTGAGCGCATGAACATGCTCACACAGGAGATCAAACGCTCACTTAAAGAGCTCAATCTGGGTCTGAAGGTAGATATTACACACACGCACACACACACACACACACACACACACACACACACACACACACACACACACACACGTATATTGATTTTCATAATGCATGTATTATTAGCACTCATGTAGTTATACCATTGCTCCTTTGACCCATCAGACACTGTGTCACTTCAAATGTGCTCCGAGTGCCCCATTACAGGTCGTTCAGGAGAAATGAAACGTAATCGCCAGGGTGCTGCCAGTCGATTCCACTGCTTGTTCTAAAGCTATTTTAAGTGCATTATATCACTTGAATGCAGTTAGATTATTATGGGGAAACAGGGGTCATTTGAACATCTCAAAAATGTCATGTGATTTAGGACAGATTGCTACTTCAGGCATCGAGATGAATTTTAAGATTGAGCGAAATGCTGAAAGGCCTCCTGC
Source organism: Alestes dentex (assembly GCA_037576975.1). NCBI lineage: Eukaryota > Metazoa > Chordata > Actinopteri > Characiformes > Alestidae > Alestes > Alestes dentex. Next base: position 31,615,910 of record JBBIGA010000106.1, on the reverse strand, counting down.
TAATCGTCCTGGAGAGGGTGAGTTGCCTGTGTCTCCAGTAAAAGTGCTTGTAAATGTGCACAGTCTAAGTACGAATCATGTACGTCGTGTTCTGTGTGCATAACTGATTCAGTATGAACCTTATTCTGAACTGTATTCAGTTTAATTATCGCATCCTCGTTCTGTTGATCGTTTTACTTGTATTTATTTAGCAATATCGGCAACCATTGCTGTAGCTCAGCCTAAAGATGGCGATACTCACGAAAGGCCAGTAAATCTCATGAGTCTCTTTTATACCATCATGTGATGTGTCATGATAAATGAAATTGTGGTATATCATGATGGGTCTTGGATTGTGAGCCACTGAGCACTAGTATTAACCCCATCCTTTATGACGCTGCCCCACCTTTTTTAAGCACAAATTAAAATTTGACCGTCATTAAACAATCATTTGACAAGCATTAAAAAGAAAAAAAAAAAAAACATCGGCCACTTACCCACTGAATTCCGTACTGATGCTTTAACCTCTGACTTTTCTTTGACAGGATGTGTTAAGGGGTGTAATGTAGCTGGCAGTAACGTGGTTGAATAGCGGGTTATTGATTTAAGTATAGGTTTTCAGGTTTGAAGAACATATGTGGACTACTTGAGCTCTGTTGTACGTCGCTCTGGATTAAAGCGTCTGCTAAATGCCGTAAATACCATCTAGTGAATATGAATGAATATGCATGTGAAAGAGCAGAGAAAAAGTACCTAGTCTCACTCTTTTTCAAATTGCACTGAAACTACATAATGTTTCTGAACGCTCTCCTTACCTTTTTGTAGCCAACACATAAGGTTCAGACTTCAAAAGTCTTGCTCAGACATATTTAGCGTGTTTTTTACTTTGTTTGAAGACCTCTGAAAATAGTTTTTTGTCATGTCTTGTTTACACAATATAAAAAAAAAAAACTACTTTAATTACATTCACTTTACTTGCATATCATTATAGCTGAGGTTTTCCAGAATGTAACGATACTTGTCACTTTGGCATAGATGTTTTTAGTTGTAAAGGTGTAGCAAGCTGCCTCAAAGTGCCAGAAAGGCCTCGGACCTCAGAGGGTTAAGGTGTGTAAGTTAGCTGGCAGTAGCGTGGTTGAATAGCTGGTGTAGATTTAAGTTTGAAGCACACATGTTTACTGCTTGAGCTCTGTTGTACGTCGCTCTGGATTAGAGTGTCCGCTAAATGCCGTAAAAATAAATGTACATGTGCATTACATTGATCTGTAATCCTGGAGGACTGTATTTGTACAGTTATGCAACTCATAGAGTTAAAGACACCTGAGCCATCTTCAACCGTCCAGCCATGAATATATTACATGTTGTTGTTAATTTGTTTTTTTTTTTCAGGGCGAGCTCACGATGACCAACGACATGGAAAATCTACAGAATGCCATCTATCTGGACCAGGTGCCGGACTCGTGGACGAAGCGGGCGTACCCGTCCATGTGCGGCCTGGCGCTGTGGTTCACGGACCTGCTGAGCCGAATCCGTGAACTGGAGAGCTGGACGTCAGACTTCAGCCTGCCCCCGGCCGTCTGGCTGGCCGGCTTCTTCAACCCGCAGTCCTTCCTCACCGCCATCATGCAGTCCATGGCCCGCCGCAACGAGTGGCCCCTGGACAAGATGAGCTTGCAGTGTGATGTAACCAAGAAGAACCGCGAAGACTTCAGCTCGCCACCACGGGAGGGAGCGTACGTGCATGGCCTGTTCATGGAGGGAGCCCGCTGGGACATGCAGGTAAGAGTCCTGGGCACAGACAGCAGGAGTTACTAACAGTGCCCTGGTGTCTAAAAGCTAGTGTTCAGCTACACAGTGAAGTTTTGTTCAGTTTTATAGCTTTTAGTAACCCGTGACTAAACCAAACTGACAGAACTTTGTCAACATCGTGAAGAGCTGGAGGCGGTTTGAGCTGACTGAGAACGTTTTGGTACTTTTGGAAAATATTTGTGCGACAAATGACTTTTAGTGTTCGTTATAAACATCACAGCTACTGTTCTACGCCACTGAAGCCAACAAAACATGCCTTAAGATAAGATCAACCTTTATTAGTCCCACAAATGGGAAATTTCCAAAGAGATTAAATTAAAAAAGTAAAGAGAACTGTGAATATTCGGTGGAATGCCTTTTTTTTTAATTTCTCAGTTGAAACTGTGGCTTCATATTCTTGTGCTGTGACAAGTCTTGAAGCCAGCCATGGATACAACAGCAAACCATTTATATCTGAACGTCGAAACGTTAAAAACCTACTTAAAGAGCCGTTTCCCCAGGTTAGTACACGAGTGGGGGTGTGGCTCTTGATTGGTTGAAGAAGACAACTTGCAGACAGCTTGAGATATGCACGCACAGACACGCATCCCTAGAGAGACACCTAAATGCAGAATGTTTCTTGAGTTTCTCAACCCACTAGTTCGAAACCAAGTTCCAATCCATCCGAGTCTCTTAATGGCACCAGCTGGATATTAAATGGCATTGTAAGGTTAATCACCCAGTTGATTTGGATACATTACTTAAATTACTTTTTTTTTTTTCCCCTTTAAATGAAATGAATGCCATCTTTACAGCTCAGCGCTTCCCATATTAAAACAGCCTACATAGTCACTGGGTGTTTACACACGTCTGCAGATTTATGCGGGAGAAGACTGGATGGGATCTGCACGTTGGTTAGGCTTTATTTTTACAGGCGCATGTAAATATGCGGCGCGTTCCCGGCTCTCAATAGGCAGGTTTTAATTACAGAATGTGAAGCCTGAACGTAGTCTCGTTTTAATTGCTACCCCAGCTCTGCTGTTTTTTCCTTATATACCTTAAATGGACTGAGAGTGAGGTTTTGCCTGCGTGCCCTGTGGGAAAAACCCTACTCTGCAGCTTATCCGACTGTGCAAGCATAAATAAGCCCGAATGCTTTTGGAACTGCATGGCCAAGAGAGGAAGATTTAGGATGAGGCTGTCATTTATACCAAGAATTTTCTCAACGCGTTCAAAATGACGTGAAACATAGCATTTTTGGAAAATTGGAGCCATGATTGTGGGGTGTTTTTTTTTTTTGTTTTGTTTTGTTTTGTTTTTATCCTAATTGGTTCATAGTTATGATGGGACATGGGCCTCCTTTAGTGCAGAGGTCGGTTGCTTCTGAATGCACTGGTTTCTCTGACATACCTGCCAATCAGCCTTGCAGCTTCATGGCCAGTAACACTGAAAGATGCACTGAAAGATGGTGTACCGCACCAAAAATTTGCCTTAAATTCGACAACAAAATACAGATCATCAGCACATTTGTCATTCCGTTGACTTGCTTTTTAGAAATAATGATGGTGAAATGCGTCAGTAAATCAAGTATATTCAATTCATTACTTTTTAGCGTACCTCACCAGTAAATGGCTTAATGTAAACAGAGCTGCAGCACTTACAGGAGCCTCCTTTAACTCGAATCCGCCGAAGTTTCGCTCATTTGCATTTTTGAAGATACCGTTTCGGCTGGGTGGCGATGTCATTAGGGTGCTGATTGAAGGGGAACTCATGAACAGCGTCCTCTATGGACCGCTGCAATGTCAACTCTGTTTGCATTTGTCCCTTTTAATACCACGAGGCGTCCAGCTCCTGCCTGTCATCCGCGGGGCTGCAAGAGGATTAATTAGTGAAAAATAATAAACCGTCGCTCCGCCGAATGTCTGAGGAATGTGAAAGGCAAGCCGATTTCAATTTCAAATGCATTAACTTTCACTTGTTCAAGGAGACCATGGAATTAATGCAGAAATCTTTCCGAAAGAAAGGAAAAAGCTACTCGCCGAGATTAATTGAAGCTACTTTTAAGGGACTTAACAGAAATTAATTTTCGCTCCAGCGTGTTTTGCAGTGTGACTTGGCAGTTTTTTTTTTTTAGGTTTTTTTTTTTTTTTTTTACACATCATGTGCCTAATAATCCTAAAGTACATACAGATACAATGTCCTAAACCTTGTACAAATTCATTCAAAGCCGCAAGTAGCATGACAGGATACCACAACTGGTGTGTGTGTGTGTGTGTGTGTGTGTGTGTCTGTGTGTGCGTGTGTGTGTGTGTGCGAGAGAGATAGAATTATAAGAGGACAAGAGCGGGAGAAAGAGAGAGAGAGAATTCTGTAATGGGAGGCAAGTGGCAAGAGAGCTTAATTCACACTATTTGAAGGAGGTGATGGGGTCTACCTGAGGAGTGAAGGATGAGAGTAAGCTCTGTGTTATAGAGCAGATCTGATCTGAACACCTTCCTCTAATTTATACCATTATTTGTGTTTTATTTATGGTCTGTTTTACAATCCTAATTTAATATAGCATGAGCTATATTAGCATGAGATTACATTATAGTGGTGATGCAGGAAAAACTTCTCATGCAAGGTAAGGTAAGTGAGCTACATGAAGATACATAATTACATGATTAATCAGTTCTGTGATGAACATAATAAATTCATGTTCAAGTCACATTTTGTACAGACGGGTTTAGGTCCTTTGGGAATCTCTAAGACATTGATGTGGAATCTTTGGAGACCTATGAGTCTGCAGATTATCTATATTGGGTTTATGGGAGATCAACAGAAAGTTGGTGAGAGCTATCAGGGTCTATGTGGGAACTATGAATGATCTATAAGGGGTCTAGGGAGTATATGGAAAATCGTATGAGGATCAATGGGGTCTATGAGGGATTTAAGAGCATCTACGGGAGACTTATGAGGTTCTGTTGAGGTAGATGAGAGACTTAAAATGATCTACAGAGATCATGAGGATCTATGGGGCCCTATGTAAGTTCTGTAAGGATCTGTGGGGGCAGATAGGAGATTTATGGGGATCTTTGGGGGTATATGGGATATCTATGAGGATCTTTGGGGGCAGAAGGGAGCTCTACGAGGGCATCTATGTAGAGGGGTGTATGGGGAATTATAGGGATCTGTAACTGGAGGATCTGTTTTGCCTCCATAGTAGATCTACTGGGCATTTATGAGGGGTCTGAAAGTGTTTCATGAGCAGCATTCAAGATTCAAGATTTAAGATTCTTTATTTGTCACATGCATAGTCATACACATACAACACACAGTGAAATGTATCCTGAACCAGTCCTGTTTTGACTGTGCAAACATTATAAACAATAAGTACATTTTAAATAAAAAATCTGGAATGATCTGAAACAGACATAAAAACAAAGAAATGAGTACAAGTAGATATAAGTATAAATGTAAGTACAATTAATTTTAAACACAAATGTCGTGGCTGGTGTAGGGAAGGATGCACTAGCAGGAAACACAGTTACTAGTTCAGTGGGTTTTAGTAACAGTTCTATAAACAATCAGCCCCGTCAGCTCACACACACACAAATGCAGAAGATGTACACAGAATCCCTGAAGGACCTTCTCTCCAGACGAAACCCTCTCTACAATTGATCCACACTCCGTGGAGTTCTCTCAGCAAGAAGGGGCTTTTGTGTTCATGCCTGCCGAAATACAAACGAAGGGAGATACACACAGATGAAGCACACAGTCAGTTAACTCCGCTCTAGATGATTCAAACAGCTTCAGATGAGCAAGGCTAGGCTGGTGACTGGGGCTCTCCACTGCTACTGGAGAGACCGTAGGAAATGCAGTTGGGACATTAGTGTGTGCTCCTTTTCCCTCTCTGTAAACATGAATCAAGAGTGATAATACTTTTACAAATACTTCATACAACCCGACCCAGAGCCACCATATGGATATGGGTGACCACACAATGACAACTGGCCATTTAAGCACACACACTCACTCAGACAGCCAATCATACGACACGGACAATAACTACAAATAACTACAGCCCTTGACTGAAACAGGTGGACTTGTCGTTAGGCACCTAGCAACCCAGCTTTGTAATGTAAACAGAGTGATCAGAGTAATGTAAACAGTAATGTAAAACAGTGACCAGAGTAATGTAAACAGACTAATTTAACAGAGTGACCCGAGTAATGTAGTGTAATGTAAACAGAGTGACCAGAGTAATGTAGTGTAAACAGATTGACCAGAGTACTGTAGTGTAAACAGAGTGACCAGAGTAATTTAAACAGTAATGTAAAACAGTGACCTGAGTAATATAAACAGTGTAATGTAAACAGAGTGAGCAGAGTAATAAGCAACATGTACAGTGTAGCAACGTGTGATGGAATATGACAGTGAATGTTCTGAAATATGACAATGAATATGATATGATGTCATGTTTCAGTCCCTTATGGTAATGCTATGGTAATGTTATGAGGGGAGTGGGGGCATGTTCTGATTCAGGACTCCAGTGGCCTGAGGATAAAAGCTCCTCTTCAGTCTCTCTGTTTTGGCCCTGATGGCTTGGAACCTTCTGCCTGATTGCAGAAGTTGAAACAGTCCGTTACTGTGGTGGAACGTGTCCTTTAATATCCGAACTGCTCTGGACCAACATCTCCTGGTGGAAATGTCCTGTAGGGAAAGGAGAACAGACAGGCAGCCGCACGGATCACTCTTTGAAGAGCTTTTCAGTCCTGAACACAGCGATTCCCATACCAGGATATGATGTTCTGTGTGAGGATGCTCTCCACAGCGCCTGAATAAAAAGGATCACTGGAGAGACCCCGAACTTCCTCAGTTGTCGGAGATGGTACAGGCGCTGCCGAGCCTTTTTGGACTGGACCTGAATGTAAGCAGTCCATGTCAGGTCTGAGGAGATGTGGGGTGCAAATTGCCCTGCTGTGGGGGCTCTGCAGCCGGAGTCAGCGGAGTCGGGTGTAGGCTATCTTGAAATAGATGGACTTTGGTGACATAAATTAAATGAAGCCTAGTGGCAAAGATTTTGCCTCGATCATTTTTTGTAATCGAATTATTCGAGTTACTCGAATAATCATTTCAGCCCTAGACAGCACCCTCCCCACTGAAGCACCGTTGTTGATGAGGGGCTTGTAGTTTCACTGCTGTCTCCTTCTGAAGTCCACCACCAGCTCCTTGGTCTTGCAGATGTTCAGCTGGAGGTGGTTGTTCTGACGCCATGATGCCAGGTTCTTGACCTCGTCCATGTAGGCCATCTTATCATTGTTGGAGATGCGGCCCAACACCACTGTGTCATCAGCAAACTTTACAATGGTGTTGGAGCCATGAGTGCCCACACAGTCGGAATTATAGAGGAAGTACAGCAGTGGTGAGAGTACGCACCCCTGTGGTGCTCCAGCATCGGTGATGAGGCTGACAGAGACACACCTACACACCCTCATCACCTGAGATCTACCAGTGAGGAAGTCCAACACCCATGCACACACGGCTGTTGAGTCCTAGATCCCTCAGCTTTGTGAACAGTCTACCTGGCACTATTGTGTTGAATGCTGAACTGTAGTCTACAAACAGCAATCTCACATAGTTACCCTGTTTCTTGTCCATGTGGCTGACAGTGGTGTGCAGGACGTGGGAGATGGCATCCTCTGTGGATCTGTTGGGTCGGTAGGCAAACTGGAGTGGGTCTGTGGTGTTTGGGATGGAGGAGGAGATGATCTTCTTCAGTAGCCTCTCAAACACCTTCATTACCACCGAAGTCAGTGCAACCGGCCCTTAGTCATTCAAGTATGAGGGCTTGTTGTTCTTGGTCACGGGTACAATGATGGATCTTTTGAAGCACGCGGGGACCACGGACTTTGCCAGGGACCTGTTGAAGATGGAAGTGAACACACCTGCTAGCTGGTCAGCACAGCAATGCAGCAGACGGCCAGTGATGCCGCCTGGTCCCACCGCTTTTCTGGTGTTCGCCTTATGATGCCGCTTTGTAGGTGCTCATATCGCCTGTGGCGAGGCCCGGGTTGTAAGTGGCGGTCCTGGAGTTAACTACAGCGCGGATCGATCTATCCACCCACGGTTTCTGGGAACATCTTGACTCTCACTGTAGGGATCATCTCCTCTGCTAGCATGCTAACAAAGCTAACTGCTACATCCATAAACTCGTTGATGTCATCCACCCATGACTGGAACATGTCCCAGTCTACGTCATCGAGCGCAGCCTGCAGCATAGCTTCTGATTGGGCAGACAAGCATTTCACTTCCCTCATGACTACCTCCTCCCTACATATGTATTGTTTATACTGAGGAATGAGGAAAATGGTGCTGTGGTCGGATTTTCCAAAAGCTGGCTGTGAAACAGCTTTGTAGCCCTGCTTATATGGCTTGTAACAATGGTCCAAAGTTCTAGCTACCCTCATCGGACACGTAATGTGTTGGTAAAAGTTCGGCATAACTTGTCTGAGGTTTGCTTTATTAAAATCTCCTACTACAGTGAGGGCTGTGCCTGGATCTTCGTTTTGAAATGCACTCAGCACATCATGTAATTCAGACAAAGCCATACCCGTGTCTGCGTGGGGTGGGATGTAGACCGCCGTGGTGATGACCGAGGTGAGCTCGCGGGGCAGGTAGAAGGGGTGACACTTAATGCTCAGGTATTCCAAATGAGGCGAGCAGCCGCTGGAGAGAGTAGAAACGCTCCTGGCATTGCACCACTTTCTGTTGACCATGAAACACACTCCTCCACCTTTGGTTTTGTTCAACTCTGCCGTCCTATCCATGCTGAACACTGAGAATGAGTCCGACTGAGTTACGGCATGGTCTGGCACAGTGTGGGTCAGCCATGTCTCAGTGAAGCACAGAATGTTACAATCCCTCATGTCTCATTGGAAAGTAACTCTGGCCCTTAGGTCGTCCAGCTTGTTCTCCAGTGACTGTACATTAGCCAGCAGAATACTAGGCAGTGGTGCCCAGTGCACTTGCTGTCTCAGCCTGTTTCGGACGCCAGCACGTGTCCCGCGGTGTTTCTTTGTTCTGCGCCCCGGGCGAGCGTCGCGTCCATTGTTGTTGTTCGAGCCACGCATTATCTCAGTCGGCCATGATGGGTCGGGTTTAAAAGTGTCCAAAATTACATGTGCAACGTTGTTACCAATGTTGAAAAGCCTTCTGCTATCATAAACTATTAAACCAGCTGACTTTGGAACATGACTGACTGACTTTGGAACCAGCTGACTTTGGAACATCCCAATTGCTAGTGTCACCACTGAGGTACCCTTGAGCAAGGTACCGTCCCCACACACTGCTCCTGGGTGCCCCTTGTTGGCGGCAGCCCACTGCTTCACTTGGTGAATGGGTTAAATGCAGAGAAAGAATTTCACATTGTTCACATTGTGCTGTGGTGTGTTCACGCGTGACTATAAGGGTTATTAAATTGAATAAATTAAATTTAAATTAAATGAAGCAAAACAATAAATAAATAAAAAACTAAAAAAGAGCACAGTCTTTGTGGAGCGGTCAGGAAGGCATCTGGATGTGGCTGCGCCATCTTGGAAACTCATATTGTGAATCTTGGTAGAGGTTTATAGGGGATCTGTGGGAGGTGGGAATGGTTCTTAAACCAGTTCCCAGCTCTCCCTCCTCTTCACCCTCTTCCTTCTCTTTCTCCTTCTTCTTCTTCTTCTTCTTCTTCTCCCTTCTTCTTCTGCTTATTCTTCCTTCATCTATCTTCTTCTACTTCTTCTTCTCCCTTCTATTTTTCTTCTTCCTTCATCTTTCTTTATTTTCTTCTTCGTCTACTTCTCCTTCTCCTTCTTCACCTTCTCCTTCTTCTTCTTCTTCTTCTTCTTCTTCTTCTTCTTCTCCCTCCTCACCAGTACAACTGTGAACATGTTTAAAATCTACCACTTACTGAACATGTTCCTGCAATAATATAAAAGACCATCTTTCAAATGAAAAAGATCTGACAAGGTAATATCATGGTTGGTTATTTTACTCCGGGATCCATCAAACTTATAATCAAATTCAAGAAAATATAAATTACTTATACTTACTGTGACACCATGTTATCTTCTTGTGGTCAATGTCTAGATTTCATGGTTTCTTTGGCCTCGTTAAAGAGACTTTGGTGCAGAAATTAGACAGTACGTTTGGACAGCGAGCACCAGGCTCTTTTGTGCAGCCACGAAATAAACAGTAATTGAATCTGTGAGGCTCCTCAGCTTTATTTGCTGACACACTGATTAATTCAATTTACCGCAGCAGATTGCTATCGCGATCCAATCATTAATAATTTCCGCAGCAAACAGGACAAATCTAGCATATTAAGTCCTGCAGAGATGAATCCATGCCCAAATGGGGCAAGCTTCATCCATCTCCCAGCTGCGAAGAATGAGGAGAAAGTTCAGAAGTAATCTATAGGTAACAATGCGGAACCTCACAGAATGATCAGTTCTATAACGGCAGCGATGATGTCAACAAACCAGACTAAACCTGCTAAGGCTGCTGTTCTACAGTCAGTGATGTATCTTGAACTGACAAAAACATAGTTAGACTACAGCTCTAAAGTCAGTTACAATTTTACAATATACTGAAACACGTTTCTACAGACTATGGCTCTACAGACTGTGATGTATCTAGAACTGAAGAAACCTCACATTATGGTTCTACAGTAAGCCACATATCTACAACTGACTGACAGCTGCTTACAATATGGCTCTACACTCAATATCAAGTTATCATATTTACAATCTACCAAGAACTGACATTCATCTCTACAGCCAGTGACGTACCTAAAACCAACTAAAACCTAGTTACACTATGACTCTATAGTCAGTGCCAAATTTAGAACTGACCAAAGCCTTCTTACAGTACAGCTCTACAGTCACTGATGTACCTAGAACTGACAGAAACCTGCATATGCTATGGTTGTACAGTCTATCATAAACTGACACTATGGCTCTACTGTCTACTGACATATCTAGAACAGAATGAAACCTGTCTACACTATGGCTTTATACTCAGTGGTGTAGAGCTGACAATCATAAAAACTGTTAAAACTCTTTATTTTGTGGCATCATGTAAACCAACACATTTACAAATATCAGTCTATTCAGCCTGCAAGAATTCTGCCGTGCCTATCCATGCTGAGGCTATAAGGAATGTTTCAGCCTGGGCTGTTTTTTGTATGAAGTGCATTACAAGTTCATTTACATAGATCAAGGAGATTTAAAGCATATCATAAAGAAATGAGGCATGGCTGAAGACTTTGCACAGTACTATATGCTATGCGAAGATTAATGCTGTGCATGCATATATATATATATATATATATATATATATATATATATATATACAGTGGGGGAA
>JBBIGA010000106.1:31552630-31581172 GCA_037576975.1 Alestes dentex | reverse complement strand
TGTTACAATTTCACCCAAATCACTCACAAATGCGCGCACGCACGCACGCACACACACACACACACAGACACACACACGTACAAATGCATAAGTAACTACTGTATCCATAACTGAATGATTAGAGATGGGAATAATTAAATTATGGTCTCTTCCGAAATGCATTAAATGCAGTCTGGAGGAGCCGCTGACCTTGAGATCTCTGTTACGCTGCACACGTTCTGCTGAGAGAACTGAAGTGCATCACTTTGGGGAGGAATAAAACCGCATTCAAGAAAATTAAAACCTCAAATCAAAGAAATGGAAGCTAAACACCTGTGCTGTGTGTGTATTTGTGTGTGTGTGTGTGTGTGTGTGTGCGGGTGTGTGTGTGTGTGCGGGTGTGTGTGGCCGACCAAAGTTTGCAGTGAAGGGCCACATTTAGGAATTTGTTTTTATTTTTGAAAAGCTGCCTCTTGTAAAGCCAAATGGAATAAAGGCACAAACTAATATCATTCTTTTAGAATCCATTATCGGCAAGGCGTATGTTCTGGAGATTAGAGATGTATTGTTTTTAATTATGAAAGCAGTTCACTTGAGCACAGCAATATGCGGGACATGATTGCATGAGACTATTCAACACGCAATGTCGTTTAAGCTCAGAGACTCACGTGTTTTTCTCTGATTTATTAATAAGGGCAGGGCGTCGCAACTACTATGCAGAAATAGAGGGTATTTTTCTGCTGGCTGCACCGTACAAGATCCGTCCATGAGAATGCCACTGAAGTTCCTAACGCAGACATAGCTAAGCCTGTCGGCTATCCCCTACTACAAATAATACGCTTTAAAAGCAGAACTGAAATCTTAGGGTGGCAATGCCTGAGGATGTTTTCTGAGGAGGATCTGGTGCCAGGAATTATTGAGTGTTGTATGCATGTTTTTTTTCCGGACGTGGCCTTGGGCAACGGAGGGGGAATAGCGGATGAGAAGTGGGGCCGGGCGGTATAAGCTGTACTTCACATCACAATGTTCTCCACGATCTGGGCACTAACAACATGATACTATGACATAATAATTTCAATTTAATTTAATTGGTCTCAATCATTTTATAGAAGTAAATGAATAAGATGAGATTTGCAATTGCTTTCTCCAAAAGCTTGCTTTCTTTTACTGTTCGGATTTATCTTGTTCCCTGCACATGCAGGGTTTTCAAAGGGTGGAAAGCGGTCCCTAGTATTTTCCACCTTGAGATACTGGTATTTACTTTTCTACTGAACCGCCTCCTACCCCCTGGGGTGCATATCTTCTCCAACAGCCAGTCTGTTTTAACTTTGACTGGTGTGTGGAGGAGTTTGCACCAGGGCTCACGTCTACTGAAGGTTTGAGAATGTCCAATAGTACACCTGACTGCGGAGCCAGATTTTGCGAAGCTGGTATATCTGCAATCACACAGCCTTTTGGATGCATTTACTTTTCACTTAGGGAACATTAAGGCTTGAGGCTTTATTATACAGCACAAATCTACCATTATCTAGATCGATAGAACACTGGACCTAGACCACAAATACGTTATCTGCAGCAATGCAAGCAAAACGAAACACTGGTGGCGGTTAATCACCAGCCTTGCCTCTGACTGCCAGTAATCTTCACTTTAAAGAGGGTTTTTGAACTCTGGTTTTAACAAGGCTCAAGCTGTCTGACACGGATAATAGGCCTATGAAATATGTGTCCTCCCTCGCAGAATGCTGTGAATGTGTATATATAATAGAGGTATGTCCCCCTCTCTTCACTAGTAGCTTTAGTTCAGTATTCCTCCAACAGACACTTAGGACTCATATCACATCGTGGCACAGTGATTAACTCAGAGCACAACGTATCAGTGGATGACGTATTATTCACTAACCCACCACTCCATTCCTGAGCACACTACTTTTCTCCCAGACAAGAACGCTGCACAAATAAGAGCCAGAGGGCAAGAATAATAACAGTATATTCACGCACCTCCGTATGCGGCTCTGGATAACAGCGTGTGTTAAATAACGTGATTGACTACAGAAATGAATCCACGTTTTCAATATTTGTTGTACCTGATGTCCCTGCCATGGCAAACGTATCAATTATCAATTTTTGTCCATTTGATCCATTTTTACGCACCGCGCCACCAGTGAGCAACGTTTGCTGTTTCTTTAAAAACAACAGAACAGCAGCCGAGTGGCAACTTGACCTCTGACCAAATAAAACTAGCTCTACGACTAGCTTTCACTACATACATGCCATAATAACGTGTATAGTAACAGACATATACAAAATAGGCATTTTCACGGATGGTGTCAGTGTTGTGTGTTTGGCTCTTGCAGGGTCCACTGGGCTTCACTCACATTTCTAACTTCGCTAGCTTGTACCTCCGAAGAACCTCTAGCCTGGCACTCTATCTCTAAGAATTACTGCTAATGACATTTAGTAGGTGTCACACTGCATAACAGCTCATGCTCAAGAAAAATATTTGCCATATTAGTGAGCTGTAGCAGTCCTCTCAGGCACCCCAGCTGCATCACAGATTGGAACTGTAGCTTAAATTTAAATCTATGTTTGTTCAAGCCTATTAACCAGTGGAAGGTTTTTTTTTTAATAACAAAAATGAATGATAAATCAAAAAATGGTGGGTATTCACACCAATAGTCAAATATTGATGGGTCGAATGCCTGCCTGAGCACATGCCCGTGACTCGTCTTACACTCACAGCGGACTTCATGTACAGTAAAGTGTAAACTTGCCCAAAAAAACTGAGATAATGAAGTCACTGGCACTGATATCAGGCATTAAAGGGCATAGCGATAGTTCTGCTTTTTGCTCTGAAAGCTCGTGACAAGGCTGTGACGCGTGGACTAAGACGGCTGATCAGAGCAGAAGACATAAAAATGTGTCAAGTGATATCCTGGATTCCTGTCTCCGAACAGATTTAACCTCAAAGCCTAATAGAACACCACCGGCTTCGAAAAACCCTAGCCGTTTAGCTAAGGCTTGTGAGACTGGCACTGGGACCAACGGCAAGGCAACAGGCAAATTATCTCAAAGAGCATGCCTGGCACAGACTACAAACACAAAAGGCTGACTGTTAGGCACTATCAGAATGCAATGCTGGAATCAATTCCAACAATTCACGGCGATTCAATTCAATTTACACTGCGAATGAAATTAATTGTTTTCAGAAGCTTCTTAGAAATGTATCAGCGCATTTTCAATTATGAGATGAATTTCATCTCATCAGCTGAATTGCCGAGACTGAACTGAAGGCATTTAAAAAGAAAGCGATCCCAACCCCTTGAGCTCAACCGCGTGCAGAATGAGAAACTGGCTCTTACTGAGTCTTTTCAGTGAGGAGTACTTGTTGAGGTCGGCCTTCATGGCGGACTCGTAGGAAGGAGGCAGGTGCGAGAGGCTTTGGAAAGAGCGGGAGAAGGACAGATCGTACGGCTCCGTCTGCGACGTGAGGATGGTGTTCATGCGTGTGCTCTCTGGAGGACGACAAAACAGCAAACCAAAGACATATCAAGAGAAAGACGCAGGGGGGGGGAAAGGAGAAGCTGTAAAGGAATACTCCAGCTCTACCTGATGCATCTGCAGCATTTGTTTGATTACTATGCATCCCACCATGTTTCCAATACTTGGAACGAGACAGAAAACCCACTGACTTGAGGCAAACTTACAAGCTATTGAGCAGTTGCTAAATGAAATGTTAATGTGAAACACATTCTTGCAGAATGTTTGAATTATTCAGCTGAATATGTCTGTAAATGGTGAATTAAGATGTAATCCGTGCAATGCATTATTTCTGAGGTGGGAAATCAATAATACTATGTTACAAGAAATTAGTCGTTCATGTAATGGTCAAGAGTGAATAATAAAAAAATTATTAGCGAAAGCAAAAAAAAAAGGTGGAACTGCTTTTTTCTGTTAGTCCAATGGTCAAATGTTGGATACAACTACATGATACCTCATGTCATATGTTAAACATTTGATCATGTAGTTCAACAACTACTCGATGGCAGTGTGTTTGGAGTCAAGACGGATCATTAGGCTGTTTCTGATTCTGATTCCAAGTGATGGGAATTAATGGGTCTTAATTCCACACAATAATTCTCAATTTTCAATTTAAGAAATGAAGACAAAGGCCATGTGCTTTTAAAAGGTAATTTAACAGTAAGAGGTAAAGTTGCGGTCAAAATACTAAGAAGACTGACGTGGCAACTCACCTTCAAAAGACCTGGTACAATTCCAGCAGAATTACCAGGAATGGTCGTGTGTGAACAGAAACCAATACATCATGTCTTGATTATGGCCAGCAAAGCTGAACGTTTCTGGGCTGGTTTTGGTTTGCAATGTTGATTGGTCACATTTCATTATAGAAAAATATTGCCAGTGCGTATTCTGTACATGCTTTTAATGGCAAAGTGGTCAAGAAAAGACAGCATACACCATTTTTTCAACTTTTTTGTGTGGAATCAAGTGCCAAGACTTTAGAGTTGACTCCCAAC
The DNA here is from genome assembly GCA_037576975.1 of Alestes dentex. Lineage (NCBI taxonomy): Eukaryota > Metazoa > Chordata > Actinopteri > Characiformes > Alestidae > Alestes > Alestes dentex. The sequence continues at coordinate 31,576,661 of JBBIGA010000106.1, read as the reverse complement.
TCCCAAATGCTTGGAATCTATGAATCTACTCTTGGAATCTACACCTAGCCCTAACTTTTTAGATTTTTGCATTTTCCTCAATTGCCTTCCCATTTTGTCATGTCAAATTCCTCCCACTAGCTAGGACTACGCCTGATAACAAAATGCCACCAATACTTTGAGAGTGAACGGTAGCGTGTGCTTTCTGCAAGTCACGTGGACATCTATTGCGAAGTGTCACTAACGCAATGTCATTGGAATGCTCAACACGCTTGGACTGCCAATTCTGTTATGTTATATAACAGACGCCCGCGCTGGTTAGCATCGTGTCGGGCTATGGAGGGACAAGGCCATCCTAGCCACCCAGAGAGAAGCCAACTGTGGTCTCTTGAGGATCCGGCCACAGATGGCCGCGGCACTGCTGGGATCAAACTTGCGATCTCCTGACGATGGAGCCAATGCTTAGACAGTTTCACCTTTCAGAAGACCCCTCAGCTGTTTACAGGTCCAACATGCAAAGTACTCTGCAGTGTGGCAGCGACAGTGGAGATGCAGCAAGTAGAGAACTGAAAAACTCTGGAGTATTCCTTTAACTTTCAAACTGTAACTATTTCCATACTTTCAAGACAAAGCCTATGCAGGACAGATGACACACTGCAGTAGTGTGAGTGTCACAAAACGAAGTCTGGACTATCAGTGCAGGGGAATCAGTGGACGACCACTATGACCTGAAGGCTAAAATTGGCAGTTGTGAGAAAATGGCTCAGTTATGTCCTGGCTGATGGCCTTCCAGCTCCTCCTTGGTGAATGACCCTTGTTTTTTGAGTGATGTGATGTGAGTGAGAGCTGTGGAGGAGGACACACCACCTCTGCCCCCTCTCCCCGTTCCCCGTGGGCTGTGTGCCCGTCACGCCAGCCTAGACTCTGACAGGGCGGGCAAGGATCGAGCCCTGGTTAAAAATAGGGCAGGGGCGGCTGCCGCAGAACGCGGGTCGGGGACAAATACAGCACACCAGGGAGCCGGGAGGGGTGAGTGTTTACACAACACCGCTCACTCCATTTTGCACTCTGCTCAGCACATGCTGTGGGTTTGCTTCTTTTAATCCGGCTACAGCTGGCAAAGTGGACAGCCAAGGCATTCGTCTTCATTTAAATGAGGAGAGGGAGGAGGAGGAGGAGGAGGGGGAGGAATAGGTGTGGGTTTGGAAGGTGGGGGTGAGGGGCATCAAGTGTAATTCTGCTGTAAAGAACAACTTACCATGCCTTAGAGATCTGTGAGCTAGCGAAAAAAAATATGCATTTCAGTAAGGAAGCTATGCTGAAGAAAGTAGGGATGCACCGATCCAGCTTGCTCAGGCAATGATGCAACTTTATAACCGTAATTGAAGGAAAAACTGTATTACATGTGGATTGAAATCCAATTCACCTCATAAGATTAACGTGGGTGCGCAGTATACTGGCCGGTATACTGGATCGCTGCATCGCTACAAGACAGAACACACTGCAGCCGAGACAAAACTGAAACTTTGGTACCGCTGCATGTTCCTCTTTTCAGGATTAAACATTGTTATTAACATGGTATTTTCAGCTCTTTAATTAAATCAAAACGTCTCAAAGGTTACAGCAAATATCAGATACAAATGTCACCGCAGTAAAATGAGACGCTACGCTGCGGCGTCCCTGAGAGAAGGTTCTTTAACCATAAACAGAATTAGCCTCGGCGAGAAAAGAGCAGTAACAGGCTTTGTCATATAACAACCAATCTGCTGAAAAATCTTTGGAGCTTGTTAGGGAGTGCCATCCATCTTCTCACTCCCCTCCGGTCGAACTGAAGCGGCTCACCAAAGGCAGTGATTTAATCGTTTCACTAACAAGATGAGCAGCCGCTGCTCGCTAGTGAGAGCATCTCTAGCCTCTGCATTTCGAGGTTGCCAGTCAAGAGCTTTATCCGAGCACACACGTATTCCCTGCTCTGCCCTCAGCTGTTGATCAGTGTGTGCTCATTATGTGAGGAAGAAACGCCGATAGAGTACGAATGCTGTGTGTCAGCTTGCTTTTACAGATGTCATCCCTGCATGACTTAAATTGTTCATCTGCCTCAACTGATGCTCCAAGTGCGTGCAGTGCATGCAGTGAGTGCACTGCAGCAGGCCTAATGGCCGTAACTAGCCCCTTTTCCAAACTGGAGTGAGATTGCAAAGGCAAAAAGTTGACTCCAAGTAAAAGGCATTTGAACTGAGAGAGACGGTTTAAGTGGCAAATCAGTTTAACTGCCTCCCCTGGGTGATGTTCGACAAATAATGGTCTAAAAAAAGATTTTTTTTCCCCCCACTGTCTTTCTGTTATATTCCTGTTTTTCTCTTCCTATGATGCCTGCCGCCACATTCTCCCAAACAGGGGAGTTGTTTTGATTAAGGCTGTGTCACCACCGAGTGACACATCTGATTATTGTCATGATTAATTGAGAGATCCGAAAAGGCCAAGCTATGAAAAAAATGATAGACTTTTAAACGCCGAAGTACTGTACTGACGAAAGATAGACTACGGAGCCATTCAAGAGCACCATGTGGCAAAAACTGCACATAAAACGGGCCCGTCTATTAGGCTCGGTTTCCACTTGTGGGAGAGAGCAGCTGAAGTCAAAATATGCATTGTGTTTTAAAAATCTGCATTATCATTATGCAAATTACAAACGAATTACTGGCGATTCACTGAGAACCTATATCGGAGTCAGTTATGTTTTTTTGAACGACTGGAGTAACTTCACCCTTAGGCCCTGGAGCGCTCAGGCTGAATGCATATACAAGGCTGTAATTTTGTATTCTGTACTTCGGCCGAAAACAGGACGTCCTGAATTTTGATTCTGAGGGGTACGATATCACAGAAGGACTCCATGTGGCTTGTTAGCTGTGAACCGGTAGAATGGCCAGGTGAAGCATTTGAATTCCAAGCACCTCGCCGGCCTGCAAAGTGGTCCGTGTCCTCCACAGAACATTAACTCAAATCAAGGTTCACTGTGCTTTCCTGCTGCTGACAGTGTGGAAGACGGACAGCGCCACTGGCCTGCTCAAAGAACCATTTGGGTAGGAGACAGACGGGCACAAAATAACAAGACGCTCAGAAAAACAATATGGTGAAAGACATGCTTCGCTCAGCAGTGCACTGGTTTCTGCGGTATGGCATGTGGGTACAGTGATTCTTACCATTTTTGGGTGTTCGAGTAGGGCTACTGAGACCCACATGGTTGTAGTTGTGTTGATGGGTGCCTGCAGAAGAAGCAATGACAGGTCTGATTTGCTGGTGAAGTCAGGAAACCAAACCACAGGAATCCAAAATGGACTCTTATCCGGAACATGAATGTCCAGATAGGAGAAATGATCCATTAGGGAAAGACAGGGTTAATGTTCATCATTATAAGCAGAATGGGTCCGCACATATACAGTAAAGCAGCAATGGCAGTGGAAATGTCTACCGCTAAATCATGTAGATGCAATCAGGGGAGATTCACATTCTACATGACACAGGTGAAATGCTGAAAAAGCTGGAAGGTTAACACAGGAGGAACAGAAAGTTACAAAGTTACTGTGCTGACACAACAAGCACAATTTCACACTGAAAAAATGTGTAGAATTATTCAAAACACATTCACAGGCCACGGTGTATTGTTTAAAGGGAGAGTCCAAAATGTTGGCATAATTAAATCAAGCAAAGCCATTCAGAGTAGTTTGATGGGAAATGTGCAGTTGTCAGTCAGAAGGAGTGACGTTACGAGCGAATACCAATTCAGATTTTTGCGATAATCCTTTCAAACACGTTTACAAGCACTGCCTTAATCCGCAACTCTGATTCTACATGAGTATTCAGATTTCTTTCTAAATACACAATGTTTACCCACAAACTCACCAACGAATTGATAAAAATTCAATCTCGCCCCAGAGACAGTGCTTCCACTGGTAAATATTTGTTTGGGACTTAATATGACAAATGGCACACAATGCATCATTTGCCACTGCTTCACAGTTGTAGCATTAATGAGTGTTTTGTATCCACTATTTCCCAGGAAGCTAATATGGTTCTGGTTCTATTTCACAGGTCATTTTGGAGATTAAGTCAAATTGGCATTTTTGCGTTATAGACATTGTGACCCCAGGTTCCTATCACCACCGTGAGGAAGTCCTCTACAATTAATCATTCCACACCAAACGACTCTGACTGTACAAGGATAAAATTATGGAGAACTTTTGAAAAGCCCATGGGAATCATGTTAACCCTTTAATTCAGAGAAAAAAAACAGACTGTTTCTGTCTTTCAGTCTATCCTCCAGCTTTAATAATGTGATATCTCAGTGTGATGTAACATTTATTTTCACACACAAGGACCACATTTTAACAACAGTGAAAAAAAAAAAAAAATGGTGTCATAATCTACCTATTTGAACAGGAAAACCTACCAGCTGGAATATCCTTGTAATATCTTTTTTTCATAACCTTGATGAAAGAAACTCTTCTCTGAATGTGCGTGCATGCTCACTCAGACACTATAACAGCGCATCCAACAATAAGGGCAGCATTGTGATTCTTTAATGTAGTGATAGGAAAACGTGGTTGCAGCACACAGTGAGCACCATGCTGACACATTTTACTTCTGAACGTGGACATGCACGCATCCCATCTATTCATGCTTAAGTAGACAAAGCTGAAGTCTCTGAATAGATCATGGATGATTTGTTAGTTAAGCCGCATTATTAAGCCCATCTTCAAAGCGAACTCAACTGCTGAACTGCATTGTTCTGTCTTTTACCCGGCTGGACTGGACCAGTCGTCTGACGACATGCCTGTTGGTTTGGAGAGTGTGTGCGTGCGTGTTGTGTGTGGACACTGCAGGAGGCAGATACAGGCAGCAGCGGACTGACTTATGATGAGCGGGTGTTCAGGCATCAGCAGTGCAGTGTGTGACTTTCGCTGAGGCCGTGGAGGGATGGCGGCAGGGCTGGGCACTCTCTGCACCGCGTCGTGAGCCATGATGAATGGCAGCTATTCTGAGCTGGCAATGACGGCCCCGTTAAGAGCCTGTGATAAATGTCTGCATTCTGGCATGCACCCTGTGCCAAGCTCTTGGGGGTTACTGCCATTGTACCTGTTTAAAATACAGCTGAGTTACTACTTAAACAGTCATTTACATCTGCCACGTGGCTCCATTTTTGTAAACATTTACACAGCAAGACGTGCTTGGCCAAACACGGCAACTTCAGGTTTCAGTGGATGCTTTGCTCTCACTTTCTTTAAGGGTAAAGCAGTGAGGATTTTCCCAGAGACGATTTTTTGGAGTAGAAAGCATGACATTTATCAGCTACTGCCTGTGGTGATTCATAGACTGACCACAGAAATAGGCACTAGGCCTGGGCGACAGGGCAACGTAATTAGATATCAGTGATGTCTGACAAGTCACCAATAGACACATTATATGATAATGGCTAAAAATGGCAGATATGTTAAAAAAAAAAACAACAACATGCATGTCCTTTTATTGTTAAAACAATAGATTGTTACATAGAATTCACTACGAAACACAATGTGCTTAAAATGTGCTTAACCCTACCTTAATGTACCCCTGAAAATACACCAAACCCCTTAATTTGAATTAAGCGGCCATTAATTTGTGAACTGATCCCTTAATTTTACCTCAAAAGTGGATTTAAGGCATGAGTGTGAAACCCCTTAACCTTAACCATAAGGCATTCATTCAGGAGGTTCTATTATTTAAGGGGCAAATTTGAAAAAGTAAGGGGAACATTCAGTAGTTTTGCCCCTTAATCAGCCGTCATCTGTGCACTTAATTTTCCTTAATTTCCTGGAAATTAAGGTCAAAATGAAGGTAAAATTAAGGGGTTTGGTTTCGTAGTGATTATTATGCGGTTCAGACAACAGTACAGTATATTATCCACTTTCTCTGCTATGGGACTCTCATACTGCAACATGACCTCAGTATTTCCCTTATAGCTTCTGTGTACCAACGCTTCTGATGAGTTGTAGAATACTGGCGAGGGGTGCAGAAGTGTTCCTGAGATAACATGCTTAATCCTCAGTGACACCAAAGTCATCTTCGCCCATTAGTGCTCTCTGGTTTCCCACGGTCATCTATAGCTAAATTCAATAATGCTTCTGTTTTTTTGCATCCGTCTGAAGTTTCTCAACAAGGGGGACTCATTATTATTATGTTACGCAAATGTCCATTTTGCGTGTTCAACAACTTTAACCACATCCACAGCAGGATCTTCTGAATGCCTGTGATTCAAAATAAGAAGTCAAATAGTTCTCAGACAGAGGTGATTTATATTTCATCATATATTTCATCATCCCGATCGCCCCGAATGCAGCACAATGACCAGGAGGACTAATCTGCGGTGGACCATGTGTGTTTTTCTGCTGCAGCTTAGGAAAAGAATTTAAATATCGCCCACTCCTGTCACTATGTCCAAATACCTTGGGACAACTGTGCATTACATTTTAGCCACGCAATCATCCAAGATCAATTTACAGCATTTTGTGTTACATGGCTGTCTGGTTTGGAAACCTAAGCTGAAAGCTTGCCTGTATGTCTGTCAGTCTAAAAAGTAAAGTCCTGGGAAGAAAAAAAACAACAAAAAAAAACACTGTGAAAATTCTGCAGCTGCCAGCCTGGCACCATAACATCTTGTAATTAAAACCGGCAAAGTTAAAATGATGGAAAAGTCTAGGGACCATTTAAGAGGCCGCCACGCTTCCCAAATAAAACATGTATCAGGTAAACGGGCTCGGGCACGATAAAGGCGGATAAGAAAACGGAGCCTGAAACTTGGTGGTGAGGCCTAATTAATAAGAAGCACGGTCCAGTTCAGTGGTCTCGCTTTAATCTGGGGACCAATTAGCTGCTTTTGAGAAGCCGGGGAGCTGAAGCCTCGGCTGGTGCCGGAGGTCTGCTCTCCCAGTCTGACACGCTGTCACACTCGCAGCCTCAGTCTGACCAAGAGCCCACAAAAGTCATTTAAGCAACAAGGAGGAGACGCAAAAGAGCAGCCGTGACGTGGCGCCGGGGTCGCGGGGTTAATGATGAACTTAAAGCACTCCTGGAGTGCCTGTCTATTAATGTGTGTTTCCTTTCCTGGAGCAGCGGGCTGGAGAAATGTGAAATTTAATCAGAGAAGAGTTGGCTTTTGTTATGTAGATGCTCCCCTTTTTCCTTTTGAGGGTGCACAGGTAAGTAAGCAAGCTGCGAGTTTTTTTTTCTTTGTTTTGTTCATGGTGTGTACGCTCCAAGAGAGCAGATGATCAGTCAACATCACATGATTTTCTCTAGAAATGACTCAATAGGCAGCCACTTAATTTTCAACAGAAAACATGTCCTCATCGGGATGGCAGGTCTACTATGCTTCAAGATAACTGTTGCAATGTCGCCTACAAAAGAAGACAACAGGGATCATGTAAAAAAAAAAAAAAAATCATAATTGTGCATTTTCACTGGTCCAGAGCGACAGCAGACATGAATGAACCCTACCTCCCTCAGTTGGCATCATATGGGTGTTATGAAGGCATTGCCTTCAAAATCTGTTTGAAATGTAGTCTTGCTAAGGCAATGCTTACGTTTTGAATGCTTTTTTGGAATAATCAGAAGGTTCACATGGTGTGTTAATACTGACATAGTTACTATTGACATAACTATGCTGACATAGTTGACATCACTACAGGTTGGTAAGATTTGGGTTTGCAGTCAATGTAGTCATTTCCAGTAACTCTAGTCGCTCACACAGTGTAAACACCATCTTGCCTCCTGACTGAGTAGATGCACGGATTGATTTGCACGAAGTTCAGCTCTGCTCAACATTTCAAATGCACCGCACCACCCATGTGACCATATCTGACAAAAGCAATGTTTCCCTTTGAAAAAGAATGGGATCTGTTATTGTGCCAGACCAGTGTAAATGCACTGCCAGGAGAGTATAAAAACTGTCAATAACAGCTACTTTTAAAAATCAAGCCTTATTTCTTCCAGAATAATCAGCCCTTGCTGCTCAGTAAACAATAATCTTGTTTGCTAAAGAGCCAAATCAGATTGACTTGCTGCTGCTAGTAGCACTCCTCAAATTAAATATCTTGGACATTTATTTAATCTGGGCTATGAGTCAGAAATATGGGTTATGATTTAAGACAAGCCCTCTTCAGCATTGGTTTCCGTGGCTCCTTGATGTGGGCCCTGAAGATCCAGCCAGCAATCCTGGTTATACGATATAAACTATATGTTTGGAGACTGAAACTGAGAGACTACTTGATATAGGATTTTTTTTTTTTCTCACTCGTCCTTGGAAAATGCTTTTAGTTTAAAACTATTCATAGGTTGTCTTGTATGTACGACAATTTGTATGTCACACATTCAAGTCAGGGGATGGTGATGCTAATTTCAAAACCATACGTTTCTTGGACGTCATGATTTTGATGAATGTTTTGGATCATTGTCTTGTTGTAATATCCAAACTATTTTCTCCTTTGGTTTCTTCACTCATTGTGTGACAGGATTTTGTGGCAATTGGAAAAATTTGTGCTGCCACACAACTCAAAAGCAAGACAGATGGCTTGGAGATCCACCCTCTTGCGTAAGTGTCAGGCAAGGCGTTATATTAATAAAAAGTTCCTCTGAACATTGATGATTGTAGCCAAAGTTTTGTTTTTTTTTTTCACCAGACTTACTTCCAGATTGCATCTGGCTTATCTGAATGTACCTGTTAACATACTTTTGCCGACTTTTGGGATGAGATCACAGTAAAGGTTACCTTTCGTGATCATTTAAATGATGTTTGTGCAACCGCACGATGAGCCAGTGAATTATTATGATAGTCGATTAGTCCTTTAGATCCTTGGAAGTAACGCTGGGGTCTTCTTAACTGTCACTTCTTAAATACGTTTTAAACCATGAAAAATTACAACCAGGAAGTGTCTGGATATCTTTTATAGTCTTCTCTTACTTTGTATGAGTTCATTATTTTTTTGTTTCAGGTCCTCAATCAGCCACTTAGATGAGTCCATGGCTCTTGAGTGTAAGACCCTGAAAGGTCTAAAAGGTCACATCATTTATTACACTCTGAAATTGTCTGCACCTTACCTGGATTAAGGCCTAATGAGTACAAATAAGGTCTGAGACTTCCCAAAAAAAAAAAAAAAAGAAAACTAGGGGAGCAGCATTACGAATACCACATAATAGCACATTCTATTAGTTTAACTCTGTTATATTTTAATATATTAATTCAGCCAATACAATGCGCCTTATAATTAGACAAAATGTGTCATGTTTAGGTTTGTCCCATGCATATTACAATACATCCTGCAACATGTGATTTCTAGATATGTCTAATTTTTATTTATAACAGAATTAGGATGTGCATTATATGTAAACTCCGTACGTATTAATGTATTACTCTTATTTCATTATGAAAAATTGACTGGAAACTGAAGGGTTAACATGTTGAACCGTCCCGTGTCAAGTCAGGATTTTTGCCTCTGTGGTATCAAGGCAGATCCAGCCACAAGCTTGGGTAGGATTTTGGTTAGGAGTTTCTGCATTATTCATCAAGAAGACGATGCTGCACCATCATTTGGAAGTGAGACAGTGAGGTCAGCCAGTCACTGTGCACCTGTCGAGGTGGGTTTTTCTCATTTTTGACATTTAGGGGGCCAAAATGAAATGCTCTAGTAGTCAGGATTCACAACCATTACCTCAGTTTTAATTTGCTATTAGCATGCTAACAGTAATGACATGGAATCACTGCTTGCTACTGGACCTAAAAAAAAAAAAAAGCCTGACTGGAAACATCACTAGGCGATGCTTCTTAGAGGGAGGAAAACAGAACTGCAGGCAGCGTTAAAGATCTGACTTCAGCTGAAGGAGGGGACCTGTCGGGTCCAGAGGCCTGATGCGGTCAAACCATTGGCATGAGTCATCGTTTTCACAGAGACGTTAAAAACGGTTCTGAAAACATTCACAGAGGCCCTGCCAGTGTTTTGGAGTTAGAGTCGCCCTTGTTTTGCCATGCGGTCTACTTTGTTGTGAATCATGTACAGCCCACGTTGTTGATGGGCTTGGCCTTTCAAAACAAAAACAGTATAGAGAGCACTGATCGCTGATCCAGCGCCTACAGCAAATGAATCCTCGCATCGCGCACATTCCTGTTTCACACCTAATACATCCTGACAACAACACTCCTGCCAGCACGCATAATATCCAGATGGTACACCAATGATTCAGTAGTCTGACATTTCTGTTGCATATTCACAAGAGGAAAAACTGCATCGCCATCACAAAGAGTGATGTGATTGATGTGTAAAGCTCGATTCCTGCAGGAATATTAGGTTTTTGGAATATTTACCAAAACAAAAGATTTTTTTTTTTTTTTTTTTTTTTTTTGCTGTTTGAAAGTTCGCTTCGCTTATTTCACCTTTAATTCCTATTTAGGAAAGTTCAGGTAAGGCCAGAAGGCTTCTAGTCCAATAGTTCTGTAGAGATGCACAAACCTTATCAGATAAAAATGAAAACAAACAAAGTAACAAACAAACAAAAAAAACATCTATGATTTGCATAAGCAATTACTTTAAAACCTTTTTTTTTTTAAGAAAAAAAAACCAACTCATTTTACAAGAATCCTCCCCAGCAGAGATATGCATTTCATGTTACAGCTGTTCATTGTCTTTAAGTAGCTTATATAATTAAAAAAAGGTTAAAATATCAATAACTATCAAATCAGAAATTTGTTGCGAGCAAATAAACGTGCAAGCAAATGAACGTGCGAGCAAATAAACAAGGTCATAAAGCAACATTTGCATGAACAGCTGTGTAGCCTCCAGTGTTGTGTTCCCTGCCGTCACCCCCAGGCCAACCCAGGCTTGTCTGGATGCAACTGCAACCCAAAATTGCCTCCTTAATAACCACAACATGCCCCAGTCTGAAGTCAGGAGAAAGTCTTCTTCCGCAGCACTTCTGGTAAAAACAACATTTCCCAGACTGACAAGAACATAGTTGTTTTGCCTTTGTTTAAAGATTAAATTTATTGTAGAAAAAAACAAAAAAACAACAAAACTCTGAGCCATCTGCTCAAAAGATCTCCGTATGAAAAACTCTGAAACTACTAACTGATATGTCACTGGCCATGGGTTATAGAGTCTGGTCTCTTCATTTCTTTTTTGTGTGTGCTTTCTTTTCTGCCGGACTTTTAACGATCCGGCATGCGGACCAGACCAAGCAGACCGAGGGAGCAGAACTACTCCGTCTTTTACCAGCCTAACCTTTTTGGTTCTGTTGGTTTTTCCCCCTGCCACCATGCAAACGAAACGGCCGTGCCATTTAATTACCAAAGCCATGTGTGATATGTGGGGTAGGGCTGGGCAAGGCACGGGGTCCGGCCCCACTGGGCATGTTGACAGGCCGAATGCAGTCAGCCTGCCCTTCTCCTCCTGCTCTGATAGACAGAGGGGCCAGTGAGCCACTGGGGGTTGGCATTTAGCGACTGACAAAGAGCATTAACATTTAATTGCAAAATGTTAAATGCCATAATGGTCATGCATGCCGGCAGATTTTGGCCTGAAAACTAAGTGCTGTTGAGTCTGGCAGTCTAAATTCCCTCAGTGTCTGACTCTGTCCTACTACAAACAAAGTGGAAAAAAAAAAAAAAACAGTGCATGCCTCCAATACCATGAGCATGGCCTGGTCAACCTGATGAGGCGCTTTTGGATCATGAGATGTAACCGTCAGTGATAATAAGAGTACCTGGGCCGCTTTCCATTATAGCCACTCATTGTCTGAGAAACAGGGCAACCCCAGGGCAATCAAGGTGAAAGAGCTTGATGTGTAAATAATTGTGCTTGCAAAGTGCTTTATCCCACACTGACAAATGCACCCAGATAGGCTCTCGGAGTGACTATATCTCAAGGGGTCAGAATGAGCTGTACTCCACTGGCTCATTTAACAATATCATGGGCATGCGAGTAATATAATGGACATTGACCCCATAACCCGGCACTCTCACGCCATGCTAATTCATGCCAAAGACTCTTAGCACTCACTGGCATAAACGCTCGCAGCCCATTGCATGTTTACTCGTTTGTTTGTTTTTTTTTTGTTCGCTTGGCTTAAGTGTCTTATATAAAATCAATCATGTCATTACGAAACCAATAACCTTCTTTCTTTTTCCCAAACAGATAATGTACAGCACTTGAAAAAAAACCAACTATTTTCTTGTTGTAAGCAGCTGTCACACATACCAGATTTGTTAAGAAGATCCCAAGGCCAAGACGGTCCCTCGACGTAGAGCACTGTTGAGTCGCTAACAAGGATAAGCACAGATTTATCTGATGTCTTCTTTTATTAACAAGAAGTAACATCATCAATAAAGCTGTCTTTATCCCTGCATAGACGCCGACGTCCAACGCTTGTGAAAGAGCTTCCGGGAAGACAGAGAAGGGTCCAGAGGAACAGAGACACAGTTGGGGAGGGGAGGGCAGGTTAAGCAGAAGGAGATGTTGGACTTTCCATGACGTTGAAAATAACAAACAGAATGAAAACAGAACAGATCTAACTGATTGCTTGCACAGATTCTACGTGATGAGGAGTGGGTGTACACAGACTTACATAGCCACCACAAACACAGACAGTGGCCAGCGTCAGAGGCCAAAACGGGGGGGAGAACACACTCAACTACACAGAATTGCCATTCCTACCATGGTGACTCTGAGACCGCACCGGCCAGTGCCTCTCCCCTAGAAGACACAACCAAGTAGAGCGAGGCGGTGAGTGGGAGACAGGCCATCGGCACCAAACACAAACAAACACACTGTTTAGAAATCAGCCGTTCACTGCATTCTGTCTCTCTGACAGATAGAAACTCAAATGGTTACGTTTTCAGAGAGGTTAGTTAAAATTCATAGGAAAAAAAAAAATATATATATATATATATATATATCAATATTTTTTCTCTCTGTTCAGCAAGCAGAGATTTGTGCTAAATTAATTAGAACAGAATAAATGATCATGCTGATAATAAGGGGAAGCAGAGAAATACACCCAATTCAACTGTGCAACATGTAATATTTTTCACTTCAAAACACTAAGGATCACACGGAACAGTTTGTTCTGATGTGCTCCGTTCGACACAGATCATGTATTCCCTTGTAATTTACAAAAAACAACAGGCTGGCTCACATCTCTCGAACATGTTTGCATCCGATAAGAGATAAACGTGCAGGAAAAAAAACTGTAACACTTTATTCACAGATGAATGCATTGTATTAGATCTGATAATCAACTTCAAACCTGCAAAAAAAAATATATATAAGTATTTATCAGCCATAACATTAAACCACCTGAGTAATATTGTGTAGCCCCCCCCCCCCGTGCTGCCAAAACCCAGCGAGTCATGGATGCAACAAGACCTCTGCACCAAGATTTAAGCAGAAGTTAATTTAAATCCTGAATGTTACGAGATGGGGTCTCCGCGGATCTGACTACTTTGTCCAGCACACCCCACAGATGCTCGATTGGACTGAGATCTGAGGAATTTGGAGGCCAAGTCAACACCTTCTCTTTTGTTGTGTTTCTTAAACCGTTTCTGAACAACTTTTGCAGCGTGGCAGGAGGCTTTATCCTGCTGGTGCAGGTTGCTGCTATTAAAGAATACCGCTGTCATGAAGGGACGTACTTGGTTTGCAACAATCCACATGAATGCAAGGATCCAAGGTTTCCCAAAAGAACATTGTCCAGAGCATCACACTGCTTCCTTCCTGTAGAGCATCCATATGAATAGATCTGCTGCTAATATCTTGGTGCCAAACTGATCTGATAAAGGCACATACAGGATCTGCTGCTAATATCTTGGTGCCAGACACCACAGCTCACGTTCTTGTGGTTTTCATGCCTTGATTTGTTAAGAGATAATAGCAGTGACCTACAGGGGCCCTACACAATAATAGGCAGGTGATTTTAATATTATGGGCTGATTTGTGTACATACACACACACACACACACACACACACACACACACACACACACACACACTCTATTTTCAACATTTGTATTGGGATGACTATTTTTTTTCTTTTTTCCAGGATTTAATTCGAGAAACACTGATACAGGAAACCTTTCATAACTTGTTCATTTTCAGGCACAACAATACATTATTACATATTTTTTTTCTTTCGGAGGATGATTGGACACAAAAGGACAATTTGCTCGCACAAGTATAAATCGCATACAATTCAACCTTTCATTCAAATGTCCAATGACGACTGCAAAAAGTGAACAAAAGAACAAGAGGACATCATAGCACATTCTGGACAACCCCTTCTTTGCTTTTCTTTAGAGCAGACGTACTTTTCCACACAAATATATTGCAAAACATTTGTCAGCTAGAACATTTGACAACCTGTAAGTGATGGTGAAAGAATTGTCCTCACCCTGGCAAATGATGAATAGCATCTCATCCATCGCTTCTAGAAAGGTTTTCTTCCAACCCCCCCCCCCCCCTTGTTCTCAGAGCATGTGCGAAAGATTTGTATTCACTCACAGGGCAGCATTTGTTCAATTTCTCTGTGTAGAGTATCTGTGACTATCACTCTTTGCTTGTCAGGCAGAATAGATGTCAGTAGACTGAGAGGTGTGCAATCTGCTGCTGTGTCTTGACAGGATAATGGTTAACTTCAGTTTTTCACTCGGAGAATCGTCAAAAACCGGAAGAGGACGGAGAAACTGATTTCACCAGCGACATGCTAATTCACTTTTGTCCAGGCTTGTCACATATATTCCAATGAGCCATTTTGTTATAACAGCTCTGACTTTTCTTTTTTTTTTTTTTTTTTGAGTAGGAATGTGTAAAATGACTACATGTTTTTAATGATGGTTCATAGATGTCAGCCCAAGCGTGGCTGAACTCTGCTCCTTCTCCTAATTAAAGAGCGAGGCGGTGCAAAGGGGGAAAGGAGGAATGAAGAGAAGCACCTACAGCATGAGTGTTCTTCGCTTTGGTGAGCGAGTGTGAGAGAGAGAGAGTGAGAAGAAGGAGAGCGACGAGATGAAAGGAGGTTGTGAAGTTGCAAACACTAACGTGCTATTACCACAGGCTAGCAGAGGTGCACCACTTTGATCCATCACTATCGATTAAACATCAACTTTGCACAGCCACCCCCACAGACTGCAGAGAGGCGCCTTCGATTTCTGCACGGGATTCAGCGAGTGAACTAGTCACAGTGCCATCCAGTAATCAGCTCGAACCCTCCTCCTAACTTAGGTCATTTTTACCCCTAGGTTTCTGGGGTATGAGTCAAATGTGACAGTTGACAAAGACTATGTTGTGCCGCACTCCAAATCAGGCATGGTGTTCTGTATCAAAGAGGGAGGAAGCAGGGCATCCTCGGTAAATCTGACAGGCAGCTGAGAGCCACACCTGAGCCCCTGCTCTGCAGAACAGACAGGACCACCTGAGCTTTGCCCCAACCTATTTAACCTGAACCAAAGAACTTGCCTGTCATTGCATTAATTCCACATCTGTCTGCCACATATTCTTGGTATTAATTTATTATCTTATCTTCTTGAACAACATCAGGTAAGAGGACATTTTACCCTAGGAATTGAATAAAGTGGATCTGATTTGGTTGAGCCTGTCTTTATACCATAACATGTTTATATAAGCAAAGAAAAGTGGCCCCTGACAGCCACATGTGAACACACCACAGCGCATCACACAGTGCGAAAAATGTGAAATTCTTTCTCTGCATTTTACCCATTCACCAACTGTAGCAGTGGGAGCAGTGTGTGGGGACGGTACCTTGCTCAAGTGCACCTCAGTGGTGTCAGAAGCAGTCCTGGGATACTAACCCACAACCTTCTGATCGCAGGGGCAACTCCCTAACCACTAGGCTCCAGCTGCCCCAAACACTCAAAGAATATGTCCCTCACCATGAATTAGCTTTCGCTGTATACTGTGGGCCCTTCCTAAGTTGACTGGATATAAAATGGGCATGAAAAGAATGAATGAATACACTAATCTCCGCTAATGGGGACTGATTTCCAAATTTGACATATATTTTTATGTTTCCTACCTACTAACTGGTTTTTGAACTAGGAAAAATGACACACATCCTTCAAGGAGTGCATATATAGCTTCTATATCAATACAGAAGCGGCTACATGAATCCAGGTCATATCATGATACCGGGTCTAGTTGCGGTGTAGACGGTGGTCTCCAGGCCCTCCATCCATCACAATCGAGGTTTTAAAAGCAAACTCTGCTTGATCTTTCTTTATAATAGACTGGTTAAGTTCTTTGTCAATTTGGACTTGATCAATCAGTTCTCCGCAAGCATCAGAGCATCATGAGTAAATGCAATGATTGACTGCTATGAAGCAAAAGAATGAAGCACTGTAAAATAATATCCCATTTCCAAAGCGCGATAAGAGACCAGCTCTGGCAAGCGGCAACAAGGAACCTGTTTCGCTTGGCATTCAAGGTAAGGACGGTGCCTCTCTCCCCAAAAAAAACCAAAAAAAACCAAAAACATTCCCCAGCCCCTGCCTTATCCTAAACTACCTCAAAGAATCAGATGAGTTTGACCATGCTGAGGGCCACTGGCTGATTGGATTTGGATACTCCATCACCTGAGAACTACAAGGTAACTTTCCCTAGCCACCTTGCCAAATCACCACAAAGATGTCACCAACCGGCCCCCCAGAGCCCTCCACCTGCACACCCACAACTCCTCTCCTTAATGGCAGTCGATGTTTGCCAAGATTTTCATTTAGATTGCGACCCACAGTAAATAGTCTTACAAGGGCGCGGCCTCTGTCGGCTGCCTTTCATACAAGCGGGCCGCACCGCAGTAGTACATTTTCGTGAAATCGATAAGCTGGAGGAAACCTGGGAAGGAATTATTGCTTAAGCTAATCTGTAAGGTCAATGCAAACACTGGGGAGCGCAGAGGACATAAGAACCCCAGGTCCTGGAGCTGTTCGGCATTGCAGAATTTAGTCATTCAGCGACACTTATCCAACTTGCTGGTTAATCGGCAAGTGCTTCAGAAGCTGATCTGGGTCTGTCAGAGCAACACATGCAATGCTGTGGCCCTCCAAAACCTGCAGGTTTGTCAAATCTTGTATTAAAGCAGGCATCATGGTGAGATCCAGCAGTGTTAAACTCTCCCGCTATATTGTGGCACGGTCTCTAACTCGTCAAGGTCACAACAGGTAAAACTATCTGCTGAACGGCCACTCAATATTCTCTCTCCTTCAGTAGAGGAACGCGGGTATGATTGTATCTATTCAGGGCACAGGAGAAAATTAAGCAATACGTGAAATGTGGTGAACGACTGAAAGCGGCCCTTCATTTCTGCAGTTCAAGTGAAGTTCTATGATCTCGTCGCTGCTGTTCGATGGACATGCGTCTCCGTTCAGGCTACAAGGGTCCCTTCAACTATATTAAATAACACAAGCAATGAAAAAGAAGTCTACTTATGAATCTATACAGTTAGTCCATCCAGCCCAGGCAGACAGAATAGCATATCTCGTGTCTCTCTGCTCAGTTGAGGACACACCCCAGCATTCAGAGAGAGAGGCAAGGCTAGGTACGCTGTATACTGCCGTATCACAGGCAGATGAAAAACCTCGCTGCATTGTTATTTACGACCTCCTTTGTCTCAGCCATCTCTGTCTTAAGTATCTAAAATCAACTGTGATAAGCACTCGGGCGCAGTAATAACTCACATTAATTAAACATCCTGTGCAGTGGCAGGATTGAAGGGGGCCCTTTTGTTCCAAAGCACCAAGGCTCACTGCTATTAGCATATTAACAAATCAAGTGTCGTGCGAGGCTGGGGCTGGCAGTACCTGTAGTGTGAGAGTGTAGTGTGAGAGAGAGAGAGAGAGAGAGAGAGTGCTAGCATACACACGATGGGTATGATGTCCCACTGCGAACGATAGGCTGTTAACTGCCTGCACCATAATTCCGTCGGCGTTAATCAGAAGCAGAGAGGCCATGTGACATGGGGGAGGATGATGCTTTTAAATGTCACTCTCCCCACACACGCAGGTAGCTAAGACAGTAGGACGCGTACGCGCTTGGCCAGAGATGTATGAGCAACAGCTCCCTCGACGGCAGATGAAGCCAGTGCTCCGATAGACTTTGGAAATTCAAATACAGCCTTAAGCACCGATGACTCACTGTGATTAGACAGAAGCACAGCTTGAGCCCTGCTCAATCTTTCTACTTGCTCTTTAACTCAAGTTGTTTCATTGCAGGAATGCCTGTTTAAAAAAACAAATAAAAAAAAGGTGGGCTTGTGTACTTTACATATGTCTCTCTGGTGGACCCAAGTCACTCAGTTATAAATATGCAATTAATGAGAAAAAAATAATTAAGGCGCCGAACGACAGCAGGATTGCAGATACTACTTTGAATCTAAATGGGAGTGTTTTAAATCAGAGGACTCCAGCATGCTCAAGATACGCCGAACATCAAATAACTTCCAGAGATGTGAGTGTGCGGGGTGCGATACCACCACTCATTTGTGTGGAATAACAAACCCACGAGACCGTGGCGATGGAGAGAGGGAGAGAGAGAGATAGAGAGAGAGGGAGAACAGGAAAGAGTAAGAAAGCGGGATGGCAGAGCAAGGGAGGAAGAGGAGAGCGGGAGTGATTCTTAATATGAGATGGCAGATTTTATTTCAGCGCTGCACATAGAGCCACATGATCAAAGTGAAGAATGCCGTTTTAATTCAAGGACTCGTTCCTCATTGCCGCTCGACAAGCTCATTATTGAGAGCAAGTGCTGTAGGAGGCAGGTGAAAATGATACCGCCGATGATAAAAGGCAATCCTACACATGCTTTTTGGAGCCAATGATTTGTGCCCCTGTTCGACTCTTTCTACAGCCTGGTGAGGAACAAAAATGCCTCCCGGTCCATTTTTATGATTCAAGCATCGCAGAACTCTTTACTATAATGAAAATTAAACCGCTATGTTGATGGTTGTAATCAGTTTTCTCTCCTTGATATTATTCAGCAAATGTATGTAATAAAATGTGTACAACTGGTATAGTAGCATTTATCAGATGCTTTTATCCAAAACAACTTCCATTCCCTAACTACAGGGGGCAGCCTCCCTGGAGCAACTTGGGGTTAAGGGTCTTGCTCAGGAACTCAGTGGTGGTTTGCTGAAGGTAGGATTCGAACCCATGATCTCTTGGTCTAGAGGCAAGTATCCTACCCACTGAGCTACCACCACCCCGTGTTTCAGATATTTTTCAAACGTCTCAGCCTGCGTTCTCTCAAAGCTCTGGCAAATGTAACAACTCGTCAATCAAGTATGCGAACCCACCTACAAGAACTGCCGCCGGCTTCTTTCTAAATGCTTGTCTGAGGTGCTTGGGCCTTAGACTAGGTAAGCTGTGACTGGACAATTTACATTTAAGGGCACAGTTTGACAAAGGTTCAGTTAAAAGTAACATTTTTACTGCTGCCGAGCCTGTCCGATTCTGTCAGCCAGCTCATAAGAGTGTCTGGAGGCGAGGCGAGAGGAAGCCGGTGACAAGCCGTGGATGGAAGGCAGAGATTTCCCTGGTTTCCTGTGGCCGTTAGGAGGTCAAACCTGGCCCTGCTGAAACTGTGCAGGCCCACACACATGCAGACGTGCACACAAACACTGGAGGTCACCTTGTGTCTGGGTGGCTGAGTCATGCTCTTCTCCTAAACACACTCCAGCATCTGCAAGTAACAATGCAGTGCAATACTGAAGGCAAACCCAAGGACTTCACACCATGCAGCATAAATGACAGACGTTTAGCACCAACACACCGACAAGAAATGACATAAACCGAAATGACATAACTTGGTGGGCAGATGTGTGAAGCGTGAAGTTGCAGTCGTTAATGTCATTTACCCCCAAAGCAAAAAACAGGCAGGGATGGATGGATAATAGCAGTGCCACAGGCAGGAGAATGAATTTATATATAAATTCTGACAGTGAGTCTGAGAATTTTGTGGGGAGAAAAAGGAAAAAAAAAAAGGGACATCTGTAGACAGCATCATAGTAATGTGACTCATCTTATAAATGCCCAAATACATTTACTGCAGTTAGATTTAGAGCCGATAAAATTACCACAGCCAGATGAATGATTATAGCGTTCTTGCAAGACTATTTCTTGGAGGGTTTTTTTTTTTTCCCAGCAAAATGTGGTGGTGTTCAGAAGAATTAGTGATTGGATCCTACATTTTGTTGCCATTGAACTGTTTGGTCAGTTTTTTTTATCTTTATCTTTTTTTTTCTGTTTGTAGACCTGTTGTATAAAAACAATAGGACAGTGCATTATCCTGAATAATATTATGACTGTAATGGTCTGGGCACTCGCCTTTGACTTCTGCCGGCAACCGAATCACGGTCGTGATGTTAACGCACTCCCTTTCATGTTCATGTTCCTTAACTAGTGATATGTTTGTGCATCGATAAAAATGATATTCCACTAACCTGCAGTGGTGAAGGAGCATTAGATTGTCTGGGTGTATAACATTTTATAATATCTTGAATAGCCTCGGCGATAGGAACTTGATCGAGTCTGCAAGAAGCGTGCAAATGCAAAGCTGTTTTTTTTTTTTTCTGTAAAAGTATCTCACATCCATATTTGTTATAGCTGGAAACCAGGCCGACTCAAATTAAAGTAAGCTAGCGGAGTTAAAAACGGAATGAAAAACTTGAGTCAAATTTGCAGACATTTTAAGTGATTGTTGGATGTCATCGTTGTTAGAGTTTGGAACTAGTTTACTGTAGCAAAGTTACAGTACCTCTGCCTCTCTTATACACACACACACACACACACACACACACACACACACACACTCATATAAAAGCAGGCTCACACATGCGCACAGACACAGTCTGGTAAGACCAAATGCATGCTGTTTTTGTTGTTGTTGGGAGCTAATGGAGCATTAAACTGGGCCATGTGGCAGTGACACACACACACACACACACACACACACACACACACACACACACACACACATCCTGTCAAGTAATTAATCAAGCCTACTTCACAGACATTACAGACTACAGTTATAGAATAATTAGACAGGTCATTGCCACACTACAAAGAAAACAACGTGCACCAGAATCAATGAGCTGACCAATGCCTAGCGCAATTAAATCAGACCTTTACACGTACACGTCTTTGCCGTTGAGTTTTAAATAGCCTGGCTGATGCAAACTACTGCAAGGACGTCAAAGTTTAACATAGGGTTTTGTGTTATTTTAGACTCTCTCATTAGTGCTTAAATGGTATAGCACCGCTAACAAGAGAACCTCTCATGCAGTCACTGCGGATAAAGAGCCTTTCATGAACTGAATCTTAAATATTTTCAACGATAGAGCACTCATACTAATGCCTTTTCCACATGTACGATGTACTGTGCTTTGTGTCATTTTTGTTATGTGATTTTTTTTATTTATTTTTTTTTTTTTGAGGGGGACAGGGAACTGGGTGCCAGATATCATGTGAGAAGATGCCAGTAGAGTGGTTTCCATTTTAGTTCATCGTAAGAGTCAGGTTTCAGACATCAAACAGAACGGCTTCAGGTCTCGGGGGAACGAACACAGTCATGTTTCGTCTCTCACACAACTGGACGCCAAGGGAAAAGGCTTTAGACACCATGGCCTCAGACACAGTGGCTACACAGTAAAGTCTGTGTGACGTTCTACAACTGTGCTCCTTCTTCATATATTATTTGCCGTTTCACTGCAAAATTAAAGATGGCATTATTGTGCAACTATAGCTTGTGCACTAATTATTATTATTATTATTATTATTATTACTTCTATTACTTAGTGATCAAAAAAATGTTTTAAACCAGAAGAAAGTTTCTTTGACTTTTATAATTTGTTGGTTTATTTACGCTTTTGCATTGATGCAGTAATACTGGTCATCCTTCAAAGGTGCTACTTTCTGTGCTGGAGCTAACAGAGTACTAGAGAAACTAATAAAGAAGTTTAACTGATATTTAGTAATATGTAGATATGTTTCACTCTCTAACTGTTAAAAGAGTGGGTTATAAATAATAAGCTGTTAGACTATGGCAGAGTTAATTTTATACACTCTCTGATGAGCAGAGCCACACACTGTCTGACAACATTCTCAGAATTTCTTTCTCAGAAATTAAACCGTTTTAAGGTTTAATTTCTTACAGCTTGAGTGTCCTTATGGTTCAGTTAAAAATATGAAATCCTAAGACGTGTATTGTTTCCTTAGAGACACAGAACCTTGGCATTATTGACAGAAAATGCTTGTATTATCATTATTATTATTATTATGATTATGATTATTATACTTTTGTGCTTCAATATTATGGTTGTTGTTATCATTACTGACGATGACAATGTGTAAAAACAACAAGGAAGTTAAAAAAGCAAGGAAAAATCCCCCATCTCTGAAGTGTGTGTTAAATAACCCCCCCATGACCCAGTTTAACCATTTGCCACAGTAATTTTCCACACAATAACCTGAATAAGAGGATTCTATTACTGACATAGACCAAAAATAGCATAAAGGCTTCGACTACATTTAGGCCTGTTAATATAAGGAGAATAATGTCAGTAATCGAGTAATCCAGCCGTCAGGTTCACCATTAATCGAGTAATCATACACACACTTTATAAAAGTATTTCATTTTGTTCACATACAAGATCTGTAACAAAAACATGTGTGTACTGGTGTGGGTTTCTTAATTTTAGGTGTCCTTATAGTGGATGTTCAGACTGCTGACCTGCAGATTGTCAAACTGTAAATGAATCACTAAGCCGATTCAGTGAGAATGTGTATTTTAATTAAGTATTTTTGGAACGGAGTGCTTGATTTTAAATCACGACAACACCACCTGTATTAGTCGTTTTAGCACTAGAACTGAGATTGACATGTGTTTCTGTAATTGCTGCACACATTTATTACAACCCAGAGCCTTTGGCTGGGACTTAAGACGTGCCTTCAATGGCCTTCAGCAGATTTAGATGATTAATGTACAAGTTTTGAATGTAAATATATTAATATTCTGTCTTGCTGGTGTATCAGTTTAAGTAAATTCTTCACTTTGTGATTTATTTTACATACCAGCGTTATCTCTATACCACATTTCACAGAGAGCTAATGCTGTATAGTAGCGTTAATCTAATATTAATATATATGTTGGTGACTTGTGATCTGTCTGTGTTGTCTGTGTGTGTGCTCTGGGTGGATGCTCCTCAGTACTGTCGGAGGTGACTCTTCTGGTTTGTTTGCATGTTAGCAATCAAGCTGTTTTTCTTCAAGGAGTGGTAGGGCTCTACTTAAGTAGTCCAACTGGCCTAGAATAATCCTTTCCTCTTTAATCCAGTTAGCTTGTCTGTATCCTGACCTCGTTAAGCCACTCTATACTCTGCCTTCGTTCTCCACATCCCCTCCTTCTATCTGCCCTCGTCATCTCCACTTGTAAATCACATTAAAGCCATTGTCCTCATTCGTCCTCCCTCCTTTTTGCCTCCTCTCTTTCGCCTTATGTTGTTTCACCAGCGTCCATCAAGTGACCGAGGATGCATGAGGTCATGCGTGAGGAGAAATGACTTGATGATCGATATTCGATTGAGTTCAACTAAAATATCGGCAGAGAGAAATGCCTGCAACAGTAGAAATAGAAATATCCCCAACACCTTTACTACCATGAATATGAATGTGCTGATATCCATTGTACACTAATGACTCCTCTGTTTTACAGGTCAGACCCCACTGCGAGAGGCTTTCTCCATGTCCTGTATTGCTAATGGCAGCTCCAGCGGCCGCAAGTCTCACAGAGACAGCTCCACGGTGTCTGTAGCCAGGAAAGAGACGCTGTCCTCCGCAGCCAAGAGGTAAAACTCTCACATGTGCATACAAACCCACAATGCAAGCACAAGCCAATATATAACATGTATTTATATATATTTTTGTATATACAGTGTATAGTGCATATGTACATGTGTATATATATGTGTA
>JBBIGA010000106.1:31498634-31513254 GCA_037576975.1 Alestes dentex | reverse complement strand
CAGCACCCCCGCCCTGGAACCACAGTCGACAACAGCCAGCAAAACACCCACCCCGGAACCAAAGTCGACACCAGCCAGCCCCCCCCCACCCCTGGTCAACATCAGCCAGCACCGCCGTCCCGGAACCACAGTCGACACCAGCCAGCACCCAAACCACATCTGTAAAAAACCACCCAGTAAAAAATTGTTTAAAAAATTCAAGTAATTTTACAGCAGAAACACTGAACACATATGCTGTAAATATGATGTGATATATGTTTGTGACTCTATTCAAGTTTCTTATTAGAAGGTAATTATCAACTTCGGAGTTTCTAACGTTTTTGGTAGTTTTACTAGTAAACTGGTAAAAGTTTTTTGCTTTACGTCCATGGTGGCACAGGGCTTTCAGGCAGCTGTAGGTGCACATGCTACATATATTCAGAAATACAATAAAGTACTGCAGTTTTAGAACACAGCACAAGTACTATAATTAAACAGTGCATTTCTGAAGGTATTATTGTCAGCCATGTGTCAATTTTACACATGTTTACAGCGTATAATTGTGTGAAAAGTCACACTATTAGCATAGCTCAGGTATAAGTTTTCCTGTCATGGAAACCAGCTAACATTAGCATATTATCAAACCTGACAGGTTTCACTTAGCTACTAGAACACACCAATAATAACATTATATAGTTACATTTAACTCACATTTTAGACATCCGTGTAAATGATTCATGCCATTTGATGAAAAACTGTGTTGGGTTTTTTAGGTTTTATTAGGTTGTAGGGGAGTTTTGCTAGTGTTGTGCAGAGTTTATCCAACTAAGCTACAGTTGCTATGAAAGGCTAGGTTTGAGGGTGGTGCAAAGATCAGTTTGATTCAGGACCCTCACCTACTTCACAAACAAGAGGCTTAATGAATAATGATTAGCATCTTGCTGTCTTTCATCTAAAATTCAGGTACGGCGCCTCTGTTTCAGTGTAACAGGAAATTCCTCTGAGATTTGAGCTATAAGCCTGAAAAACCTCCCTTGTAATGGAAGTTTGCACAACTTCACAATCCAGAAGAGAAGAATGCTTGGGGACTGAAAGCACTCAAAAGTTTATATGAGGTCTTGAAAAAGTGCACTCCGTCGTGGGTCAAATAAGCGTGAGTAAACTTCTTTTGATGGAAAGCGGAGTGTGTGCTGTGTACTGTGATCAGCCATATGTGAAGCATGCAGCTGGCGTGGCCCTGCTCACCTTGCCTTCGTTCTGACATCGTCAGCTTTCCTCCCGGGAGCAACTAACAATGAGGTAAAGTCTCTCGCTGTAATTAGGCCCCAGAACAGAAGCTTAATTATTTAATACTAACTTCCTTCCAATAGTAATAAAAAAAAAAGTGCTGTCTGGACTTGGTGCGAGCTCTAACACACATTGCTGATTTACATTCCTGGCTGGCCTCTTCCTAAAGAAAGGATGAAGTAACCTGAAACAGTCTCTTCGTTACCAGTTTCGTCAGGTTCTTGCATCAGAAGGATCTTCAGTGAATCGTGAGAGGCACCAAAACACTCCAAGCTCTTGCAAAAATTCTGTAATTGATAGGTTTACTTTGCTTTTGATCTGGCCTGGTCTGCACTCAGAGGGTAGGGGTAACATGTGCTGGAAGGTCTGGAAGACCAGAGGGCAAGATGACATGGCTTTGTCTAATATTGATGAAAGAGGAATACAGGGTGAGTGAGGGGAAGACAGTTTAATAAGATGGATGCCATTCCACCACAGGTTCTCTTTTGTTAACAAGAGGAATGGCATCCCACCTCACCCTGACTATTTGGGCTTTGATTGCGATTGATTGTGGCAGCAGTGGTACACAGAGGACCATGATAACACCGCCTCACAGTGTTTTTTGTGGTGGGAAATACCATCCCTGCTGTTGCACACAGATCCATTAAGGTTAAGCTCAGATGTTATTGAGCACATTATGGAAAGACCAGTGGGGAGCCCTCGGGGACCGCTAGGTGCTCAGAGAAAATCTAATAATTCTGTGTGAATTCATTTTTGGTCTTGTTTTATTTAACGCCATGTTCATGCATGTTGTATTTAAACGATGCAAGTATTGCAGTGATACTTGGAAAGAATTCTTGAAAACCAATGCGGTTTTCCCAATGGAAAATTGTATCCATGTAGATGCATTCAAGCAAACTCTCCCATTGAACAGTTTTAGTGAGTTTTGTGAAAAACTCTCACTGGGCATTACGGAAGTTCTGGATAAATATGTGGCTTCTATATACTAGACTGAAACGGTCACGGTGAAACTGCAACACACAAAAGTAAAATGCTCCAAATAAAACATGGCATGTCTTTTACAACTGCACACATTTTGGAATTACAAAATAAATCGTCACATGAAGAATGACCAAAAATATTCACTGCTATTAGCTTACCACTAACATACTACTAGAATCCCATAGGGGTGCTAGTAGAAGTTTGCATTTTTGTAGAACCTTTTTCAACCAAGTTTTGATATTTATAGCCTCATCTGAAGGCCTCTAATAGTCATGGTTTACTGCATGTAAAAACAGCGACAGTTTCAAATTATCAACAGTCTGCATCATGTTCTCTGATCTTCTTGCTCTGTTGTACAAGATCACTCCAAATCAATTTACAATGAGACAGAACTGAGCATTAATTCGAAATGGACTGACATACATTTTAAAACAAAATCCAAAAACGCTTTGGAACCAAAGCTATCCAGAAAGTTGTAGTACTTGAATAGAGGAGATCTGACTGGGCTCGTGTTTTCAAGCAGCAGCCTGAAAACCATTCAGCCTGAAGATGCTCCAATACCTTCACTATTCATACTCCGAGTAGCACTGATAAAAATAGATAGCGCTTCCGCTGTCGTTGCACACGGATGATCAGGTCGTGGAGAAAAGGGCACTAAAGATACAAAAACAAAAACAAGCCGCCCGGTGGCGGGGGAGAGGCAGACACGCACACAAAAAAAATAAATGGATTTCAGGTCAATGCTTTGTAGCTGAGAGAATGAAATGCAGACAGAGGAATAGCACCTAATGGAGACTGGCTGCGGATGCAGCTCACGACTTCCTTTCTCCTTCAGGCCCTTAGCTCAGATGGACGCATGATCTATGGTGTTTTATTGGGAGGGAACCTCCTGATTTATGTGGCCACTTCACACTGCTGGGAGGAGCTCAGCCTCACTATAATGCATTACGAGAAAGGAATGGCTGGCAAAGCCCAAAAGTGAATCACAGCAGGAAGACGTATACGTCAAAGGTATGTTTATTACTCTTTGCGAGTGAACTCAACCTCGCTCCACAATTATATCAATTTGCTTATTCATCAAATAGATCTTCAGCAACCCTCTTCTTCACCTCACTTTCCTGCTGGGGAGCTGGCAAAAAGACACCACCATAATGATGCAAAAGGTACAAATATGTAACAAAAGGTCTCGCTGCTATAGAGCCTGTTGAGCAAAAGCATGTTAATTAGTGCATCACCAGTATGAGTGGGAGGCCGAACCGAGCATGCCTTGTGTGGGGGTGAGAGGAGATAGGTCACTGAGTTTAGACCCTACAGAAGAAGCCTCAGTGTGTCATGCACATATTAAATCCTCAGTGCTACCACAAGCATTACAATCCAGCTTTAGGCAACAGAACACAATGCAACTGCTCACTAAGTTAAGATCATTTTGGGGCTAATGCAACAGAATGAGCCCATACTTTCTTACCTGGTGTAATAAAAAAAAAAAACGATGTACTGGCTTTATTGTATATACTCATTGTGTACATACATATCACTATTAGTCTACATTTAGTTTACATATAGTCTACATGTACACTTTTTTTGGATTGAAATTCAAGCGGTTCAATGTCTCATTGTTCATTCTGCAGAAAGTTCTTCCCAACTATGTTGGCAGAAGTTCCCATAAGTGAGCAGCACTTATAGGGTGCTTTGCATCCAGTTTATCCTAAAGCAGCTAGATGGTGTTTAAGTCTGGAGACTTCTGGCCACTCCATGTTTTCCATCTTACCATCTTGTTCTTTTTTCTAACGTAGTTTTGGAGTAGCTTGGATGTTTCGGGTCACTATCTTACTGTAGGACGAACCCGACCAACTCGGCACATACCAGAGGTACTGCATGGCGCTACAGAATTATTTCCCACTCCTGGGTAACCTTACCATTTTTAAACCTCTCGCAGTTCAGCACTGTCCACTGTCCATTTCATGCTATTCATTGGACTTGAACTGTTTGAATTTCAATTTTTAAAAAAGCTTGAAACACTGGGGTGTTCTAAACCTTTTGACCGGTAGTGTACATATATGTATATATTTTATAATACAGATGTCCATATTTTATCCTTCTAGATTTTTCATTTTTGCTGCTGCTAACTTTGTACTGTCCAGTTTCTGCCGTGACAAAGCAAACTTCCCACTTGTGGGACTAATAAAGGTTTACATCTTATCTTATATTACAACAGACTGCATGCAAATGAACACTCTGGACAAACACGATTGTGACTAAACGAGTTGTATAGCAATTATTGTATGTGGCAAAGCTACTGCAATACTAGTATTTTGTCCATGCGACATACTTGTGCAGCCATAGAAGCTGGGGCTTTTCTCATAAACACTTGCACAGTGACGAGGAAAAAGTAGATAGAAAAAAAATAGAATCTTAACATTGAAGCACACCCTGTTACTGAAAGATGCTTTTGGGCATTAGGCACTTGAGTGCATATACACTGCAGAGGGCTCATAAAGCCAACCCAAATATCTGTTTTAGTTTTTTTTTTTACAGTAAATCTGGCCTGGCTAGAGGCTACTGATTAGGCAGATAGAGAGCACAGCACTACCTTTCACATGGCCTCTCCCCAGAGTCACGAAGCCAGACGAGATGAAGTTGTGCAGGTCGTGCCCTCCGCCACGGCTGCTCTCCTTCGAGTAGTGTCCACCTGGAATGAAACAGATGACTGTGAGGCTTGAGCAGCACATGACAACCGCATTCACACACACACACACACACACACACACACACACTCAGTTCACCTTTCGTGGTAAACAGAGGAGAATGGCATTAAAAGCAAAATTCCCTCAGCAACTCTGCGAGTTATGACTTTCCGTAACTTAGAGGTAAGTCACCTTGCTTGCGCAATATCCACCACTCATGAGCAGGGTGCACAGCATCTTGAGGTGTTATTTTTGCTCTTGACATTGTAATTACCAGTGAAATACACTGGAGTGTATTGTTAGATCTGATATCCTCATGTTAACCTTGGATGCCATTTGGAAACCTAGGTTGACAGTCAAGCCAACCGCATGCATCAGATTTACAATGGAAAGGCAATTACCGATACAGTGCCCTGCGTTATGAGATAAGGGAACTTCAGTAAAACACTCATTTACACCGCAGGAATCTCGGTACACTAGGCGTGGCCACGCATCAGGTTAATCATAAATCTGCCTTCTACCCAGAATTATCAAAAGTGCATTTATGTTTTTGGAGCTAAGAAGGCGGCATGAAATTGAACAAAGAAGAATGGTCAAAGGAGAGGTGGAACCTCAGGGGCTGGTCTGGTAATAGGCTGCATAAAGAAGCTGTGGAGCCCGCAGGAGTCTCGAAAATGAAAAAAAAAAAAAAAGAAAAAGCTTTGTCTGTTCCAGCCTTCAAAACCGCTTTTTGCTTTGGATCACTAGTAACAGTGGGATAAACACAGCAAAACAAACACAGATAGCTTATATGAGTGCTCCTTGCTGTACAGACGAGCTCCGACACAGTCCCATGAATCTAATAAATGAGTGCTAGGCGGGTGTGTGTGTGTGGGGGGGGGGGGTGGCTGGTTGACGGGCAAAACCCACTAAATCCACCAGACTACAAGCTGCTAGCACATCACTATGGCAAATGACAGGAGTTCAAACTAGAGGGCGTGATCTGGCTAAGTGCTCATTATACTGCTCCCGCTACTTGCCTATGTGGCTAAATTTAACCAGCTGCTCTATTGGTCTCCCAGAGGAGTTGCAAGAGTGAGTTCAACCTTCAGTCTCAACACAAGGGTAAGAAATTCAAATGTGTTTTAAACGAAAACCACTCTAGGGACCACCAGCACGAGTGCATGATGCAGGTGTGTCCTCGAACCCTCAGCGGACTGATGCAGTCAGCGGAGAAAATCGCAGTCATTACCAAAATGTTATAGGCTGCAATTTTGCCATAGATTTACGAGAAAAAAAGAAAAGAAAAAAAAACCCCGTAAAAAGCATACAAGCTGCAATGTTGAAATGAAAAGAAAAAAAAAAAGTGTCGAGTGCATATCATTATGAAATTGCCCACTGGCATTCTACATGTTAATTAAACTAATTAAATCATAGCTTAATAAGCCAGGCAAATTTTATGCATGCAGTATTGAAGTAATATCTGAGCAAAACACACAGACGTGCGTGCACACACAGACACGCTATCACACTGACACAACTGTCCTAGGGCAATACAATGAAATTGTTTTAAGTGAGAGGTTATATTAATGTTCTGTTATTCTTTGTCACTTCATTTGCTAATCAATTAATTAGTAAATTATAGCACATGAATTAGTCATTTTGCTCCGTGGCAAGGGCATTGTTGACGAAACACTGCATCATATGGATACTGAGGAAAATAACAAGAACCAAAGAGTCCATTAAGTCTACAAGAAAGCAACCCATTTTAACCCTGTCTATCTGAACAGAGTTCTACTATGCATTCCCACACGTCCGTCCCACGCGCAAACGAAAAAAAATCCAGCGTGATCTCGGATGTCTGCGATGTCTTCCAATTTTAAGTGCTCCCTGGCCATCTCTTTCATTATAGGGTTTTACAGTGAGGTAATAAGTCGGTTTCACTGTGAAATTCGAGCAGTTCAAGCATGCCTTAGGTTGGGGTTTTTCAGTTCAGAAATTCTTGTTATTTGATCAAACACATGATCAATAAACTAGAAACAATACCCAGGCTGCAATGTGACGACGCTCACAGTGTCACACTCTCTGCAGTCCAAAGGAAAATACTTGTGCATCAGTGCATGCAAATGTGCATGTTCTATCTGAGCTGTCCCTGAAGTTGTCAGTGCATTGGACTCCAATTTATATACAAATGATCCACGCTGTTCTACAGCCTGTCAGTGCTTCTCATGTCCCACTGGGACAGGACTCGAGTGGACTCCTGGTCTCTAGTGAGAGTAGTCTCCGTGATGGCTGACCTCGGGTGTCTATGACAACGCAAGGTCGCCCTGAACGCCCTGGCTCAGCAACTCCCTCACACCCACTCGCACCGTTGACTGTCACTTCAACACGACACAGGTCGGCTCACGACCAGAGGACACAGACAGCGGCAGACAGAGGGGTGGACAGGGAGCCTGAGCCCTGGGGACAGTAAGAGATGGCACGGTGGGAGAGTGCTGCTAAGGGTGGACAACTGGACAAAAAACTATGACATTACGATGCAGCAAACTCTGCGAACAACTTGGAGCAATTAACATTCACCAGAAACACGGAATATAAAAAAATATCCATAAAAATACAATCATCCAAATAATACAAAAAATAAGAGTGTGAAAAAGATCATGGGATAATGGGCTGATTTCCAGGTTACACTGTACTTTTATGTCACTGTTATAAATATATATATATATGATCAACTGAATGTGTCATAAAAAGACAGATTACATACAGTTATAGAATTATAGATATCCAATCAGCAACTTACTTGTTACTAAGCAATTACTCTACTTGTTCTATAATTGTCTGTAATCTGTCTTTTTATGACACATTCAGTTGATCATATATATATATATATATATGTATACTGGTAAAAAACATATATTTATTTATACCAGTGACATAAAAGTGCAGTGTAACCTGTTACAAAAACAATAAGCAATCGTTATCACTCAATCATCCACTACCTTGATACAGGTCACCATCAGCTGCCCCTGCCCTTCAGTCCTTTCTATACACTACAAACAGCCATACATCAAAACTAGGCACAACAAAATGGAGCTAACCTTATTCAAACAGACAGACATCCCACCAACCTTAATAAAAATGTTCTGAAAATATGGGAGTATAGGCAGTCATTAGTTTCACATAGGTCAGTACTTTATTATGTTTGTACAAAATAATGTGAGGGGTTGTAGGGGCGGGCAATATGTGCATAGGGTGGCATACAAAGAGGGCACAGGCATGTGAGGGTAGCTAAGATTTAGTGCAGTACAGTATGTGAAATGATAAATAAAGCCTTTGCCAGGATTTTTAAAGATGTCTGTTCCAGCTGGTTTGTCTGTTGCAAAGAACATAGCGTATCAAGTATTGAGAAAATGTCTTGAAGTACTGTGTGGTCATTTCGCAAATAACCCTTGCAAATTTATGTTCCGTGAGGTCCCAACTGACCTTGAAATGCAGTTTTCAGCCTCCAGGCCGAAACGTCCGTTGATTCTCGCAGTTAAACTGTCTATGATTCTGAATTTGCCATGAGCAAATCACTTGACTACCGAGCACTAACATGTCAGATTAGGCTGCAGCACAAGAGGTGAGGCAAAAGCACATGTGCTGGCTCATCCTCGCGCTGCTCTGCTTCGACATGAATTATCCAGCGTCTGAGTGACAGCCGTCTGACACCCTGCCAGCAGTGCAACCCATACAAGTTAGCGGCAAGATCTCTGCCATACATGCAGCACGCTGGTCGAGCACAGCGGCTGTGACTGCGGAGGACAAATCTGGACTGTGACTGCATCGATTTAGATTGATGGAGAACAAGTCTGTATCTAAGCTTCACTGCTCATTATAATCATAGCCTGTCATTTATTACAAAAAAAAAAAAATGTAGATATTTGCATGTACAGCTGACAAGCCGCCGGTTATACAGTGCATGAAATGTTAGCTGACCACAGTGTTTCCAGGAGTCTTACCATGATTTGATTTGGAAGTGTGAACAGGGGTGTAATGGTTTTTGGAGCCCGTCCGCTGCGGAGTGTTGTCTTTGGATGAGCTGTTCATTGCCGCAAAGTTTTCACAGTCATATTGGGATATAGGAATGGGTCCTTGTTGCCTCAAAATATCTGCTAGGGCTCTGTGAAACAAGCAGGTAGAACATAAATAGCAAACAGTGACAGTTCTGCAGCTCAATCAGTTAAACAACATGCAAGGAAACGCAACGACATTTCATTCAAGAACTACTGAATCTAATGTGGTTCTAATGTGGTTCAGGACTAGAAATGCAAACACTTGATCGTGGCCACTTGTAATCTTCACCAAATTACGCTGAGACCCTATAGATCTCCACTGGGGTTGTAATTCAATAATTATGCACTATAAACGCATTACATGGTTGAGAAAAATTGAATAACTTTGTCATTTGCTCCCCTCCACTTCGGATGGAAATGTCAACAGTATGCTTTCTAATTACATTTGGAATCTGCATGTTTGTTTGTTTGTTTGCTTCAAAGCATCTAAAACAGGGCTTTCCACAAACAACACAGTAAATTTTACTGGTATCATTAAACCGTAACGGTGGCTAATGGCTTTGACTTCAAATACATGGGACCTTGCTTCACCTCTATTAGTGAATGAACTGAACAAATTGTTTCCAGACTAATTTTCTCAGATTGACTTGTTTACGTGGTAAGAATCACACGACACACAAGAAGCTTAGCAAGTGTGGTCGATATTGACTACAAATGTGAAGAGTCAAACACAGCAGAGGATGTCATTATACATGAACTGCAGTCGACCCATGTGTGTGGGGGTGGGGTATTACTGAGCTGAGCATCAAATCAAGAGGGTAGAAAAAAATTAAACCCAGGATGTACCATATATTAGATAACGTTAGACATATCTGCTCATCTAACACACAGGCTTCAGTGTAGGCGTTCATCAGTGGAGATTGTTGTTATTCGTGGCCCTTTGCCAGGACATTGTAACTATCAGTAGCACACATGATTGCAAAAAGATGAGAAAATGTGGAGCAAAGGATGTGCCTAAGTCTTTTTTGGATTGAACTGTTTGAATTACTAAAAGGAAAAACTGTCTACATGAGGCGAGGCGGTAGTGCAATCTGAAACTGAGACGAGGACAGAGGCCACCTTCCTCATAAACGACCTGAGGAGGCTTTATGGTCTGGCCCGGCCAGGGCAGACG
This sequence comes from Alestes dentex, assembly GCA_037576975.1. Taxonomy (NCBI): domain Eukaryota; kingdom Metazoa; phylum Chordata; class Actinopteri; order Characiformes; family Alestidae; genus Alestes; species Alestes dentex. Next base: position 31,503,112 of record JBBIGA010000106.1, on the reverse strand, counting down.
CAGTTATGAAATCAGTTCTTATAGTACAGACCAAATGGAGGGTAAAATTGAAGTGTCAGTAATGAACTGTAAAGCCTCTCTTTGACCAAACACAAAACAGAGGGAGTCTATGAAGCATTGTAAATGGTGCACATTCCAGCTCTGTTTGGGAATCTGCTCACGGCCGGCTCGCACCCCCTTTAATATTCCGTGCGGGCAGTGGTGCGAAAGGGACACACACATCTGCAGGAGAGGGAGAGAGCGCCCAGCCGTGCGGACGCATGAGCTGTTCACAATGCAGTCGGGACGCTGAGTGTCTCACACGATGAGAGCCCTGGGCCACACATGGCTTTAAATGCGAGAACATTACAGCTGGGGGAACCACAGAGCAGACTGCCCAGCCAGCGCCCCCACGTTGAGGGGGCCATTAAGGAACTGGGACTAAAAAGTTTGTTTTAATGGTAGTAACACATCTAAATGAATACTGGCCAAATACACAGAATGAGTGTGAGCCTTGCAACCGTTAGAATGAGCAAAGACCCTCCCCTCCTCTCCCTGCTCTGCCCTTGTTAGGACACCAATGCTGTAGTCCAGACCTAGAGGAGATCTGTACACAGCTGATCACTGCACTGAGAGGGCGGGCCACAGAGACGGTCTCCTCACAGGGCTGGGAATGCACAGTATTAACTATGAGGTGTTCGTTGGTGAGAGAACCACTTTTAGGGTCTTTTTGGGCATATGGGACGTGTATGGGGAGTCCCTTTAAAGCTTCAAGGACTGGAGATTCTGTATTGATTAAAGGTTCTTCTCCTTGGACGCTACGTGCAAGAAGAAAAACCATGAGGGTTTTCGTTTTTTTTACGTATGCATGGTACCAAAGCGCGGTTGGTGCGCATGATGCGAGTGACCTCTCGCTCACCTGTGTATGTTCATTTCCTGAGGTGGCTGGGTGGCCTTGTCATATGCCACTTTGGTGGACACCCCCACCACTATGATGAAGGCTATGACGCCGCACGTGATGTACACGGCCGTGTTGGTCTGGTCCATGCTGGGGTCGTACGGAGCGTCCGTCGGGGCAGGGGACGGAGCCACGGTTTTGACCCAGTTGGGCGTTTCGTAGTTCTTGCACGCTTTCTGGTCCAGCCGGTTGCCCTTGAACTGGCAGCAGAAGCGCAGGAAGCACGAGCCGCAGCAGTAGCGGTGGTCCGTGTTGTTGCACTCGAACTCCTTGTCGAACTGGCCGCTCACGTCGTAGTAGCCCCGGCACGTGTCGTGGGTGGAGGCCTGCGTGAGCCGCTGCGTGCTGGCCGTGGTGCTGCTGGCGCCGCTGCTGCTGGTGGTCGTGCTGCTGCTGTTGTTGAGCTGTTTGGGGGGGCGCTTGGGTGGGGGCTTGGGGCGCTTGGGCGCAGTCGTGCCCAGCACGTGCAGCGGGTCCACGTAGATCAGAAGCAGCAGAAAGTACGTTATACCCATGGCTATACTTCTTTCCTTCTTCCCCTACTTCTTCTTTTTTCGACTTCACCTTCTTTATTAATATTTTTTTTTCTTTCGCTCGAGTCCTGCTCGCTCCTCACGAGGTGCAGAAGTTCCCTCGCACGCCCATGACACGCGCCGTCTAATTTAGACGCAGTTTGCGCGCGGTTTGCGCGCCCATGGCGTATTGATGATAGGAGACCTGTCCGTCACGGGGCGTTCGCAAGGGACCGACAGGCTTCAACAGACGGAGCAACATCTCTCTCTCTTTCTCTCTCCCCCTCTCTCTCTCTCTCTCTCTCTCTCTCTTTCCCCTCCGATTCACTCGCACGCGTTCACACGAGAGCAAGCTTTTACATCTCTCGCCCCGTCTTGCTCTGAGTAGAAGCAGAAAGCAACTTCATTGTTAATTAAACGCCTAGAAAAGCATGTAAGTCATGAATGTTGAATGGACCGGGGGTGTAGAGGTGGGTGGGTGGGGGGCTATCAAACAAGGCGAACACTTCTAATTAGCGTTGCATTTTGCATCGCAAGCCCTGCTCGCTTTGCAACTCAAATCATGTTGTGTTTCATTTACTGCGCATCATCATTGTGCACAAAAACGCACTGCAACATAAATGAAACTCACATTACTTTGTCCTTCGGCAGTCAGAGAATATATCGCAATAAAGTCAACTTTGCATGCTCACTTCACCGTGCATTTGCCTTTTTAGAGCCTGTGAATAAATAATATCGACTGCAAACAAAGTAAAGGTGCTGTTAAAGATTTAAACAGTCAACAGTTATGTGCCAGAGGATCTGAGAATTTCTCTGTTCATTACTATTCCCAGCACAAGCAGTCCACTTGCATTTGGTAAAACGGTTAACAACTAATAGAATTATAAAAGAGGGGGGGGGGGGTTCCTGCAGGACAGTTAGCATGTTGTCAGCGAGATGAAATTAGAAAGAAAAGAAGGCAGAGCAGTTACCTGCACTTTGGCGGTCGTCTTCATGCCCGCGCGGGTGCAGGCGGAGGGTGAATGAAGCTGCATGACAGAAACAGCAGCATCCCGCGCGCACACGGAGTTCTTTCAACGACCCGCCTCCTGTCACACGTCATTACATCGCTGACGTCACGCCCCTGTACAATTAATTTTTGATTCCCCTACCCGTAATGCGACACACGCCAACCTGTACTCGGACCAACTCCACCCGTATTCCGGCCCGACAGGTTCCTCAAACCAGTTCTCAAACCAGTCCGCCTTTTTATAGCACGCGAACCGGCCGGGCGCTCGAGAACGCATTTCCGACAAGCCCCGCCCCTCCCGCGCTTTAATTGGACAATACTTTACAGTCATTGGACGGACTGTTTCTGAGTGTGAACGACAAGCCAATCCCAGTGCAGGGAGGGCGGGGCTCGTCATAATAATTTTGCGGGGATGGAGCGGAGGAGTCTAACTCACTAACTCTCTCTTGTCACTCTAAAGCACAAGTGATCAGCTACGTCTGCTCAAACCATCAGCTGTTTCAGCTATGCTGAGGAGCAGAATTCCTTAATGAGAACTTAAAAAACGAGGAAAAGAGCAGGGGGGTTATTCTTAGTTATATAACTTCCAATCCATTCTGTTTACTTCACCTCAAACAGACAGACTAGTCGAGGTGGGGGTTTTTTATTTGTACTATTGCCCCTTTCTTCAAGTCTCCCTTTCTCTCTCCGTCTTTCTCAGTGTGTGTCTGTGTCTCTCTCTCTCATACACACACACACACACACACTCGTACACAGTCTCTCCTATGACTGAAACATACTCTTACAGCACCGAAAGTACAAAAGCGTTGTATGACGGGTTGTTCTCTCGAGTTTTTCAAGCCCAGTTTTCAGACTCAGGCTCAGGTAGGGACGATGAAGACTTGGTGTTCTCCCTGCGCATGCGTGAGCCACACCTGCCCTTCTGCAGAGCCACAGTGCAGCACAGGCCGCCCAGCTCAGTGCACACTGACTGCTCCGTACACAATGTTCACACTAATGTGCTTTTACACACACCATAAAACGCTCCTCTTTATCCTCTAATTGCCACCTTTAATCTTGCAAGATGTTGGAGCACACTGCTGCATTATCCCACAGAGAGCTGAACCCAGGTGCAGTGAAAAGGAAAAAAAAAATCATTAAAGGGGGGGGAAGACCTTGTACCTTGACAAGACAGATTTGTGAAGAACATTATGTCTCGGCCTCTGATCATATGATTCTTTTTGTAACTGCAGATCTTATTTCAAAAGGTGTGTGTATCCTTGCGGCATAGGTTTAGCTTATTTTTATGCTGATGGCCATTATGCCTTTGGAGGATGCTGAGGGAGAGTGAGGTGGTCAGAATATGGGTAATCATCTTAAATGAGCCGGACAGAAAAATCTATTCCTTTCGCTATATGCAGGACATTATAACCAAGCTGCAGCTTTAGACTTTCTAGTCTCTGCTGTTTTATGAACATCCCCAAAACTCAAATAGTCCTAGATCTACACTTGTGTCATCCCGATCACTCAGATGGTTATTGATCCAACAGAATTATTGGGCCTTCAAACCCTCTCCCAACAAATATTTTGCACCAAAAACAAATTGTTGCCTGGGCTAACAAATTGTTGCCAGTGTTTCACGATCCCGATGACACCTCTGGCCAAACCACATACAGGGGGTCCTCGGGTGACAACAGTCTCGAAATACGACGTTTTGAGTTTACGACGCTCACTCCCACTCCCACTCCCATTCGACCCATTACACCGCTAGCCTCGCACGTACAAACTACCTGGGCGACTTAGTTTGGTTGCACGCGATGGAAAAATACGCAGTAACGTGGCGTATGAGTGAGGGAGTTTTCCTCTTCCTTTTTCTGTGGCTTAGTTGTGTTTTTATGATTTTACAATTGTGTTAGGCTCGGCAAGTGACTCAGGCAAGGGTATGTTTCGACTTACACCAAAATTAAGGTTACATCACTGTCGAAGAAACGGATCTGTGTGGTGATTTGAGGGGGGGGGGGGGGGGGGGGGGGGGGGGGGG
>JBBIGA010000106.1:31439889-31463647 GCA_037576975.1 Alestes dentex | reverse complement strand
TGGCACTGTCTCCAGACCATACAACATCGCTGGTCTCACTACTGTCTTGTACACCTTTCCTTTCATTCTTGCTGAACACCTTTCCTTTCATTCTTGCTGATTCGATGAACACACAAAGGCAAATTATACTCTGACCAAAGTTTAAACGGTGGTCTGGCCTAAAACTAGCGTTGAATATGTTTTCAGTATTTGTCATGTTATGCAAATGGCAATCCGTCAGCCTCGTCAGTTCTTGTTTTCGCTCATCAATGTTCTCACTACAGTATCACATTACACATTTACACTGGGGTTGTAAGTATACAGTTAATTCACAATTCAGGTGAGTTTACAATTCAGGGCTGACGCTTCATTCGAGAGTGCAAGACTGAAAACATTTCAGTATTCTCACAACAGTTGAATGAAGAAAAATGACGACTGCATTCAACTGTGACATTATTTACTGAGCTGGAAGCCAAGGGGAGGGTGATGGACTGGGTTTTTGATTGGTGCTGGTTTAACACCATAATCAATGCAGTTATATAAAATATCAAAATGAACAGGATGCTTGTTCTCTATGATGCATGTCCATGATGTATATTGTCATATTTCTGCATGGTAATATCACAAGATTTTGATGCATTGTTACTCCCCAGTGTACAACCGTGCACTAAAGGAGTGCACTGATGTAGAGGCTACTAAATGCAGACATTACATCACATCCAGCTTCCTAGCAGCATAAGATAGTTGCCTAAAAAAAAGAAGAAAAAAAAAAACAAGAAAAGAAACATTTTCAAAACCTACTTTACTTTAACTTAAAGCATTAACGTACACCAATAAAATGGTTCGAACGCGAAACAGCCAGTAAAACCAGTTAAACTTGTTTTATTTAACTCAAATAAATATTTTTTAATGAAATAATGCCAAATAAAAATGAATGGATCATATGGCCATATATTTTACATCTCAGAAAAACATGACAGTTACATTTTTGTGCTGTGGAAAAAAGTGCCAGTAAAGTGGAGTATTCTCTGTTGAACATTAATCTGATGATAGAATTTACTGTGAATGAAAAATAGGCAAGCCTGTGGATAGGGACTGTCTTGTAACACAATTACTTCCACAACACAGCCTAACTTATTACTGGATGAATTATTGTTCATACTGTGGTGTCAAATAGTCAGAAATAAAAGTGAAGAGCTTCATTTTCAAGCTAGTGAAATTGAGAAACACAGAAATAAATATTTAAAGGGATGATTATCTTCTCTGTTTATATTAACATTTGTTAGAGTTAATCAGACGATGGATGGTGATATGAAAATGGCTTCGTGCTTTCCATGAATATGCACAGAGTCACCAATTTATTTTGAAATACAGTAGGCAGAACGTTTACTATAGTAGAAAGGTTTTTGTTAATAAATGTAGGGAGCAAATGTTAAAACCAAGAAAAACTCGAGCAAAGTACAAATCCTTCGAAAACAAAACTTCCTACCCCTGATAACACGGCACTGTCACCCACAATGTCTGAAGAGTGATGGTGGTTTTGAGCTGAGATGATGGTACGAATGTGAAGTTCCTCTGTCACAAACTGACAGGGACAGATTCCTGCATGATGCACTACGATTAAATCAGAAGCGGCTCCCTTCTCATTTTTATGCTGTACTCTGTACACCGTGAACAACTATGTCAAATAGGGAACCACTTTGCATTCTCTTTAAGTCTAAGGCATGTCAAAGGCCTGTAGGATCAAATAATATTCCTGGTCTCCCACCATATCCCGCCACTCCACAATTCATAAGGCAGATTCACAAAGAGGGATGGAACGTTTAAATAGGATTCAGAGATCTTCTCAGTAGAAAACCGTTCCTTGACATGTTCTTCACAGCTCTCTGAAGCTGCTGTACCTGAAGCTAAACCGTGTTCACCCTCAGGGTTCAAAAAATGTTTCTTATGAAACTTTCTCATCTTTTAAAATGCCTAAAAGGCCTTTACTAGGTAAGAAACCTTTACATTATGTGGAGGTACTTTAAAAAGGGTTCTCACTTTTCTCACTTCTAAAACGGTTCATTAACGAATGGTTCTCTCTTTGAAAGGAGGTTCCTCCGTGGCATTCAGAGGTGTCATCAGGGTCTTGAAATATTGGGTGCTTCGCCATGGCCGTTCATTTGTTGTGACAGAATTGTTTTGTGAGTGGGGGGTACAGATACAGGTTTTGATTTTGATTTATCGAACAGTAAATATCAGAATGATCAAAACGACACAAGAATACATCTGGGTCTGTCTGGGATCCAGGGCATTTCATAAAAATTCAGGGTTCTAGCCGCACACACCCAAGTCTAACAGCACCCCTGTGGCATCACTCCTTTTTCGCCACCTTTATGAAGTAAAAGTTTAAGAAGATTCTAAAAAGCAGTAAAGCCTTGAGAGGATCTGTATTTCCGTTAGGTACAGTGTGATGCAGAGTGCCTAAACCCTCCACCTGTGATATCAGAATCAGAATCAGAACACTTTATTGATCCACTGATGTCATTTACACTATTATGAATGTTATTTGTATGAAACAATTCTTATGCCTGGAGAACTGAAGCAGGACGAAAAAAGTGCCCATTATTGTGTATCGCCATCATTTCACAACCTACCAGTCAGTAATGAACACATCGCAGTACAGCAGCATATAACACAAAATGTTTGTCTAGTTAGTAGTTTTTGCTCAGCTATGCTGGCAACGAATTGTACATCATTTTTAATACACTAAAGCTGAATCTCCAGTGACTCCCTTCTCCCTTTGAAGAGCACCATGTAGAAATATTGGCTCCGACGTAATATGTCTAACAAAGTGTCATTTGTGATTCAGCCGCTTGTGGTCTTTTGCATACAGGACAAATAGTGCACAGTTAGAAGCCAGAATTTGCAGAGCACACTATGTAGAGAATAAGGAGCCGTTTGAGAGTCAACCTGGATCTGCTGCTCTTTAAAGCCAAATCTAACTGAAACATGGGCTGCATCCAAAATCCTTAAAGTTTCTGCTTTTTCCTAGCAATCCACCCCCTCTCGTCCACGAAACAGAGGCTGGTTTTGTGACGTCATCTTGGAGAGAACCTTCTCCAAACATGTAATTATTAATGCAATTCTACTTTCAATTCTGTCCATAAACTATGCATTTTGCATATTTTGCAAAACTACAATGAAATAAAACACAGAAAAGGATCGCCATAATTGTAAATAGTCTGGATCTTTGGAGTGCCAACAACTGGCTACCAGGAGTATTAGGGTTGTGCTTCCAAACAAACATTCATCAGTAGTAGACTTCAAAGCTGATTATGCTGAAGTGGATCATCTGTCCCATTTCCCTCGTCACTGCTTGTTCTCTCCGTTCCACCTGATCCTCTCCTCCCCTCTACTCCTCCACCTTCTCCCAGGGTAGAAGAGGAGCAGTAGGAAAGGATGGGGAGGACAAGAGCAATAGCAAAAGCTTCTGCACTGCACCAGAGTATTTTATACCAGCTTTGAACAGCACAATGAGATTTTAGAACCTGGACTGTGTTACCACTGCACCCACTGTAGGGGTAATTAAGCATCATAGCGGTCATTTCCTGATCACAGGAGTGATCGGACAAAATGTGATGTATATCAAGATACAAGTGTAATATAAGCAAAATGATTACTTTGGCTTAAGCTACAATCACCAACCCAAAGCCAGTCATTAAAAACTACGTTAGACAATGCAGAATATTGTAAAACAGCAAAATTACATTTCAGCCGTTTTATCTTTGAATGTTTTATTGTTTCGCATCTTGGTATGCCTATACTAGGGTGCCCGTCAAAAATGAACTTCAGGATTTCTTCTGTGGTACCCTCTCAATTTGTTATGTCCCATGACAGGAGCTCACAGTAATTTTTTTTGAATTTTTAATGCACATTTAAAGCTTGCTCAACATGTCTAAAGTTAACGTTAACAGATTTCAGCCTTGAGTTCGTTTGTTTAGGTGCTTCAGGGAGAATGAGTTATGTGTTCCTATTGGTTTATAGAGTTTTGGGTGTGGGTATTTCAGTTCATTTGTGGTGGAGTGTCAGGCCACCGTCATGCTTGCTGTATGTTTCGTTTCCAGTCTCTTGAGTTCTCGGTTTGTGTTCAGGCCCTCGTGCCTGTTTGTTTGGATTTGTGTTATTATAAATAAAAAAATACTCAAATGGAAGTCTGCCTGTGCGCCTGCCCTCATTCGGGAGACAGAGGGAAAACGTGACAATAACAAACTGAAGCAACAATACTTTTAATAGCAAGACTGCCTTAATGTAGTCTATGGACACTCAATTCCAAACTATAATGCATCATCTCCAGCACCAACAAGCAGCGACTTCCTGGCTTTTGGAAATTTGGCCCTGTGGCTCAAGACAACCTGCAGCAGATACTGTTGCTGCTCCTCGTTTGTTGTAATGGAACAGTCCTGCATCAGTTTCACTGCTCACTCCACTTTTGTCATTTATCACTGCTAGACTGCTGACGTATGCCTCAGTTTGTTGATAGATAGTTATTAAGCAATAATCATGACAAACCAGTTAAATGCAGTATAAGGAATAGCTCAATTTAAGGAATGGCTTTCCGCTGTAGTGTTGCACTGTATCCATGTGTCAGCCAGCACCACCTAAATCAAGGTTCAAATTGCGATGACTTTTGTAGGTATGGAAACAAACCTTGCATAAACATCTCTTTATAACAATTTAAACTATATAGAGCATGTATTGCATGCCAAATTTTGCATGTTTAAATTTTGGCCCCACATTACAATCGACAGTTACCTACCACGATGTATACTGCTTGTAAGCCATTTAATTGTAATACTGCTTGTAAGCCATTTTATTATAATATAAGATTGAACTCAAGTATTTGTTTTGCATTTGTTTTCTTTAAAAATAACATGGTATCCAAAGAATACTTATACAGATCTTGTAATTGATTAAATAAGTAACAGAACAGATGTAATTGCTCACCATAGCACAGGAAAAACGAAGAATTTCAATATAGTAGAAACTTTACTTGTGTTGAGCAACCATTAAATGTTGACCTAAAATTCTGAAACTCTGCAGTTTTCACTTACAGAACAAGGGTAACAACTTGAGGGGGTACCACACTGAAAATTGTAAAGTTCAATTTTTTTTCAGTACCGGGCACCCTAGCCTATACAATAAAATATGGTCTTAGAGTTGGTGTACTAATTGTATTATGTACTTCTTTACATGTTTTTAAAGAATGTAACCTGTGTAATGTACAACATTCATTAATAAAAATATGTGAAATGGAATACATTTTTTAAATGACTTGAAAAGTTATTTAGGTGGTGCCACAGAAGACAAACTTCAGATCCCCAAAGAACCATTTTGGTAAGTGAGGTGTGTGCTTATGACGAACTTTTTATAGGTATGAAGAACCTTCACATAATGTAAATGTTCTTCACCAGTTCAAGTGTTCTTTTAAAGGGCTTTACATTACATGAAGGTGCTTTATATCTTCAACAGCTTCTTCACACGCATACCTCGCAATTATGAATTGGTTCATCCATTGAACGATTCTTTAAGGAAACCAAAAAAGGGTTTTTCAATGACTTCATGCACAGAAACCCTTCTGGCATTCTTATTGTAAGGAGTGTAGTGTGCACTCACATAACTACATAACTTACATATTAGTTCCATGAAAGATACCGAATAATTCATGGGTGTTACTGAATCATTTATGGCGCTTACTGAATAATTCTTAAGAATAGTACGTGAATAATAAGCCTTCACTCTTTAACATAAAGGTGCTAAAGGGTGATTTGGAGCAATGGCACTCAAGAACCACCTTTGGTTCTCTGAAGAAGCTTAACTGGATCATGTTTTTTCTGCTTTCATAAACCCTCATCAGCATTGTAAGGGGTTATTTATTAGCTGATTAGTTGGATCAAGTGTTTTGGCAGCGTAGAATAGCGTAGATGTGCAGAGTGTGTTTGTGTGGGGAGGGCAGCCTGTGCTTTAAAAAGCCGTGTTAAGAATTGAGAGTGAAGGGCCTTTTTAAAGTTTAAAGAGACTCCATGATGTATGCATTCTATAACAATAAAAGGTTCTTACTAGATCAATAAGTCTGAGCTAGGAACCATATAGAAACCCTGATCATAAAGAGCACAGACTTGGGTTAGAGGACAAAACAACTTCAAACTGAACATCATTGACTCGCACCATCAGTCTCCCTGAAAATGTCATGATGTAGTGGAGGCCATCAACTGTCATTCAGTGCTTTACAACTCTCACGGCAAATAAAAAAGCTGACAGCGAGTAGCACAGAAGGAGCTCGCGCTATAAAGGCATACGGAAAGTGTAATATGAACAAATACCTAAACCTCTAAAGCTCGATCTCTCGGAATGGCCTTGAGGAGTAAATAATGATTTCCAGCCTGTCCTGAAGCAGTATGGTGGCAATAAACTATACTCACAGGAGTGTTTTGGAGTGCTTAGAATTCCATCAGGCGGGCGAAGGAGCAGTGGAGCTGGGGAGCAGGCTGGAAACACTGGAACGAAAAAGAAGAACAAATGAAAATAGATTACAGGGATTCAGCCATTTATCAAGACGGAGCAGACAGATATCTGCTCAAAGATAGCACAGCGATTCAACAAGGGTACCTTTTAAATCCCAGGCCTATCTGCAGCCCACTGGCAGCGCTGCACTGAGCATCTACAGTTGTGCCGACATTTAATTTAATTTAAAAGAGAGAGAGAGAGAGAGAGAGAGAGGGAGGGAGAGGGAGAGGGAGAGAGAGAGAAAGAGAGAGAAAGAGAGGGAGAGAGGGAGAGAAAGAGAGGGAGAGAGAGAGAAAGAGAGAGAGAGAAAGAGAGAGAGAGAGAAAGAGTGGGAGAGAGAGAGAGAGAGAAAGAGAGAGAGAGAGAGAGAGATTATTTCAAACATACTGCAACGGCTTAAAAGTGTCCTTGTGCTTCATTGTGCTCTTGGAAGTAGGAATTACTTTCAGGGTGACTCCAATTTCTCCTTGGGCTCAGGTTTCGATTTGATAAACTTCAACAAAGTTGCTCCGCTTTGGTTTAAACACACAACTGTATGAATCGACTCTGACGTGCTATCTGTGCTTACAGCTGCTCTCAGCCTTCAGAGAGGCTTTCTCCATATAGCATTACAGGTCCCAGATGAACTATATGGACCTTTAAGGCCAGAACATCTTTCAAAGACAGAGAATGTACTTCTTTACGGGCCAGCTCGACAGCAGCTGCCTGTTCTTGTTAACATTGTCACTGACTACATTTGCTTTTAATTTTCGGTGTTTATAGAGGCTGTCGTGTGAAGGGAAAAAAAAAAACCTGTCATAAAAGGCGTTTACAGTCTGCGTGAATATTGCCTCAACTGTGCGTTCAAAGCACCACATGCATTGTTCTCTCTTGGCCACGAATCGCTCCCCCTTTTAACAAAAGCCATTTTTACGCAGCATCTCCTAAAGAAGAGTCCCAGCCAAGCTTTGATTCGGAAAAAGAGACATTTCTGATCCGCAGAAAGACGTCCCCAGATGAAGGTTGTTCTTCAGTTAATAGGCCATCATGTACTCAAGAATGACACATCTGAGCATCTTAAGGAGAGAGATGTGAAAGGCATCAGCATGATCTTACGCCCACATGCACACATACACTCTCACACACACTCACACTCACACACACAGGCTTTGACATGTACGCACGTTCGCTGAGGGAACGAAAAAAGGCCTCATCAAAGACGGTGTATTTAAAACTCGGCTCATGAAGACTGCTTTCGCACACAGCCCTGCCAGAGGCAGCTAATGGGGGATTTGGTGGGGGCAGAGGCTGGGTGTGTGATGAATATAGTGTGGGGGGGGGGCAGCACTCTCGTATTCCCCCTGAACAGCTGCTGTTCTACACCATCATCTCAAAACCAATCAGGCTAGTCATGCTGCTCAGTGCCTGCCACTTCTACATGTGATGCACACTCTTACGGATGATGTTCCTACATGAGTTGCAGGACGGCTGTGAGACATTTTAGCTGTTAAGCTGCAGTGATGTATATCTGACATTTGACCAAGTAAAATTAGTAAAAAAAAAAAAAAAAAACGGCACATAAAACAAAGTATTTCTGCCAGAAATTATATTTTTGCATATAAAGTTTAATCTTCCATTAGCAAGAACTCTAATAAAATGGAGGTATGTTTTATTACACTGCGAACCTATATTTGTTAGAAAACCTCAAAATAATGAAGACAAGTCATTTGCATTTTTTACATTCATAAAATCAAATGTCAGAAGTTTGTATAACTTTTGTATGGTTTAGGGTCAGTTAACCATATATATTAATTGGTCCCATTTTATATTAAGTGTCCCATAGTAAACCGTTCACAGTGATCATCCTAACACGAACGGTAATGATGTAACTACTTGTGATATATTCACTGTTACAGGTGGATTACAGTGCAGCTGATGCAAATGAGTTCAGTTTTTACTCATAGAATAGAAAAGTATCCTCACGTAACTGCATATAATTGCATAAGTAAAAACCCAAAGTTGAGTATTTTCATAAGCTGCAGTACAGTAATCCAGATGTAAAAGGGAATAATGAATAATAAAAACATTATTGTTGTGTGCATTATAAAAGCAATTAAAACTATGTCATTAAAACTTAAAATGACATGAATGACTGCTTAAATAATATATATATAATGATATGCGGAAACTGATAGCCTTAAATGAACTGAGCACCACTAACTCACTAAACACGTGTTACAAGCGGACATATGAGGAAAACATTTAAGCTTCATTTCCCTTAGTGCTTTGCTGCAAACACTTATTATTGGTTACAGCACTACATGAACACTGATCACACAGAAACGTTCAAAGAACTTTTACAGACATCAAAAACTAAAAAAAAAAACAAACACAAACACAGTCAGAATCCCTTATTTCAACAGATCCAACTGGTTTTGTATGTTCCAGATTAGCCAGAATCGGATCAGAGGCCACGACCATTTGTTTACCTTTACACAGAAATACCAGACAGGAAAACTACAATGCAAAAGACTATCATCATTAATCATAACTAACAGTACAATGCATCCCAACCTGTATGGAGATAATAAATTCGACTTTGTCTGACAACAAAATTAATTTTGTTTGAAAACAACTGGCAAAAATAAGGCAAATAAGAGTTCAAGAAATCACTAAGAATGCAGGAAAGCTCAGCCATAGACAGTGAATTAAAATGAGTGAAGACATTCAATATGTGCACAACAGTATAACTATTAAATATGTTTTAAGTTTTCTCAACTCAAACCATTTATTATATTCCAGCGCTAGAACCGATGTTACCGCGTTTTCTTTGGTATGCGCTGTCGTTTTCTTTGGTATAAGCAGGGTAAATACCACACCCCCTCGCCCTCGTGCTGGGTTGTCTATGTCTGGGCTCCGTTCAGCTGCGTCTGATTGCCTTGCTCAGCGGTGCTCAAACATAAACAACCAGTACGAGGACGAGGGAGCATGGCGAACGAGGCCCGGACATCACAAAAGCAATAAAAATGTGGAGGATATCTGCAGTTTCTGCATCAGTGTCGGGGTATTTGTTTGGTTCTCAGAAAAAATCAATGAAAGCCTGAAACCACGGCTGCTGTACAGCGTATAAGCGAGGGTTACTATACATACATACATACATACATACATACATACATACATACATGCATACATATATATGTATATTTATATACCATCTTCATATATACATATACATTCAAATTAATTTAATCGATTAGGATTGTCGTCTTAACATGTTACGCCGTGATAATAAACATGTGAAAATCAACAAATTATAATAGGAGAAATTAAAATACGACAAATTAAAATGTCCATTACCTGCAGCAGTCAGTTTAAAGGGGGATGTGAAATAAAAAACATATCTTTTATTCAACTACTTTGTTTGGATATATGCCATTTAAGCAATATTACCAAAACTATTCACAGATATATCCATCCATATTTGTTTCATGATTTGAGATTTATGCTTCATTATTTTATATTTGCATGCATTCAGTGGACAATAAACTGGACAAAAAAGGTTTAGTGTTAAATTAAAGAAATTATACAGAAAAAGTCGACTGTACTGGCATAAATCCCTTGTTGGTGTAACTGTATATAAAGCACACATTATCGTAATTTCTGGCATTGAATGGCTTTGTGTTGATTTTTTTTTTTTTATCCTGGATCTTTTGAATTACTGCTTCTTTGTTTAGACCCTGGTGTTCATAGTGAGCTTGCAGCAAAAAAAAAAACCAATCTGCGCTTTCTTTCATAATAACTACTTGAGATCAAGAGACTTTGCATCTAGACCATGGGCCATATGTGGAGCGCCGTATGTTCTATAGGGAGGTTTATGTCACTGAGCATCTGCTGACGGCAATAACTGAAAATGTAAACGATGAAATAATGAGCTTTATATCAAGCGTACAGTCCTGCAGGGTAACGAAGGACTCTTTGAAGCTCAAATGATCAGATAATGCTCATTCATAATTTCAGGATGTGCTGTTAAAGAGCCTTAAAAGCCAAACCCTGATGTTCTTAAAAGCTACCCTTCTGCTCATAGGCATATACATATACACACACATTATATATACATACATTTACACGTACATATGAATATACACATGTCTATAAATCAGCGGCAGGATCGTATTGGGTTTTGTTTTTTTTTTTATCTCGTTTTGAAAACAGATTGTGTGAACATTTCATGATGAATGAACTGATATAAATTTACCTGGAGTAAAATCTCGTGCCAGTAGTGTAAGTGTTGCAGATGCAAAACGTATTCACACAAGCCGAAAGAAATGTTGGGGAATTAGAAAGTTTATGGCCAAGTGGGTCATCCCATCTTCATCAGGCTGTTCTGTTCACAGAAGAAACAGCACTGCTGGTCCAGCTTGAAAAAAAAAAAAAAAAAAAAAAAAGCCAGGAAAGGCACCTCATTACACAGCATTACGAAAACTCTTTGTTCCACCATCTTTCCTCCGTAGTAAAAGAGGCATGGAGAAAGAAAGTAATGAGAGGTGCAATAGAGCTGTTTTCCAGCGCTGGCCCTGTGCTGCTGGACACAGCGGTGCTGCCATAGCAACAGACAGCGGCCGAGGTGGCTGGTGGTTGGTGCGGGCTGGAGCACATCCACCGCTGGCGTGTCGTGGGGTGCACTACAGCGGGGTGCTGATCGCTTTTTGATGTAACAGCTGCTGAAGATGCCAGATTAATGAAGGAAAAAAAAACAAAACAAAACACATACACGCAAACAAATGCTTTTGCCACTAATGCTGGAGGATGGAGGCCTTGATTCAGTCCATCAGTACATAAAGCAGTTTGTAAATACAGCAGGAGATGAAGAAAAACTGTGGTTTAAATTGTGAAGTGAAACAATGAAGCAGCAAAAAACGTTTTAAATAGTATGCTATTAAAGGGTTCATAAACTACACTTTTCTTGGTTCTTTGCGATATAACATTGGTGTGGGTGCGTGCGGAAAGAGCCTTCATTCAGCATGAATTCAGTATGGATGGGCGCAACCGCTGTAGGAGGAATTGTTTGGATGTAAAAAGGTTTTCGTGGCATCACACAAACAATACATTCTAAAAGGGGTGTTTTTCTATCTGTAGTTTCTGTACATGGACCGTATGCACTGGGCGGTGAAGGATATTTTAAACTGGAGTATTACATCCAGTTTTTGATTCACAAAAATGTAAGAGAAACTCATCAAATAGGACATATAAAGGTTATGCAATTCTGCAGCACATTTTTTCTATTGACTGTAGGTATGACAGTACTTTTGACTTGCTATTCTGTCCATGGAATAGGACAGGAAAACCATATTGAGGGTAAGGTTTAGGCTGTTAGGTTTAACACCCTTAGAAGAGTAATTTGACATAAAGGAAAAAAAAAATAAAAATCTAATTTACACAATTTTCCTGTTACTTCAAATGTGGTTAATCAGCCAGGACATGCTCGGCATCTGAACAATTGCTTTGTTTTTGCACCATAATAATAGGCGATGGAACTTCAAACCACAGAAAGCCTCAGGCTTTGCAGGTATTGGTTCCAGCCCTGCATACCACCTAATTACATTAATACGCTTTTTTTTTTTTTTTTTACTTTAACAATGAATGCAACTTAATTAGTCAGTCCAGGAGCTGTGGTGCATGATGGAAACAAATGCTGGTAGACATTTCGGCTCTCACGGCTCTCGGAATCCGTGGCATCCTCATTTAAAGGAGCCCAAATGAGTTTTCGTCTTAATGTTGTGCTAATGGCCAAAGAGCTGTGGGCTAAGTTTTTCAAAAGCGTCATAGCAGAAAGATCAACTTACGATGGGTAAGTGAGTAGAACATTTAATACATTGTGGAGTAGTTAAAATGTCTTTAACACAGTGATGAGTTTGTAGCCCAAAGCTCACACACTCCTAAGCCTCTCCTGAAGACTTTTTGTGTTTTTTGCATTTTGTTTTATGACATATTGCATTATGATTCAAATTTTTAGCCACATCTTAAAAAGATTCGTTGACTAAAGAATAACAGAATCATTTTTGATGCTACACAGTATGGCCGAAAGCTTCAAATCCATTGCTAGTAGATAAGCACTGGCAGTAGAATGGGCCATGCGTAAGAGCTTGGTGACTGTAAACATGGGATGCCACCCTTGCCAACTGTAAGTGTTGTTATTGTGAAGTGTCTGTTTCAACAGCTCAGCCACGAAGCATTACACCATGCAAACTCACAGAGTGCGATCACTGAGGCCTGAAGCGCCTAGCATATAAAAATCGTTTATTCTCTGTTGCATTGCTCACTACAGAGTTCCTAAAGGCCTCTGGAAGCCACATTAGCACAAGAGCGGTGTGTCGGGAGCTTCATAAAATGCATTTCCATGGATGAGCAGCTGTACACAAGCCTAAGATATCAAAGCACAATGGAAAAGTATGGCACCATTGGACTTTGGAGCAGAGGAAATGTGTTCTGTGGAGTGATGAGTGATGACACTTCACTATCTGGTAGTCCGATAGAGGAATCTGGGGTTGGCGGATGCCAGGATAAGACTACCTTGGAATGCATAGTGCCAACAGTACTGTTTAGTGTGGGAGGGCTGATGGTCAGGGGCTGTTTTTCAGGGTTTGGGCTAGGCCTTGAGTTCCCAAGGGTGAAGGGTAATGTTAATGCCACAGCATACAAAGACATTTTAGACAATTCTATGCTTCCAGCCTTGTGGCAACAGTTTGAGGAAGACCTTTCCCTGTTCCAGCATGACTGTGCCCCTGTGTGCCACGTGAGGTCCATAAAGACATGCTTTAACAAGTTTAGGTGGAACTTCAGAGGCCTGCACAGAGCCCTGGCCTCAATCCCACACAACACCTTTGGCTTGAATTTGAATCTCAAAGATGCCCAACTCACAAACGGTCTTTTTGCTGAACGGGCTCATTCCCACAGACACACTCCTGTCAGAAGTCTTCCCAGAAGAGTGGAGACCATTAAACTCGCAGCGGGTGGCTGCTCCATATTAATGTCCATGGTTTTGTAATGGGAAGTCCAACAAGCTCACATAAGTCAGGTCAGATGTCCTCAAACTTTTGGCCATATCGTATATATATAGAAATGTTTTTAAACTGGTTCCCTAAACAGCCATTTACAACTGAGTGTTCAGCAAGTCATTTATTTATTCTATTGTTCTTAAGTGTTTATGTTTCTGTATAAAACCATTTTCTAAGAAACCCTTAAAGTACTGTTTTTTTTCCTGAGTGTATTTTGTTTTGTGGCTGAAACCATTCTTCAATTTTTTCAACATTGTTTGATATCTGTAACTAACCATGTTCTCCTCAATGCTCTTAAAAACCAGAGCATCTTCTCAACAGAAGTAGAACACAAAGTCAAAGACAACATGGTAATTTTGAACAACTGCATTCATATCTAATGATTTCCTCCTCCTTGGTGAGGAGGTTTGTTGTGATTACATCAAACCCAGGAGCTAACAATAGCTAATTCAGTTTTGCCCAATAATTCATGCAGTTTTGTATTTCAGCACTTTAACCCAGTTTTGTTGTTCATAAAAAAAAGTGAGAATCGTTGTTCTGTGCTGTATTCTGGGCTGCCTGTGGCCTTTGGCAGGTGCACAGATGCAGAGACAAAACAACTGCAGTGGTCAGGCTGTGGCCCAGAACTGGTGGAATGACATTTAACACTAAAACAGTGATTAATTCTGGTAATAGCAGGGGGTTTCGTCGTTCATGAGGGGAAAAGTAACATGGCATCAGCAGGCTGGCCCAAAATGAAACGCCCTTACATCATGCTTCAAAAAAGGCTGTCTCTTAATAGGTTTAACGCCTCGTCGCTGTTCCACATAATGATGATGATGATGGTAATAACAATAATTACGGCTATTCTCCGTGCTGTAATAAGGGATGAATGAGAGAATAATTGTAACACCATGTAAATGGGTAAAAGAGTGCGACTCTTTATCACCATTGAAGCATTTGTGGAGACAGGATAGGGCATGGGGGTAATAGATTATTGAGTATTATAGGACAGGACCTTTTTTTAACATGACAAGTTGATAAAAACAGTGATGAGTTCAGTGGGAGTTCACAGCTCAGTCCGAGGTCATAAAGTGAAAGTTAATGTGCATTTGTAAGTCATGGTCTCTATCAAATTAGTCTTTATAAAATTTGCAAAACTGAAAAAGACCCCAAACAATTCCAGTGTTTTTTTTCAGTTCCACGGGTGACATTTTTTCCCCATTTGATAACAAGAGAACCATATGAACGACAAACTGTCAGGTTTTTGTGGGCATTTGCGTTGGATTTAGCTGATGGCGATACAGATTTGCGAGGGACCCGATTCTTAAGCTTGTGTATAGAAATCTAACCCACGCAAAGTACACAATGCATTTGAATTCACCTTATCATAAATTCATTTTCTGATTTGTATTAATGGCCACTCTTAAATTATTTAGTTTGCTTTTTCTTCATTTCTCCGAGGTCATATTGAAGGTCAATTCTGAAGCCCCCAGCCATTATCTATTCTGGAATAAATTATCTCCGACAGAGATGCTTCCCGCTGCTCTGCTCCTGACCTTGCTGACTAAAAAAAAACTTCAGAAAAGTGACATAATCAAGCAGCAGTGCTCAACCTCGATCTCAGCCCAAATTTCTTATTCTTAATGACTCTATTAGGGTTGAAAGGCCAAGGAGGATGTCAGAAACCCCTGAAATGTTTAGCATTCCGTCTCTCACGCTCATACACTTTGCATGCAGCATTTATCTTGGTGAGTTATTTAAGGGCCCACATCCTGCATGTGTCTTGTATTTTTCCCTTGAGATCCTCTGTCATATATTCAAGCATTTGTATATAAATAAAGTTATATATAAATTAATTTTAACATTTCATTTCAACTCCTCTGTATCCCTCCTCCGAATGTTTTTGTCACTGTGCCTTTAAGACTGACCTCTGTTTCTGATCAGCTGTCTTGTACCTCATTCAAAAAGCATTTTGGGTGTCACAAATGCTTTGGGGACGGAGGCGCAGATGCGGGATTCCATTCTACGTGACTTTATTCACAAACTAACAAACACAAAGAAGGCACGAGGGCCCAAACTAAAGAAACATAAGTTCAGAAGCCAGTACACAGAAGACGGTTGAAACTCTCACAAAAGATGATGGACCGACCCAAGAGCATGAAACAAGGCAAACTAAATACACAAAGGACTAGGAAATGAACCAATCAACACATACAATCACTTAAACTAAAACGCTAAACAGCTGTAACTACAGACGTGAATCTAGACACCATGACAGACGCAATTTCAAATCAAAAGTCCTGAATAACTAAATAAAGGACGACCTCCAGTGGCCACTGACCATGGGCGTCACATTGGGCTTAAACACTCCTTATAACTTCATCATGAGTCAGAGGGAAATTAGCCAAATAACAAAAAAAATATGTTGTTTCTTGTGACATCACCAAACAATACAATCGAAAAGGAAAGTTCAGTTTCCACGTATGCACATTATGGACTGAGAACTGAATGCAATTGAAAGTTTTGAAAGTTTAACAATGTTTACACACTACGTCAGACTGTTTTTTTGAAGAAACTAATCCCTTGTGTTTACTGTTTGTATTTTGTTTCCAATACTTATTTATTTATTTATTTAATCTTTTTTAATGCGCTTTTTTAATACTAGGGCCTCTATTGCTTTAACAATTACGCTGCATATCTTCATGAATCCATGGCGTGGCTTCATGCGCACAGCCTGATGTTGTTATTACTACATTTCATGTATTCATTTTTAAACATATGTACACACTCATTCCCATGTACAAGATATTTCACTACAAGAAAACAGTGCACACGTTTCCCCTGTCCTCAAAGCCTTCTGCCAGTACACACCTTAATGCTATATTTGCATAGCAAATATTTACATATACAGTATCCTGGCAACAGTGCACTGAAGACTTTTAAATGGCAACCTCTGTCAATATGATTTTCCATGAGAAAGGAAAATCCCCCATTATGAACGCTGGGGTCTACACTTGATGTCGCATATTGAAAAATCCTCACATTCACAGCAATCTCACTGTTGCACTAATGACAGTGTTTAACTGCAGAGTGTGGAAAAGTGCCAGCTCTCAGGCTAAATTGGTGTGGACTCTGCCAGACAAGACTGTGGCATTGGGCCCTCTGAACATCTACATTATGAGGTTTGCGATTAATAGAAAATTAGTCAAGCTAATTCATTTGTATTTCTAATTGCCCACTGTGGCAGTTCAGAACCGGTGCTGTCATGCAGTATGGAATTAAACCAATGCTCTTTTTTTTATTAGAGACCCCTTTACATAAGATGATCAAGTATTTTTGCAAGACTTCACAAATTCATTTGGATTAGAGGTCTGCTTTTAATGATGTCTCAGCAGCTCAATCGAAGTTCAATTACGTTCACCAAAGACAACAGAAGGGGCGATATTCCTTTTTAATTAAGTAAGACCTCTTCTGTACACAGGTGGCCTTGGTACAGTTCTCTGACCTGGCCTTGACCAGTCATGAGCAGAAATTAAGAAACATAAACATGTACATAGCGGTGACAGAAAGGTTCTTCATAGATAGATAAACCACTTCCTAAGGATCCTGCTTATCAGACAGAAGAATAAAGGAGATGGGAGAAACCCACACGGTGGATGGTTCTATAATGAACTACGTTTTAAAGCTTAAAGAACCTGTACGTTATACAGTCCTAAACATTATGGGGAGCTACGCTAAAATTCGTTCCCATATCCATATGTCCAGGTGAAGAATGATCTAGGAATCTTTTTTTTTTTAAAAAGCATTCAAATCTCAGTTCCCCTTAGCACCTGAGGCACAATGGGCTAGTAAACATGGCTGGTTCCCTAAGCCTCCAAGCTGGAGAATGGTGGGAAAGCTGTCAGTTATTGGAAACGAACAGGTCACGTCTTCCCCTCCCGTGAACGCTGACGTATTCCTCCTCCTCCTGGACCACAGGCCCCTTTGATTTCCGAGGAGTGGAATGCTCAGAGGAAAGGCAATGCATCAAAACGCCTGCGCAGGGAGTGCAGATAACAGAGCTCAGCCTGAGGAATAATAGACTTGATTGAATTAGCCATCCATTTCTCGCCATGCTCATAAATCTGGGATGCCTTGATCTCTCTGGCAGCCAAAAAGGGGGCTGGGATTGAAAAGAGAGGGAGCCTCACAGCCATGGCAATCATGCTGCGCCCGTGCCCAGAGACAGCCTGGTGTCACTGAGTTAATGCATAGCTGCTCTAGCTGCAGCTCAGACCTCATGGCTTTAATCTGGCTGCAGAGGCCCAGGGACTTTACCTGGCTTGATTGAGGGACATCTGGGTCACTGAGGCTCTCAGCATGAAATGATTTGCTATTATAATGTCTGAAAGAGATTCGGAATAACACAAGGTGTGTCAAAAAAAAGCTTTTTTTTTTTTTTTTTCTTGCAGCAGGAATACGGTAGCACTTCCTCCGAATTGCTGGAGCGCATCATCGGACAAAATGACTGTGTAACTATGCATAATCGCACATATTATGTGATACAACAACTCCTACAGTACAAGTAACTGATTATACAATGTGACCTGATTTGCAGAGAAAGAAAACAAGCCATGGAGAAACTCTGAGGCCAATGCTTGACCTTTGATGGGCAGACCATTTCATTTGAGATCGGAAGGAGATTACAAGAAGAGCAGTGCATCATCAGAACAAAAATAGCTAGATGTGTCCTTGGTTCATCATGGAAGACATCATGCACATTCATGCGTTGGGGGAATGAATCATAAACACTTAGCACTGTGTGAGAACTACTTCAGCATTGGGCTGTGTAGCTCTCAGACCTTTCGAGCCTTCAGGGTGATCTCAGTGTTGTGTTGCTTTATCAGTATTCCTGTCTCAACATGGCCTTTCTTGAAGGCCAAGATGGGATTGCCTCGATAACCAAGGTACATGCCAATGGAATTTTCAGCAACATGACCAGCAAGCTAAGCCTCTCAGAACCCTGTTTGAAGGGAGATCAGACCCTAAAGACGGGTTTATTCTCAATGAGCTTTTCGATTATACGTCAGACACGTAAAAGTTCCTAAATGGTTCTTGGCTTGGATGTAGGAAAAAACAACGTTTAATCCATACTAAACCTTTACAAGGTTGATAACAGTGTGGTGCCACCATTTGACCCACTACTTTTTAAAGTACTGGGGAGGTACCCAACCACTTCACCAGCCTTAAACGCATAGAGAGCTGTCTCTGTTTTATCAAATTCTTTAAATATTTCAGCAGCGACGCATAAAGTAGGGCATTTGGACTTTTCCTTTGTCAGCCAGTTATTTTGTTTGTCGTGTATGAAATTTATTAAAGGAATGGTTCCGTGAAAAAAAAACAACAACTTTACACAGTTTTCTTGCCCTGAATGTAGTCAATCAGCCAAACCATGTTTGGCG
The DNA here is from genome assembly GCA_037576975.1 of Alestes dentex. Taxonomy (NCBI): domain Eukaryota; kingdom Metazoa; phylum Chordata; class Actinopteri; order Characiformes; family Alestidae; genus Alestes; species Alestes dentex. Next base: position 31,444,665 of record JBBIGA010000106.1, on the reverse strand, counting down.
TCCAAATTTGCTTCTTTAATTTAGCGCTGGATCTTTGAGGCTAATATCGCTAACAAATACGAGAAGTCAATAGTCACCCAGATTGTTTCCATTAAAACACACCTTCAAAACTTCTTTCAATCTGCTCAAACCACATCATGTTCTTCATTAGTGTTAATCTGATCAGTCCACTCCAGCCCTGGAGCTGTCTAAAATGGCTGTTCCCTAGTAAAGGTTTCATTTTTGAGTCATGCTGAGTCTTAAACTGTGACTTTCACAACAAAGTTATTGCGTCCATAACCTGTTTCATTAACTAGAACACTTGAACATAAAAATCTGAAGGCATGCCGTTATTCGTCCTTTAACAAATTACCCATTGAAAGGTTTTTAAAGAAATAAAAATGATTTTACAGCATCACTTCAAAGAACGCTGTATTTGCTGAGCAACAGACCGTAAATATTGGGAATTTTATGAGTGCATTTTAATCAGGGTGATAAGTTATCTTCTATTTTGCCTGAAACAGAGAAATCGGTGGGACTCTGTTCTGGATCCATACTGAGTTAACGGTAAGTGGATGTGTGTGCTCAGCGCTGCAGCGCTTTTGCCTGAATGCGTGACATTTAACTTCTTACACCTTTTCTCTGCCGTAAGCATGTTGTTAAAACCTCCGTGTGCTGTGTCTGTGTGTTGGAGTGTGTGTTCGGGCTTTAGAGGCGAAGTCTGACCTGTGCTCAGCCTCATTGACTGCTTTATTTGCTGATTTGTGCTCTCTGTAATGTAATCCAGAGTTGATGGGTCTCGCAGAGGCATGATGCTTGTAAATGCTAACTTATAAAAACCTACAGGAGCATTTGTACGCCGACTGGCGCACAGGCTTGCATACTAATGTGAGGAAAAGGCTTCTGCTTCCTCGAGACAGAGGACACGCATAAAGAATAATCCTGTACCATACCTGCCTAAAAGCACAGTGCATTTTAATTAGAGGGAAGTGGCAAGAAGAATGCCTGGAAACCTTGCAAGGGAGCTGCGATGAGGGCTTTGAAGCCACATTCTGACATATTCGTTTATATTAAATTAACAGTTTTCACAGGTCTTAGCAATGATAAGCTGTTGACACGCTCTGAGCATGATTGTCCATATGTTTAATATGTCAACATATGTAGGGTTTTGTCTTGCACTTTTTTTTTTAAACATTTAAACTTTAATGTTTATTTCACAGACTATTATATAGGATTCATAGCATATGTAGCCCCACATCTTTTAGATACATGGATCATCGATAGATGTTCATATTATTAACACTAGACAAACCCAGAGAAATTTAGAGATTCTCTGCAGTGTTCCGGTTAGGATTAGGACCAGGGTTAGGATCAGGGTTAGTATCAGCGTTAGGTATAGGTCCAGGTTTAAGGTTAGCTTTTAAGATGTGGCTAGGTTTAGGTTTAGGGCCAAGCTGCTGTTCAGGAAAAAAAAGATGAATGAAATAGATATTTAGTTAAATGTATCTTACGTGCCAGATAAGATAACGTGTAGACAGAGGGTTTTCCAAATAACGTCACACATGTAAAGCACTACTATAAAAAAAAAGTTTGGAATCAATGCTGTAATCAATAATACAAACCCAATCTTTTTGCAGACAGATGCAGATAAGAAGCCCTTTGCAGCCTCATATGTTTCCAAAAATTACTGGAATGGTAGAAGAAAAAAGGACATTTTTAAGTGAGCCCAGCATGACTCTTAAGCTGCCTTAGGTCAGGAATGAAATTATAATGAATAGTGAATATCCAGAAAGCTTGTTATTGAAGTACTGAAAACATCTTTAGACCAATAACTTGACAAAACATGTACATAAATAATTGCAGTATAAAATCTATCATTTAATAACGTCTTGCTATCCCATTCCCAAAGTACTGAAAAAATATCTCAATTACCCTTTTCTGACTAGTTGATGCTAATTAGAGCTACGCTGTACTTATTAACATATAGGAGAGATTCCAAAAGTTTGGATTATTGTTTACATCGCTGTTTCCCCACCCTGGTCTTAGAGTGTTTTCACTGCTTCCAACACATCTGATTCAACTAATCGGCTCGTTATCAACAGCTCACTGAACTGCTGTGGGGGTGTTAAACCAGAGAAGACAAGGAAATGAGCATGGCGGTGTGTCTCCAGGACCATTACTGTGTTGCAGTAATACCTCAAAGGAAAAATATATTTCTCCTAAACACCAGAAGAGCAGACTAACATAAGCATTTCATACAAGAAGCTCTGGAGACAAGATAAGACAAGCAAGAGGTCTCCTTCTGCATAGAAAGATTTGAAGAAGAAGTAAAGAAGACAGCTATAAAAAGAAATATACACTTTTCTTATATAAATATTATTCCTCTAAGACTTGGGTGAGATGAGTCAGGCACACAAAGCAGGCACACACAGTCATCTTGTACAGTTAGTTTTGGATCTAATTCAAAATGTGATCAACGTTAGAACTTCCAGGGTCATTTCTCAGGAGCTGAATTTCAGCTATATGAGCAAGCAGATGAAGTCTCTGATTGATTCCGAATAAGACTTAACTACGTCTAGGAAGTGTAAACAAGATTAAGACGAGATATTTCTTTTCATCTGGGATGTTTTATTCATGTGAAAATGATGGACAGATTTTGAATCAAGCTAACTCAGTCGATCCCTTTTTTAAGTGCACTGTAAAGAACCTTTGCCCTCCCTTTAATTTTATGGCTAATCACTGTTTTAAAGATGTAAGATCATTAAAACGACTGCGAATATGTCTCTCAAACCAAGCTAAACGCACCCAAACAAGGCTAAAGATAAAAGATAAGTCAGTGTGCGCAATCATTCCTGGCACATTATGAACTACAAAGGTAGACGAAGGCCGAGACCCAATCATGGGGCTCTCAGGAAACAGTCATGCTACGCTGTTTAAGCCTTATTCCCCCAGTGTTTTCATCCCTCTGTTTGAGACGAGTTACGGAAACAGCATACAATCCATCAACCTGAGATTTGTGATGGCAAGAGTGGTGGCTAAGCAGACCTATTCTCTCTCAAACTGTCTCACGGTGAGGATATATCACTGGCAGAAAACGCCCTTGCACATAAATACAGGCATCTGTTTACTGGATGGCAAGCACTGCTCTTGAAATGCTGCTGTTTTTTTGTGAATGAGGCAGAGATTGAGAATTGGTCCTGGCATACTGCAGTGGAGTATGGGAAAGGATACAAATCGCTGTCATCCCCCTCCTCCCTCCCTCGCTCCCTCGCTCCCTCCCAACCCCCGGGTGCCAACTCCTCCAGTCAAGAGTGCACGGCAGGCAGGCGGGAGGACAAAAAACGTGATCGATGGTATTTTTGCAGCACTGTCAGTGGATTTATCCTGCAATTAGACATCTCCAGGTGGCATGCGAGTGCTGCGCGGCCGAGAGAAGACGGGCCGTCTCGAGAGGTGAGCTGTGTTTACCGTGGCCACAGGTGAGCTCCTGACAGGCGAGGTGAGCCGGGTGCTGCCTGAAATCTCATTATGCCAGACCTGCAGTCCTGGTGGTGATGGGGGCCTCGCCACCCGTCCTTGACACCCATCTTCACCTCCGACATCCTTCAGCCAGTCATGAAGAATGATCATAGACATCTGGGTGGGAAATCGCTTCAGAGCGCCGCGACAAGGATTCCAAACAATGTAAACTTACGGGCGAGACACATCAGCTAGGTGCGTTTCGAGACACTGCCATTTGGTTTTGTCCGACAGACAGAACTATTAGGGGCTCAAGCTTGAGAACGTATTTGTTTTTTCCAAAAACCTGCCAACTGCATCGTATCAGAACAGCACGATAAGACTAACGTACAAAGATCAAGGCCAGGCGCTTTAACAGTAAATGCAAATGTAAGACCTACGTGCAAAATGCCACTTGGAACTTGCAGGTTGCTGCTCACGTTTGTAGACACAAATTGAACATGGGTGTGGTTTAAACCCGGAAATTGATGTCGGGTGCAAGAAGCAGATACGTTTACACACTGGAATACATATTAGCCTACTACTAGAAACACTAAACTTTAACTTGGATCACTGTTTTAAAAGAAAGGTAAAAATAAAGCAGTTTAAAATGCTAACAGAATAAATGATCTGTGTGACATCAGTGTAGAAGGAGATTCTTTACTTGTCACATGCGTAGTCATACGAGTACAACACACAGTGAAGCTGGCCCAGCGTGCTGCAGGACACAAATGTAAATACAAGGGAATTTGTAATTAACATGGTGAGCTGTGCCACAGCACAGCAGTTTGCAAATAAACTATATGTTGTGTAAAACAAACATCAAGTTACAGCTAGATTTTCAAAATATTTGGATTAAACAAATGTTAATAATATGTACAGCTAATTACCGTAACTGTGACTGGACTGCAGCCAAAGGGATCCAGCTCAATATTAGCATGAACCTTGCACCGCGTGGAGCGAAGGAATGTGGTCACTCATAACCGGTCCTTTAATTGAACTGACATTCACATTACACGGTCAAGGTTAAAATCATTTCTCTTCCTTTATTTTTGGTTAGAGATTACACGCTGCGCGGGTCACAGCACCTGTCACTTATCTACATATAGGGGCCAGCCCAGAGGAGAATCTGTTAGATTTAAAATGAATTAAATGGAGCCTGTTTCAATTGAGCTCCTCTCAAGCAGAACTGCAGCTCAAGAACTTATCAAAAAGAAAAGGGGGTGGAGAGAGAGAGAGAGAGAGAGAGAGAGAGAGAGAGAGAGAGAGAGAGAGAGAGAGAGAGAGAGAGAGAGAGAG
>JBBIGA010000106.1:31413332-31433183 GCA_037576975.1 Alestes dentex | reverse complement strand
CTCTCTCTCTCTCTCTCTCTCTCTCTCTCTCTCTCTCTCACACACACACACATACACACACACACACACACACACACACACACACACACATCAACAACTTTTGCCTCAACAGCCACATAAATCCCATTTACTAAGTTGACCTTGAGCAAGATAATGAAAATACAAATTAGCTTCCTTCCCTGCAGCCTCCTCCCCCATCTTCCAATTTATTAGACGCTAGTAGAGCTGACGCTAGCTGAGCAGGGAGTGGAGACCACACAATATATTGTTTGTTCATCATTATCGAGATATTGCCCTTCGCAATAATTGTATGATATGCAAATAAGCTATTAACAAATGTCTTTTTTTAACGATCTGCAGTGATTACTCCGCCCAACCTCAGATGATCCAGAGGAGTTTCTGTGAGCAGGTTGACGAATCAGTGCTTTCAGGTCATCCTACAAATGTACATAGTTTTGGCCAGAATCGTGCAGGTCAATCTTCGAATCTTCAGTTTCACTAGTGTGTTTAAAGCAGGTGTTCTTAAACTGTTCCTCAGCCAGAGACCCTGTCTTTCACTCCAGTCTTCAAATGTTAAACCGTTAAGGCAAACACTTAGCTGTTTACAAAAACTGAAGACTTAGTATTAAAGTTAGGGATGGGCTATATGATGGTATATTTTGGTCACAATGTAGTTTTACGGTTTTTCTCAGCATATTGCGAATACTTAAAGGACACGGACCAACTGCAAATTTCATAACTAATCCTCGTTGATGGAAATGAGTACAGGGAAGACTGTAAAAAGCTCAGACTGTAAAACAGTTGTCTATACCAACTTATCAGACTTCAGAAAGGCAGAGGAAAATGACAAATGTTGTGTGTACAGAGTGTTCACAGTCAGATATTTGGATATTGGCCAATACGGCCCACATGGAAATGTAAAAAAATTCTAATGTGTGATTTGCATGTCTTTTTATAGTGTAAATCCTAAATATGCCTCCAAATATGCTCCCAAAACACTTTGCTTTCATTTTAAACTCAGCTTAATACACTACCCTTAAAAATGTAAAGGTAAACCCGTATCCGTACAAAATAAAAAATACAGGGCTTTAAGAAGAACAAAACGAAAAACACAAGAACACCCAGCGAAACACTTGAGATTGTTCTGATGCGGGAATGCTGGTCTGTGTCTGCCAGAGATGCGTCACAGGGCAGCAGCCAATCAGCAGCAAGGAGAAATCCAAGGTTCAAGGTTTCTTTACTGTCATCAGCAGCTGTGTACACATACAAGGTGAGATGAGACAACGTTCCTCCATTGACCACGCTGCAACATATAGCAACATACAACATTCAACAGAGTGCAACAGACAGTAGACAACAGATAAACAATGAAAAGTCAGCGCGTGTGGACATTACGGAAAAGGAGTGACCTTCTGGAGGGATGAGTATTGCGCTAAAGGTATGATTACTGCACAGGAGGCAGTTAGCAGCATTGGGCACTGAGTTTCAGGGACGACAGAATACTACAATAAATAGACAATAAATAGACAATGTAGTGGAGCAACAGCAATGTGAGTGGGATGTGAAACTCAGTTCACCTGAATGAAAATATTGCACTATATATACATATTATTGCACATGTGCATATGTTCACAAATGAATAACGCTCTCAGATTGGTTACTTTCAAACCGCCCGCCTCTGAGTACAGGGGCATTTCAGCATCCCAAGACGTGCTTTCTTTGTGTTCTCTCGAAAGTACTAAAAAAACATTGTACAGTTATATTTTATATGGACATGTAGCTAAATTTATGTTAATATTTATGTTACAAAATTAGACAGTTACATTTTTCGTCATAATTTAGCACTAAAATGCATGAAAATTTAAATATTGCCACGAAAAAAAGCAAAAAAATGCAGAGGATGTCTGCGGTTTCCGTGAATATGCGGGGGGGGGGTTCCGCAAAACATTATTGGTTCGGTTCTAAGAAACAGTCCACCAGTGACTGAAGCCATGAACTCCGAACCGAATTTGTGCGGGTTTACTGTATATCTAAAATCGCTCCAAATGGATCTACGGCACTTTAACCTCTTAATATACATCCAATTATTCTGCGTATAGCAGTCTAACCCAACTAGTTAACACTGAGGTTATGATAAGTGTTTACATTACACTTACACCTATAAAACGTTCATGACAACCAGTGACAACGGGTTTATGTATGTGTCATGCAGCCTCACAAATTCTGGCTTTCAGTATAGCGTCACCACACACTTTTTACACTTTTTACACAGTTAAACAGAATATTGAACTACTTTTGAAATCCCACCTTTAAAAACACCCTTTACTTTGCTAGACTTTCTCTGGAATATGTTTTAGTCTTCACTGTAATGCCGACGTGAAAAACATTGCAATTTGGCTCCATCTTTAGTACTGTTTAGTTGTAGTCGGGAGAGGTAAAGAACTGAGCTTTTGCTGAATTTCTCCTCGGTCTTTGCTAAAAGATAAAGGCCCACTCTTCACGGACATCAATGCATGGGTGACCTTGAGGAAAGTTTTTTTTTCTAACTAAAGAATGTCTGAGAATGTCTGAGAACTGAAGCACTTTGACCCTCCTGATCCGTGGACAAAATCGGCTTCCCTTCTCCCCGCCTGCAGCATCAACAACAGCATCAGCATCTCACGGCAAAATTACAAACCGCTCTTGATTTGAACCCCAAACTCATTACAGTACAGTACAGTCTCGTACAGTTCTCTCAGTCTGTTGGTCTCTAAAATCACTCTTTCAGTACTATATCTGACACTGAGTATCTCAGGCCGAGAGGAAAGGGTCGATCTTTTTGTCTTTTTCGCCTCGGTACAGGTACAAAGCTGAAAGCAAGTGAAACAAGGAGAGACCAGAGACTTTGATAACAGGCTACAGGAACGTCTGCTTGAAATGCTGGAGGAAGCTCAAGCGTGTCTGGACTACAGGTCCTTTGGGAAATCGGCCTGGGGAAGAGGACGGCCTCTTTGGAAAGATCTTCGATTGTACGCATTAAAATTTGACATTTTGCATTGGCCGAGCGCCAGGCAACCTGAAGTAAACTGGAATCTGTTTTTAAGCCTCATTAGAGATCCGATTTAGTTCCTATTAAGTTCCAATACACGAGTCTTCACACGGAAACACTCCCACATAATGAAGTGAGCTTCCAAAACACTCCTGCTCTGCATCCTCATTTATATTCCGAGGCTGAAATGTACCATGAGTTTAGATCTGTTCTTCACAGCAACAGCAGATTATTCACTTTGGAGGATGGGTGGAGCCCTCTATATCTTTTTCTGATGTGATATTAAAGTACACTCCACCAACGATTTATTGTTTATTGTTCTCTTAAGCACTCGTTGCATACATAAACGTAACCTCATCTCTCGGCATAATCCTAATTTGTAAATCTGATCCTAATGTTGAGAGTAGTTATTTTGAGGGTCGATCCTATACTTTCCGCCTATGACATGAGTTGTTTAACATAATGATATATATATAATAATTTAATGATATCCTCCCAAACTCTCTTTACCCCTCATGATTAAAGCCGTTTTTGTTTTTGCCTTCAAGACTGATGTATGTAAATGAGCTCTGTCCTGATTGGCTGTGGCCATGTAATGTGCCTCATTCAAAAAGCAGTCCATCTGAAACACTGCTTATAACTTCAGCAAGAGTGGCTTGGGTTAAACTGCTGCAGGCTGTATATACGTGTACATCTGTCGTCATGACGTCACGAAAACAAATCACTTAAAGGGTATTTTTGCAGCTTGCAGCTGTGAGCACCTGTATGTCATCTACTGAGCCCTGATCAAATAAAGAGGGACCCTCGTTTAAACTCCTTATTACTGAGAGCTGTAGGACCTGTGTACAAAAAAAGTGTCATTATTATGATGTGATTTCTCTACCATTGCCTAATGTCCAATGTAATAACTCACATATGAAAAACGGAACGGGCTTTGGCTGTTTATGTGCATTTTGCTTGTAAAATATGAGCCAATATCATCGGTGTCTGAAGGCCTGTAATCAAATAATTACATTTCTCATTTTCCTTTCATACTGAATGCAGACATTCCAAGAGAAGCGTATAGGTGAAGAGAAATCAACAGCAACGGTTCTACGTTCCCTGCCTTTATGCCCATTACCTATCCGATAGTGAGTGAGGGAAAAAAAAAATTGACAAATGCACAGCAAACATCAGATCCTGCGCGTGATTCCTCTGAGACTTTCCTCTGGTTTATTTTTAATTGAGCATCAGTCTACATTCATTATCTTAACCCTTATCAGCCATGAATGATTAGCTTTCAATCACATTAAACCTCTTTTCAAATTACAGAACGATGATGAGCTATTTTGTTGAATGGGAGTGAACCTCAGACTTCAAAGCCCAGCCCTGCAATGCAGTGATGAGAAGTTTGCTTTGGTTCCTCCCGGTTAAAAAGCTGCTGTAGCGTTTCATGCAGCACACTGTATGAAGAAACTTATAGTGCTGACTATACATTCATTTAACGATCAGTAACGCGAATAACATTTTTTCCTTTACTGGTGGGTAATTTTGCGGGAGTGTACCTGCCTGTCTGAATCCGAACTCATTTTATCTCAGTATGAAAATGGAGTCTCTTGTGCAGAACTTTTCCAAAGCTTTTTTCCCCCATTAAGATTTATGTTTGACGTCAACCTCTTGATAATGCTGCCTGGAAATGGACTGCGCTGAAAGCACCCCTTTGCATAGCTTACTGTGGTACATTTAGTTGGAGAGAAGAACATCTCTTGGAAGTGTTCCAGAGAGGCTGAGCCAGAATTCAGAGAGGGTTGTCATTTTGCTATTTACTGTCCCTCAGGACATAATTATTTCAAACACTTTATTATGCATGGTCCTCACAGTTTCATCCTCTTAGCCAGCAGTCTATAGCTGTTAGGAATAGGCCTACACGTTTCTGGGAAATGTATCTGCCCATCATGTCGGGATTTTTTTTTTTTAAATCAGTTGTAATAATGTTCTTTTTACTTGTCTTTTCTCATTATACTGTGCTTTTCATTATATGCTCAAAATAGGGGTTGTAAAATGGCACACAGTTTACACTGTGGAAAAAATAAACAGTGTTTTGCTGAGATGTTTAGGGTGTGTGTGTGTGTGTATGTGTGTGTGTGTGTGTGTGTGTGTGTGTGTGTGTGTTGCGTAGGCTTCATAATTCAAACGTTCATAATTTTTTTTTCCATTTTCAGAGTCTTTTGTAGTTCACTAGCGCCATCTACTGGGCAAAAATCACAACTACAGCTTTCTGAAATCCTGCATTATTTTCATTTGTTTTACTTATGGGTGTTAAAACTAGCCGTCTGGATAAATAATTACAACCGATAACCAGTCAGCTCTAAAAATGATTGAATAAACGGAGAATAACATTTTAAACACGTCATCTTTTTTTTCTTCCTCTTCTTCTTCTTTTTTAATATGATTTTTACGCTATTATTGCCACAAGCTTCCTATCCTTTAGGGACGTGTCTACACTTTTTACGTAACAATGTTTTTTTTTTTTACATGTCTACATATACTGTTGTGTTTACTTTATAGAACATTAAGTAAAAAATAGTAAAAAGGATAAGTAAAAAAAAAAAGTAGAACCGTTAGTTAAGCAATAAGAAAGCAGACAAATAAAGAGACAAAAAAAACAGGCTTATTTCAAACACGATTAAAAAAAACAGCTATCCAGCCGCCCCTTAGTGACGTTGGTCATGATTACATGATTATACACGCCTTTATTTATTTATTTGTTTGTTTGTTTGTTTATTCTGCAGTTCTACTTTGTTTCGACCCTGTTCCAAAAAAGGATATTCCACCTGTTTGTATTCTCCACCCGTATTCCGCATAAGCCCGCCTTTCTGCACTCTGATTGGTTGGCAGTTCACGCCCAGGCGCCGTTCGCGGGGTCGGAGTTTTCACTGTGAGCCAATAGTAGCGCAGGAAAGCGGGGCTTGGTGGTATACGGGTGGGGAAAAAAAAACTCCCAGGGCTCAAAGCAAATGTAAGCTGTGGAGAGAGAGAGAGCAGAAGTTCTTCTCCCGTCTCCAGGCCCCTGCGCACACCGGAGAGGTGCCATGGCCCCGGGGTGCATCGGGGGCTGTGTGCCGCTGTTCGTGCTGGGTGTTGCTTTCGACGTGATCGGGCTGACCGTGCTCCTCGTCGGCGTTTTCGCAGACGTGCGGCTGGACGGCCGCTTCTACGGAGATTTCCTCATCTACACCGGCTCCATCATAGTCTTCCTCAGCCTCATCTGGTGGGTCTTGTGGTACACTGGGAACATCACGCTCTCCTCAGATGACTTCGAGAAGCTCAGCAGCCTGGACAACTTCGCGCACTGGGCGGGCAAGCTCTCCAAAAGGCTGTCGAAAAGTGGCGTGAAGACCCTGGAGGCCGGGGAGAAGAAGTTGGTCTCTGGAGGCGGAGGTGGGAGTGAGAAGGGTACCATGAAAGAAGCTGTGCCCGTCCACATTCCCACACGAGTGTCGTGGCCCAACTCTGACATGCCAGGACACGACAACAAGGCTTTCGAGCCAAGCCTGGAGATGCCCTCCAACAGCGAGAAAACAGTGGAGCTTGATCTCCTGAAGAACCCAGACATGCTCCTGAAGAATGAGGGAAACAGCAGACCAGAGAGACTCCTCTGACAGATCAGTGCTGGTGGGTTGGCATCACTCATAAAGACCAAGTGCTTGTCCCGCCCGGCTGCCCTTTTCTTCCTCTTTGCTTGTGTGTTGTTTGGAGGTGCTCCTTCTTGGGCTGTAGGTTCATGGTATCAGATGTTTGGACTGAGGTTTTCCTCCACTAGCTTTATTCATCCCCATGACCTGCTTGTAGGCCTTTTCTTTGCCCTTCAGTGCAGAACGTGACACCTGTTCTTGGAGGTTTGGGGGCACTGAATAGTCTCAGAAAGGGCAGATAGTGGGAACTGTAGATGTTAATATACTGCAAAAATAGCAGTTTACAAAAACAGAAGAAAATACTTTGAAAATGAGGCGGGAATGCTTATATTAAGCTAAAAAATCACCAGTGGAGTACACAAAAAGATGAAGGTTTCCTGGAATAAGCAAATCAAGCAATAAATAGGCAAAAATGGTCCAGAGAAAAAAAAAATTATTCCCTTGAAATGAGATCACGTTTTTGCGGCGTACGTATATTTATGCTCCTTATTTTTCTTATTCCAGAGAAACTTATTGAGTAAATGTTTCTTGCACCAGTAGCCAATTTTGTTATATCTCTTTTTCAGATATATTTTCCTGTCATTTTTGTGGGTTGCCAAGACATTTTTGCAGTGTAATACCTCCCTGGACTTTGGAATTATTTAACCTGTCTAAAGTGATCAAACAGGTTTCTCTCCCGTATCTCTGGAACATGGACAGTGTTTGACCACTTCAGGCCACCACACACTTCACTGTACCCTATACTGCTTCACGGTGCTTGACAATAAGCCACTTCTACAGTGAGCTACAGCTGGTGGTTTTAAGAGGTTTTTTTCCATTGATTTGTGCAGTTGTTTGTGTACTTGTTCTCATCTCTAGAATAAGATTGTATAAGCGATAAAGCGACAAAGTCACTATTTGATCTGGGAGTGGCACTGTTGACAGAGTTTGACAGAGTTACAGCTGAGTTTTCCATCAATATTCTCGGTTTCTTTGAGATGAAGTGATTCATTAACCTTGCACGATCGTTAAAAGTGGTTAGTGTGTTTTCTGTGTCCACGTGGTGTGGTGTGGCTCAGCTACAGATTCAGCTCATTTCATCTCTAATCTGTTGAATCTCTTTGTTTTTTGCAGGTGTGTTCTGGCTGGGCTGGCTGTAATAGAAAAGGACTGCTTTGATTCAGGGAAGCACGTTTTTACTTTGGGCACACATGCATTGCACATTCTTTTTACTTGTGTTTTAAATGGAGATCTATTTTTATGATGCTTGTTTTATGTAAATAGTTGAAACATATATGAAATAAAGTTTTTCCAGGTAGGGCTCATGTCCCACAGAAGGGTTACGTCTGTACTGTTTTTGTCTAGGTAAGATGCTGGAGAACTGGGCTTTCACTGTGATCTGATACACACTGAAACCTGAACATAAAGGCGCATTTGTGTATTTGTAAACCTTTTCTGTTTAAATGAAAGTAAGCCTGATGGCCAGGCAACTATAGGTGCACAGATCTTACATTTCTTGGGGCAATTACAGCCTGATAGCCCAATTCACATTTTTAAAAACTTTTTTTATACACAAAACTCACACTGTGTGGGCTAAAATAGCTTATTTTGGTCCTTTTTATTAGCCGAAGATGGTACCCGTTTAAATAACATGAAATCAAGTAAAGTAGACTAGAGTAAGAAGGTGACTCCAGCACAATCATGCAATCATGTCACGCATCATTATGCTTTGACATTTTGATGTAGGTGTAACAGCATTCAGATGCAGAATAAGCGTACTTGCCTACAACATAAAGTACAGCAGCGAAAATACAAATAATAAACCTAAATGGAGCAAAACTTTTGGCTGAATGCAATGATATCCTCTTTGTGGTGTTTCCAATATCTATTGTAAATCTTTCCTAAAAGAGTACTTAGCAAACGGGGCGAAATTCCCATTACTAGCCCTGTCCAGAGCAACTTACAGACAGTGCAAACAGTGGAAGCCAATGCAATACAAAAGTCACTGAAAACACTGAGGATAAATATGCTAAGAGACAAGAGCTGTAGCATAGCTTGAGCTATTCAGATGAATAAACAAAATCTTAGCCTGACCTTTTGTGTGTATTTTACACACCCAAGGGAGCAGAGTTATGACATTCAAGGTTCGAGATCGCAGGTAGAGTGTTTGCAGTGTCCAAAGAAACGCTTTTCTCTCTGTTTGTAGCTCTCCTGTCACATAAGAGTGGACTGATGATTTGAAAAGTACCTGCCTTGATAAGGCATACCTTAGGCCCCACAATGTTTCCCTGATCACAACAAAAGCTCTGGTCGAAGCGAAATATTATGAGTCAGTATTTCCATGGAACCAGTATTTCTACCTGAAATACGAACTATGGTGAACTTGGCATCCATTATGCAATAATGGCAGGTTTTCCACGAGGCACGCCCTGTCATTGTGGGTACTGATATTTGAGCCACAGCTTTTTGATAATGTCAGTACATGAACAGCGTTACCGCGCACAATACCCAGCAGGTCATTGAAACACATCATGGAAAGTTTACTGAGGAAAGATACACACTGTGATGCACCTGTTACAATGCCAGATGGACTTCCCAATTATATTAATGGTTTAATATTAAAGTACCTTTGTAACAATGCTTTCTTCACATTTATTACCTCATGAGCTGGCAGATGAAGGTTGCCTGCTTGAGCAATGACACACCTGTCCCTCTGTTTACTGTAAACAAGACAGTATGCTGACTGAATTGTTTGCACAGTTTCAGTTGGTTTTAACGGCCATTCTTGCTACCTCGTTACTCTTCTGCGCATAAGAGAGGAGACTTTTACAACACGCTTCTACACCCTTCTTTACTAATTCATGCCTGGGCCTAGAAAGCCAGCACGAAATCACGCGGCCTTAGTGACGGGTGTGTAGCATACTGAAGAGCCAATATGGGCTAATGGGCAACGTTTCTTGTTCACACCAGACGTATCAGAGGGTCATCTAGATATCCAGTTCCAACACCTCAGAACAGTTGTAACACAATGCCTACCGTCGTTCAGCAAAAGCACAGGAAACCAAAGCCCATCAGCTTTAAGAGACATAAAGGGATGTTATCTTGGACAACTGGCAGAACACACATTACCCTTCTGCTGCCAACCGATGGCACCTCACTAACACAGGGCAGATGCTGCAATTTTCGGACATTATTTCGGTCTATTAATGACGTGGTTTTCTGGATAAAAAGGAATAATGCATTTTACATTACTGTTTTTAACCTCTCTTTATCCCTTGGTATTAAAACGCTGTTTTGCTGTTTTTAGAGCCACTGTAGTACAAGTTGCTGAAAACGCTGGATATGATAGGAAGCTGTCAGAACACACGATGCACACACACACACACAGCTGCATAGCCAGTCAGAGTACCTGCAATGGGCGTATGAGCATCAGAACTTGAACATGGAGCGGTGGAAGAAGACGGCCAGATCTGATGAATCACATTTTCTTTCACATCATCTGAATGGCTGGGTGTGTGCTCTACAATGCACTTACCTAGGGAAGAGATAGCCACGGGTTGCACTATAGGAAGAAGGCAAGCCAATGGAGGCAGTGGGATGCACCGGCCAGTGTTCTGTTGGGAAACCTCGCACAGCTTCAGAGGTCTTTGTGGAGTCAATACCACGATGAGTCGACCTGTTTTGGGGGCACGAGGGATCTGTAATATCAAGCAGCTGGTTTTATTGCTGTCTGACTGGTGTACATAAGTGACGAATGACTGGCCTGTTCTAAAGGTAGTATGCTTAGACACTCCTTAGAACTTCAGCATGAACTAGGTGGTACTAGGCAGGGAACTAAACGATCTGAACCAAATTCAAGACGGTCTGTGTTTGTAATTTAGTGGTATAGCGATTGGACATATCAGTGATTGTTTTGTAAGTGTGACCTTTTGTCCCTGAATTTACACTAAGATACTATTTCTAATTTCGCAGTCAGTATTGGTCTTCCTGTAATTTCCAGCATTGCTCAACAAACATGAAATCCAGGACAGTTCCTCATACTGGAGCTACAGGATGCTTCTAGGCTTTACCTTGGATCCCTCCCAAACCTGATCATGGGGTAATCAAGTGGAGCCTTGCAATATTCTTTCAATGAATAATTGAAAGCACGGCCCTAACAGAACTGACGAGTGTGACAGGGCAACAAGTCACTGAACCCGTGCTGTAATAGGAACAAACCTGATGAGTTTACAGCATTAATGAAAAAACAAAACAAAAACAAAACGTAAAATGAGCATATTCATTTGTCAGTCGGGGCACATCATGTATTTAAAACACCCGTACCATGAAACATGTAACAAGAACAAAAACAGCAACAAAAAACCCAAACTGAGTAAACGGCTACCATTTTGAAGTCAGTGAGCCGCTTGCCTCAGAGCATTAACACACCGCTGGTTACATAACCAGTGTTTGTGAGTTCACACCACTGCAACAGCGTTTGAAGGAGCACAAGCAACGTGGGCTGAAGTTCACTGATTATTCATGAGTTAAGAGTAGGAGTTATGGAGAGCAGGCTAGAGAATAGGGCGGTGATACCGTGTCCAAAAAAAAGTACTTAAAATGTTGTTGAGGGAACATATTAGGAGGAAGGTTTTTCAGGCCTGATTTTTTTTCCCAGAGCTTCAGTGAATGCAAAACTGGGTTTGGTGAGAACAGAAAACTCTAGATCTTTTGGGCTGCTGTTAATGAGTTTTGTGGTGCGTCCAGTGATGCTTGAGAAGTTAAATGGTGTGCCAAGAACTGCATGCACGAACTGACACACATAAAAACTGAGAGGTATTGGAATGACAGCAGTTCTTTGCGCTGACACCGCATTGTGGTATACTATAATGCATCCAGTTCTGCTGGAAGAGCAGCTGATAAATGAAGTTCCATGGGACCAGGGTCCTTCACAGCTGTCAGGTATGGGAAGAGTTTGGCTGTGGTGGTCAGATTGTTTCTGAAAGTTGTGAAAAGACATTTGCAAGTAAGTTTCTTTCAAATTATCAGCACTGTACAACGTTGGGGGCCCTTAGGACTTCCAGTCCCTGGGGCCTCCAGATGGTCCACATTATTGCACCATTCCTAAGTGTTAGGAGCTGAAATGTGGACCATCTGGAAGTTAGGCTACTGGGCTAAATTGTCTGCATTTTATGCACATTACTGCATATATAACCCTACAGAACTAAACATTACATTTCTTCATAATGCTGGTCCAGGTAAATGAAGTCACAGTTTCCACATTTTGTGAAAGTATAAAGACAGAGGGATCAGTACGTCACCTCACTATTTCCACTAAAGTGCATACCTACCCACACAATGGAACAAGTACTCTGTCTCAACTGTTACATCAGTCAGGCTGTCCCATGAATACAGTTTACTTTTCAAAGCTATCTTGTCCAACTTTGTGGTGCATAGATGAGGCCATTTCAGTTGCTTTTCCACTTTTGGACAAACAGCATCTGAAACTAGAATCTCTTCAATAAGGTCCTCCACACACCATGTTTTCTTGTAGCCAGGTGCCTTTTTTCTGTTTTCCAGATTAAAACTGGATCAGCTGGTATATTGAGCTCTAATATACTCTCCCATTTCCTTTGATCCTCTCAGTGTCAGTGATTTCCTTAGCAATCTTTAGCTTCAGCTATGTTGAAGTCTAATGTCATTGGAAGCTTTGCCTTTGTTGATTCTCTTTGAATTGCTTTTTTTTTTCTTTTTTTTACAAAGCTATGATGAATCATGAAAAATATAAATGTTAGGGCATTCAAAATCGGCAGAATGAAATTTACTAGTCAGAGGGCAAACGCAGGTTTCAAGTATGAATTTGGAACTGTGGTGCGTTAGCTAATACGGATGTTACACATCACAATCATTTTGCCATCTTACCGCTACTGCCAAGCAAGTTTACAGGCACCTACTGACCACTGACATGTCCTACCTACCCCAACCTTCTGTTTTGATCCACACTCAACAGGCAATTTTTTGGGTACTTCAGTTGCTACATATATTACTTAAATGTACTACGCATCTCATTGTATTTGTTTTAGTTCTGTATATAAGATTGTACTGTTCATTTGTATGCTCATATTTATATCCGTATATTATTTTTTTACATTTAAACATGTCTATATTGCTTATTCATATTGTAGATTGCATATTATTGTACATTATATTGTTCAGTATATTGTTTCATTGGATCTTTACATATTGTTGTTTTATACTGTTGTGCTTGAGAGACACCATCGACCAGAATCAAATTCCTTGTATGTGCTCGCGCACATACGTGGCCAATAAATGCGATTCTGATTCTGATTCATGGATTCGAACTCTCCAAATGATTACATTTCTATTTACTAAAAACAGAACATGGATAAGAATGGCTGCTCTCACTTCGGATGACTTCAGAAAAGCAGAAATAATGTAGATTCTTCAAAAAGCCTCATGTTCTCTTTGGCTTTGCCACGGAGTCACAATCACTTGTAGTACCAGCAACAAACAATACTCTTAAATGTTCTTGGGGAAAATCATACAACATCTAGTCTTTTGTCAAAGACAGGGGCTGTACTGAGGTTAAATCCTCTTTATATGTCACTGAAGTCTCGTTCAGCTATAATTCTGAATAGAAGAAAAAAATTGTTACTGCTTGAATCTTTTAGGTTTAGGGTCAAGTGGGGTTACTGGTAGATCAAAGGTTGTTGTTTTCGGCATGTTGTTCATCATTTGGAATTTTTGAAGCATCTTTTCAGTTTTCTGCATCAAAGCAATGATATCAAAGCAATGTATGCTTGCTTTCCATTTTCATGTGATCTAAATGTGAGTATGTAGCACCACCTAGTGAAAATTCATTACATCAGGATTCATAAGAGTAATTTACCAACACCCAGTACTGTTTCTGTCCATTCTGGCACTCTAGGCGATCCTAATACCGTGGTTGACTGGATTGGGCTGTTGGGCCCTACTGGTGCACCTGTTGGTACACAACTGACCAATTTGCCTGTGTCGACAAATGCCCTTGCCAATACCAATACCTCAATTTAATATGAAAGCTAGAACACCTTTTCTGGTTTCTTCATTACAAACTGAGAGTCAGTTTAAAAAAAAAAAAAAAAAAAGCAGAAATGAGTGTGAGGTGCTGGAAGTGGATTTATGGATTAATATGTAATGGATTAATCTAGTAGCACTGGTGTGAATGTGCATACAGAATGCATATTAGGCAGTCAGCATCTTCGGTTCTCGGATTATCATGGATGCTGGTAACTTTGACTACCTGGACACTGAAAGCTACAGAAATTCAGCTGAAATCATTCAATCAAGTACAGAACATCTGTACCCAGTCCTCCAGATGCAGACCGAAATTCTTACAATCCAAAACTGATTTTGCAAAAATCAACTTTCCCCAAAACACCATCATCACTCACACACTTAGAACAGAAATGATGGAGCTTTTAATTTATGTAAAAAAAAAAAAAAAAAAAATGCATTTACCCACTGAAGCAGAACAACATCGACCACTTATTATTATTTTTTTTTTTTCCCGTGGAACATGTATGATCTGAGCCAACCTTTTCTGTCTTAAAGTAAAATAATATTAACGGGCAACGAGACGGTCAACTGTAACACAAAGTGAACAAACACAGCCAAGGACATACTTAAAACAAAAAAAAAAACAAAAAAAAAAAAAGAAGAAGGGCCAAGAGAGGAAAGGAAATAGCATTAACAAGTTAAGTGCAGTAATGGTCCAAATCACAAAAAAGTTTTTCAGTCCTTTTTTTTTTTTCTTCTTTCCTACTTTGCAGTTCCTTCCCAAAGAACCAGCAAAGGTACAGTATATTTTCTCTACACATTTTCATGCACGCTTTGATGAAATATTTTAATGAAGTACAAATGGAAATATATTTCTTATAAGTTATCTGTTAAAATATGAAAAAAGCTCTGAGGATGTGAGAAACATTTGGATTTGATTTAACAGAAGTAACACGAGTCCTCTATCAATAGTGTTTTCTTTGAGGAGGTAACTACATTCATTTCCATAAACATACGAGTCCTTATGTTTAAAAAAAAAAAAAAAAGAAAGAAAAAAAGGAGGGGAAAACAAACAAACAAACAAACAAACAAACAAAAAAAACATTTGTGTGATAAGAAATGCCAATGACCTCACTTTAGCATTGTGGTATTTTTTTTTTTTGTTGTTGTTGTTGAATATCTGTGCCATGGAGAACATAAATACAGACAAATAATATCCTAAGATACACATGTACAACAAATTACTGCATATCTACTAAGGACTGCATTAGGTAGGTCGACATTGAGGCTAGCTGCCATGATACAGGAAAAGGCTCCCCATTCTACCCTTTGCCAAAGAGAATCAAGCTTGTGTTAAAAGAAATAAAAAGGAAAATGAAACAACTAAGTTGCCACTGCGCGCAGGTTCACAGTTTAACAACTTTTCTCTCAATAACTGTTTGGCAAGTTCTTATCTGACCTCTTTCAATTTCTTGGCTTATCCCATTTGCTCAGTATATTCAACAACTGGGTGGATACAAAGGACGTGTGCCTATAAATTAGATCTACTCTATATACAATGTAAATTCACTGAATATTTATGCTACGGTTATGGGGAAACCATAGTTGATCAGCCCAGAAGGTGTAATTACCTGCATTCACAGGAATGTTTGGAGGTTACCCGGAGCCCCAAGGAATTTGAACGGATTAAGTTAAACACAATTTCCAGCTTGTTAGGCTGCCAGCTGCTTGTCCAGAGAATGCAAAAATCCATCTGATTCACAATCTCTCCACCTTCCAAGATCTGCCCAGAGGTAGAAGAGATGGAGGCATGGGACGTCCTACTAGGATGTACCCAGGTTTGATCTAAAATACATTTTGTAGCTTTAAGTACGCTATATCAATATATGTATGCATATGTCTGTGAGTACTTAAATATTTAGTTAAAAGGCCTCCTGTCACTCTCTTGCTGCTCACTTTCAGTCGTCCTTCTCAAAACAGCATCACATCCTTACATCCTTCTTTGCATATTGCGCATTTATCTCTGCCATTTTTCAAACGTCGCTCCACAGTCCTCCGGTGTTGCTTCACTGTTTGGCACCTTGGACAGAATGACAGGTGATGCAGTTTTACTGGGTTGGGAGGGAGGGCTTAACTAAGAAAGGTTTGTGAGGCCAAAGGTCGTGACGTGGCAGCCCTAATCAGTGGTGTCCCTCTCCGCTGCAACTGGAACGGCTCCTACATCCCCTCCATCTTCAGTCTTGAGCCGCTTGGAGTCAGGCTGCTCTGACTGGTCACCATTCTGCCGTTTGGTGGGCAAGGACGCTGACGCAGAGGCATGAGTCGCCAGCATGTGAAGAGGACTTGCTACTGTTTACAGAGAAAAATAAAATACAAATGAAAGAATTCAAAGAAAAAAAAAAAAGATACATATTAAGGCAAAATAACACTGGCAAGTATTAATCAAAGCTTAACTCATACCGTACATAACTTCACAATTGGTCTGAAAAATACTGTGGGTCACCTTACCTGTGTTTGCTGCTCCTTGGATTGCAGCCACCACATGGGTGCCATTTTGAGTGATAGCCTTAACAGGAAGCTGGTGCTGGCCCAATGGTGCTTGTTGCACTATAGTGACTGTTTGTATGGGTGTGGCTTGAGATGTCTGAAGGATACGATTTGCTCCACCTATAGAGGCTGCTGTGATGGCAGGCACAGTTTCTACTTTCACTGCAGAACAGAAAAAAAAGGCATCATTCTCTAAGCTTGTCTCAGCAAGCTCTCATACAGCTACCGATATTGCACAAAAAAAAAAAAAAAAAAAAAGTAAATATTACCATCTGACCAACTGCTTACACATGCCACTATTTACTCTTACCTGTAAATTTAAAACTCATGCATATAAAATGGCCCTATTTGTACATGGTAATTGCTGTCCTACTACCACGATGACATAATAGTTATCGTAATTATGCTACAATCTCAATCTTTTCATATTGTTACTGATACTGACCAACTGCATTACAGTTGTGTTTAATAACAGAGCAGAAACAGAGCTGTTTAACTGTAGTGAGGTGCACCATATTATGTATGTTTAAGTGTTAAAATCAAACAGCCTGAGAACCGATCTGTTTTACATCTCTTGTGGTATCATTCCAAAAAACCCATCCCTACCATACACATGCACTGAAAGTGATGTCAAGTTTGAGCACCTTTGATCTCTTGGTGCTCTCCGTTCTCCTGCGGTTCTGTCTGGGACACCGCCTGGCCTTCTACTGTGTGAGTGTTGGCTGTGGCAAAACCCGTCATCGTGGCGACTGAGACAGGAATCTGGTGCACCACGTGGACTGTCTGCATGACAGGCTGCTGGGCAGTGGAGGTGGTCACAGGTGTGGCCAAGGCATAAGTCACAGGTTTGATGGTCTGGGGGAGCTGCCGCTGAACGGTGATGAGTACAGGTTGGCTGGTGACTGGCGAGCCTAGATGACCCAATTTCAAGAGGAGTTAAACTCCAGCAACAGCAGATATGGTAATGTTCTTCTTTTTTTTTTTTACATTTTTGTTGTAATTGACTTCCTTGGCATCTTTAACAATCAAGTGTGATGCAATTACAACTTTATATTTATATGGTGGTTCTTGCTTCTTTAATATCAGTGTTGATACAACTGTAATTGTAAAAAATAGTTTAATCATTCTTAGCCGTTGGCCTGATCTCACCTGGCGCATTCTGTGCAAAGCGAGCCTCTTGGATGACAGCCAATTTAGGCTGAACAGCAGATGCTGGAGCAGAGGCAGGTGCAGGCTCTGGATCCATGGGAACAGGTGAGCCTTCTCTTGATAAGCTGTCAGGAGTCTGGATGCCACTGGAGTGGGCTGACAGCACCCCCGTGTGGTTTGGAGAAGCAGGGGCACTCCTGGGGACACACACCAATAATAGCTCAGACATAAAGTAAAGTAAATATCTGTGGCAGTCACAAAAAGCAGTCATTTCGAAGCTACAGTAGCCAAGTACCTGGAGGACAGAGGACCAAGGGGCGTCCTAAAGCAGGGCACACCGCGGGGCCTCCGTTTACGGAAAGCCTGATCCATAAGCTTGCCTTCTGTTGTGGGGTCTATCCTCCAGAAGGAACCTTTGCCTGGCTCTTCTTGCGATCTGGGCACTTTGATGAAATAGCGATTTAAGGACAGGTTGTGACGAATGGAATTCTGAAACAGGGAAATGAGCACATAACAGAAAATTATACATACCAGCATCAATTTACTATTTCTGTTTTAGTGAGTTATAATAAACACACAATCGATATTGCACTGCTTGTTTGAAATGGCACAAAATAAACCAACTAAATAACAGAAGTCAATAAATTACCTGCCAGCCCTTGTCAGCTGTTCTGTAGTAAGGGTAATTCTTAGTGATGTGGGTGTATATTCCATTCAAAGTAAGTTGCTTATCTGGGGCCATTGTGATTGCTTGCACAATCAGTTGTGCATATGAATAGGGTGGTTTAGAGTCATCCTATAACACACAAACACACACACAGAGCTTAAAACATAGAGTGGCATAACTTCAAATGGTACGCACAAATATTCATGTTTAAGAACAACTTCACTGCAGTGACAATCAAAACAACAAAGAACATAACACTGAAGTGGACTTTTCTTGCTTCAAAACAAAGACTAAGAATACATTTTATCAATCTGGTATGTATTATTCTCAAACTTTCATGGTTACATTTGAACAGTTATTTGGGATAACCGGAACTGTGCATCAAGTCAAAAGTTGAACAAAATTCTAAAGTAGAATGAGACATCACTCCATCCTAATATACAGGATCATATTTGAGAAAACCAAGTGAGCGTTGGCAAATTCTCTACAGTTCAGTATAGCAGAGGTCCCCAACCACCAGGCTGTGGACTGGTATCGGTCCGTGAGTCATTTGGTACCGGGACATAGAAAGACAGAATAAAAATAATTTATTCTGAAAAACGCTTGTTTCGGTCACGTGACGCAGTACATCAAAAAAAGTATTTTTTCGCACTTTGTTTTTAGTTTTATCTATACCGGTCCGTGAAAATATTGTTCTACATGAAACTGGTCTGTGGCGCAAAAAAGGTTGGGGGCCGCTGCTCTATAGAATGCACAAAGATTTACTAATACCTAAAGTGGGTAAGTGCACATGTTACAGTCATAGTAAACATCCTTCAAGTGGCTCCAATTGGCACAACAGTCGAAGCTTTGGCCTCATAAAAAGAAGATGGGGCGTTCAATCCCCGGTGGTGCCACAGCCATCTGTGGCTGGGACTCCAGGAGAGCACAGCTGGCTTTGCTCTCTCTCCCCATCACAGCACAAATGTTTGTTAGCTCACAACAGAATTGGCAGACTGTGTTCTCCTCTAAGCATGCTAGGGACAGTTAAAAAAACAAAATGAAGTTTGGCTTAACATGAATTGGAGGAAGCACATGCTAGCCTTCAACCTCCGTGTGTTGGTGGTATTTTGGGGAATTCTAGCTATTGAGATGACTTGGAGATGGGCAGAAAATTAAAAAAAACATTTAAAAGAGAATCATAGTAAACATTTTAAAAGCAAAGAATGTAAAGCCATTAGAAGGAAAGATAACAGACAGAACCCTGGTCCAACAAGATCAATCAATATCTGACAATATCAAAAATATGAATAAGGTCTCAAATTTGTTAAGAAAATCGCTTTACAGCTTCTTTAATTATTGTCCAATAACTACTGCTGCACAATGAGACCAACCTTCAGTGAATCAGAAAAAGTGAAGGATGTAAACAACTACAAAACTTCCAAACAGGCTTTTAATGTGGACCAACACCTTTATGCCTCCAACAAATGCTACTTAATTCTTCGTTAACTGTAAAATGTGTAATTGCAAGGACTTGTACCTTTGGACTGTCTCCTCCGGAGGCTTCTTTGTCGTTTTCAGACTGGGAGTTGTCCCCTATGAGTTCAGCTGTGAGACCGCGTCCCACCCTGTAACTGGACAGCCCTGCCCCTCGGGGACTGGAGGGACACGAGTTGGCAGCACTAGAAAAGGAGGTCACAATGTTAAGGTCAAGAAATCACCAAGCCTACCAAAAAATGCAAACTACACTGCGTTCCAAATTATTATGCAAAAAGTGTTTAGGAGTGATA
>JBBIGA010000106.1:31382900-31406426 GCA_037576975.1 Alestes dentex | reverse complement strand
AACTTAGGACTGCTGCCATGAGGTTGTTCCTGAGATTGTTCATGGCTGTGCTAATGTTAATCACTGTCGCATGAAACGCCCACAGGTGGTGAGTTGGTGAGCTTCTAAACACATATAAATAGTAACTTGAGACATACTTTTTTCCCTCTAAACCAGACTTTTGTTAATAATCGTCAAGCTAATTTGCAATCGAGTTCATATCTCCTTTAAAGGCTACCTCAGTTTGACTTTATATGCACCTGATCTATTGTTTTCTGCATTTTGTAGACTACTACGTCTGCCTACACACTTGAGTATGTTGCTAAATCTTTTGACTGCCAATCAGGAGTTTTTCCTTTAATAACTGCAAATATGTTACTTTATTATTACAATTTCCTTAAACGGCCATTTGCTGTGACTAAGGTTTCTTCTCAATGTCTTGTAAAGATTTCAGGAGAAGCAACAATTTATTTCTGAGCTTTCAGCCTCACTAACAGCCAGCTGCAAAAAAGGCATGGCTTAACATATAGACTAGCCATCTTGTGAATCCACTGGGACTAAAAATTAACCCTCCTGACTAATAAGAAACAGCTGCAAAGCCAACTGTCCAAATACTGGGGTGAATGTTCAAATGTGCCAGCACTCCTACGTAAATTCCCCAAACGCATGCATGCATAAATAAACAAACATGCAACCTCACACAAAATACCTGAAACACATTACTGTTTATATCAACCTCAAAGCTATCTATTGCTATCCATTCAAGCCATTAACAGCCTTTTAAAGTGAGGAAAAGATTTAATAAAGGAATCGTGCTCAACAAGGACCAGTCCTATTATGTAATGTTTTTGAAAGACAATGTAAAATGAACTTTGAAGTGATCCTGCTGTGACATCACAGGTTACTTAATGTGTTTTTGGACCTGAAAGTTGGACCAAAGGTTCAGGTTAGTTACATTGTACACATTTAATCCAGGTGGTTTTGGGATCACATACAAATTCTAAAAGTGCTCTAAAGAACTTTGCATGACAAAATAATAGCCTGTCTTCATTACCTATATGGGCTGCATCTCCCAATTCTGGTCACTAATTGGTTTGTAGACAGACCAGCATCTGACATCAGTGTATTGTCTATCTGGTGGGTAGCCTTTTCCATTTAAGTGACGAAAAATGAACCAATAGATGAACTTTGTTGTCACTATACTATTATTAATGTTATCATTATTAAATCATCTTCGTCTCTTCCTCTCCCTATACGTAGTTTCTGTATTTTCCACACAGCCAACAAATCGAACCATGGTTCAGGTTGATCCAAAACGAGGCCACCTCTTTTGGTCAGATGCACCTTTCACACCTTCTATTTTTGTTCGGAACAAACTGAAAAGTGAAATTCCAGGCCGAGCGAACAGGGTGTAAAAGCAACTTTAATCTGTTAGTTTCTTTGCATTATCCTCCTGAAAAGGTGGAACTTGAAACTAATAGCACAGCACTAAAAGGGATAGCAATAATATGGAAACACGAAGGGAACCTACTTAAGCTTGCTTGCATATATTTCATGTTAACTTGTAACAGAGCCAGTGTTAAAATGCTAGGTGAAGGTAGCAACTGTATTTGAAAGCATCACTACATGAGGTGTCCCACAGCAGACAATGTGCCACTTGTCCAAATACACTATTACTACATGATACCATTCTTGCTAAAAGCAACCTCAATGCTGATCTGGGATCTTGCAATAAGTTCACTGTTAAAAAAAGAGAAGTCTGCAAAATGGGAAAGCCTCACAAATACAAGCCGGGGCTTTTTCCATCTTTATTGATTAAGCCTTTGTGCATATAAAAATTGAAAGTGACCATTCTGTCATACGTGAACACACCACAGCACAGTGTGAACAGCATGAAAGTGAAGCAGCAGGCAGCCAGGAACACAGTGTCCAGGGAGCAGTGTGTGGGGACGGTACCTTGCTCGATGGTACCTCAGAGGTGCTTAGCATACATGGGAATCGAACCCACGACTTCCTGATCACCGAGGGCGAACGCCCTAACCACTAAGCTACCAGCTGTGTGCGTGTGTGTGTGTTTAGTTTATATTTGAGTCAGTTTTCTTCAAAACATTACCATGGATGCATCATCATCCCCTCTGTACTCTCTACTGCATGTACTTCTAAATGAACAAAAAGTGTCTGTCAATGGTAAGAAGGTAATCTGGCATTCTACAAGGACAGCATGTACAGAGCAGCAATAGAATACAGTTTTACCTGATTGTGCCCGTGGGAGAGGGCAAGGGACTCATCAGGTGGGCTATGTTGTCTGGAATGTTGATGGTCAGAGGCGAGATTTGGGGCTGTACTGCTTTCACAGGGGACTCCGGGGCATTCCTCCTATCTTTCTTGCTGCTTGAAAGTGCAGTGAACGTGATCTTGATATTTGTGCTGGGGAAGCGGAACGTACACCTTTTTAAAAAAAATTAAAAAGAAAGAAATAAGGAGAGGTCATCCATAGGTAAATACTGAATTTGTATGACACATGCCGTGAACCCTATTGTGGTGCCATACACAATCAAAATGTGAACCTAAAAGCCTTGATTAAAATAAGAACATCTTATATTACTCTGACATGACAAGTAAACAAGGCCCAGGCCTACCCGCCTGCCAGTAACTGAAACCACAAGTGTCTGTAGTTTATATATGGAGAGCAGCATGACTTGGTTACATAAGTGTTATTCCTTTTTTATTAACATAGACGGATATTTTTGAACCACAGCTAAACCTTCAGCACATGCCGGCTTACATTTGATCTTACATTTCGCCTCTTTCAATCCATAGGACAATTTTAGGAGGAACTACACATCACAGAAAGCATTTCTTTTGGATGCTGGAGAGTTTACTCCTCCATATGTTGCTGTGTGTTAATATAGTATATGAAATCTTAATCAAGTATATGAAATCTTTGTCTAGGATGAAGGATATGACAGCCACCACACTAAAACCTGCAATTCCAAAACAAAAAGGCCATGCTGAGGTGCATGCAGCCTTTCACTTACAAATCAATACACATATTCAAAGCAGACCTTCAAAATAAAAGGCACAACGTGGTCATTTAATTGATGCAAACTGTCATATGTCGCAATGTTTTGATCCTACAAATATGTCAGAGAAATAGTAATATGACGTCAGTACTAGAAGTCCTCCTGCAGGGTGGTGATTGAACTCACTCCTCAAACACGCTCACAGGCTAATACTCGGTTTCACCACAAACAAATGAAAAATGTCCATCATTACACGCGAAAACATCAAGGAACTAATAAACACACGCTCCTTTAGATCTCAGAGACCGCACACTTCGGAGGACATCAAGGGTTAAAGCACAGGATGTAGCTAGCTCGTGTGGCTCAGACCTTTTTCAAGACAACTGCACAGCACAGAAAAAAACTACAGCCATTACAACACTGGAGCTGAAAATGTGTTAAAGGAGCTATATGAAGCAGTAAATGTAAATAAAATAATCTGGGTGATAAAATGGGCGAAGGAATCGATGCGTTAGCCAGCATGCTAACTAGCTGAGGTAGAGAAACATGAGAGCTGCGCTGGTTGTGGTTGTCATAACCAACACGTGCTGGGCGGCCAAACAAAACATTAAAGGAGAACGAGGATAGCGTTTAGAGGTGCGTTTTAGCTCAATATCGATGCACTAGGGGGATATGCAAGAAACCGCCGTGGTCTTACACTCGTGGGAGCTGGAGAGGAGGAGCCCCCCGCCTCTGAAACACGCCGTCCACGAACACCCCGTTTTTTCCCAGACACCGCAGGTAGAAGTCCCCGCCGCCGGCTCCGTCCTCGCCCGCGGTGAAGATCTCGAGGTGCCGGCGGGAGATGAAGCTCGAGTGACCCATGCTGACGTCCACCGAGCCCTGGGACGAGTTCCTGCCCACGGTCACGGAGCGCTTCTTCATCAGGTACTCGAACTCTCGGCCCTCCAGCCGGGCGACCGCAGACCCTGACACCCCACTCACCGCCATCTTTCTGATCCGAACGGTTCTCGGCGTCGATTTGCCCTTGCAAAGCGGTTGTCGGAGGATAAAGGGAGCTGCTGCTGCTCGCGTGCTTGAGGCGGGGGGCGAATTTGAAAATTTAGACGGGGGACAATCGAATCAAAAGATGGAGATTAAAAAAAAAATGAGGAGAATCACGCCAGCGGCTCCCAACCCACCCGCCGCAACGGAGAGAAAGAGAACAGAGCACAACCCACCAAACAAACAAAGGGGGCGGGGCTACCGTGACAGGCAGCGACACACGCCAATGAGAAACGGGATGATGTAAGGGAAGCAGCCAATCAGCAGCGAGGATCCGTTTGGAACGCAGGGCTGAGGTTGGTTGCACGGTGGGTTTGACACGCATGTAAATGGTGTGGTGGAGGAGACGGATTGGAGAGATTCAAACACAATATTAAAACATCAGCAGGGGGATAGTTGGAAAATCATCATAAAAAAAAGGATTCGGTTGGTCACAATGCACAGTACGAGAAGGATGTTTTGAACGTCGCATGTCTTCACGCACTGAAGTTGTGAAACATGTCCCACTGTGAACACATGAAATCACTCTCCCACCAGTCACCCTGACCAAGACCATCTCTCAGCTTCCACAGAGACTGTGCATGACCTAAAAGTTTCCAACAGCTCTTCAGCGCTGGTTTAAGAAATAAACTGAGCCAGAGAGCAATCATGTTCTGATTAAGATTTCTTCAGTTTAATCTGTGCATATAGACGCCTTCGTGTTTGCATTGATATTAAATAATAAACTCGTGTCTGCAACAGGGAACATCTGGTGCTAATTCACAAGGCAGGATTTCTCAGTTAGCCACACAACTTTAACCCAAAGTTGAAGATTTTGCAATAGATATGTCATACTGCTTTTTACCGATTGGACAAGCTTGACTTTTAAGGCTTTAGCTTAAAATATAAACTATCCATTCTTTTGTGTAGCTTTTTGTTAATAAACAGCAGTGACCTTGCAATTAATCTAAATCTTGGTTAATATCAAAATATTGATATATTCACTGTGATTGCTTTGATATTGAGAGATAATCAGTGTTGCTCTTCTTGTTAGTAAACAATGGTGATGTTGAATGTGGGCGGGTCAGAAGCAACAGCCAAGGAGGACAATATGTTAATTAATCAATTGACAAACTTCCACAGTGGATTTCACAATTGTGTTTAATTTGTCACATAAATCGTGTGCTGTATCCCTGCAGAGCTCACAGTCCTAGCGTACATTACATCATTATACTTAAACACTGCGTAATATGTAATCACCTCTACGTTTTACAATCACGACAAAAGCATGAGTTCAAATCAACAGGACAGTTTAAAAAAAAAAAAAAAAAAAAAAAAAAAACACAAAAGGAGAGAAATGCTTATGTAAAATGTCTTCAGTTCAAGCATAAATATACTTCAGGTTGATTGGGCACTTTGGTAGTTTTTCTGTTGGATAACTGTTACAAAAAATTGCCAGAAGAATGATTACCTTCGTGTTGTACATGAATTTGTTACCGCTAGTACTGAAGTAAGTGTTAATTCTTTTATGTAAAGAAGGTCAAATTCAGTCTCATTCTTCCTTTCTGTACAAATTAGATCCTCAACGCAGGTAGTATTGGCCATTCAACTCAATTGCCTACATGCATGATTATTCTGTACTAGTTTTGTAAAGAATGTGTAGTCATTTTACAGCTTGGAAGCTTCTTCTTGTATTAAAGATCAAATTCTGGTTCAATAGGATGCTCCCCTTTGCCTTACAGCATAGAATGATCACTTCTGTGTTTCGTGTATTGAGCACAGTGGCTACGCAGCGCATACTATTACGATGCAAAAAGCAAATACTAATTTGTGTCCATTTAACAGATTAAATCCCAACAATTGTGAGAAAAAAATAAAGAATATTGCACATACATGTAAGTAACATAAAATGAAAAACACATCTACATCTATTTTTCCCTTATGCTAGTCTATACATGTTAAGTCTATGTAGTTACATACGTTCTGTCTGGCATTTTGTGTTCATAGTAGTAAAACAAAACCTAACACTACTTATATTTTGTACATACATGTTGTGAATGATGAATACATGAACACTCATCACTCCTCTTCAGTAATGACAGAGGCACTCCCTACATTGGGTTAGGTGGTGTTAGTGGACAAAGATCTTTCTAGCCAACTCTTTACTTTAAAAAATTGCAATTCCCATGGAAGACCTTTTAAAAAGCAACTGTTGTCCTTGCAAAAAAATAAAGTTTCCTTCTTCTCACGCCGCTGGACGACTCGACTGCAAACAGGTTATCTGTTCATCTTTCTGCTGCTTGGCCAAAGTCTTTTAGTTTGAGTAAAAAAAATGTAAGAGCATAAAGGTGAGCTTACAGATCTTGCAGTCTTTCCTTTTCGACAAGGAGTCCCTGATATGGTTTGTCTCCTTGAAGTGACACTGGGTCATGAATGCCACATACAGTAGGTCCACTGACATTCTGCAAATATGGAGATGTCAGGAGAAAAACAA
This sequence comes from Alestes dentex, assembly GCA_037576975.1. Lineage (NCBI taxonomy): Eukaryota > Metazoa > Chordata > Actinopteri > Characiformes > Alestidae > Alestes > Alestes dentex. Next base: position 31,399,907 of record JBBIGA010000106.1, on the reverse strand, counting down.
AAACCATCCATGTAGGAGCTGTGCTTAAATCTTCTCATCAGTCATTTCCAAAAACTGGGCATAGACATCCCTTGAACACTCCCCTTTTTGGTTGAACAGGAACTTGTAGTAGCTGCCATCAGCACAAATGGCTGCATAAGGGAAGGAAACAAGAGCGCTGGTCAGTAAGTCAGCTCCGTAAACAATTCCAGATGGTCAGCAAGTTTCTTTTTACATAATTACCACTCATTCATTCCCAATCCATAGATGTATGCTGAATTAAAAATGGAACTGCTTCAGATTTTGTCCAGTGCTCAGGCAATGGATAAGGTTCTTAACACTACAGTTTACTCCAGATTAGATCATTCTTAACTAGATGCTTTTTAAATAAATGCACACTCTACCACACCTATGACTGCATTGGGCTCAGTTCCAAAGGCACAGACGCAGGGTGATCCAGACGGGACCTGGAATTTGGAAAAGCTCCATTTGGAGCTGAAATACTTAGGGAGGAAACTGGCTGAGGCCAAGCTGTAACAGAACAGAAGAGAAACACAAGAGATATAGCTCATACAAATCTTCATGTTTTGTTAGTGGTTTATAAAGGTTCAGGTAAATGAAACTGAAAAAAAAAAAAAGATGATTCAGGTGTAGATTTACTTTAATTCTCTTTTTTTATTTTGGTTTTGAGCCAAACCTTGATTGCTTGTTCCTTTTTGGATCTTCTGCTGCAAATATGTGGACAGTGCCGTGGTCACTTGACACACAGATGAGAGATGCATCCTGGTTGAAATTAATGCTGCAGAAAAAACATGGCCACTAAATATGTAACTTATTATACACCTGCAATTCAACAGCAGATCACGAGATTTGGAGTCATGCATTACAACGTCAAATATAACAACCCACCAGTATATGTTTGCAGTTTGTGAACCTCGTCTTAATTCCTGAATCAGATGACCCGCTGAGGTGTCAAATATTCTGATCAGAGTGCCCTGAAAAATTAGAGCACAATTAAAACAAAGAATCGCTAGTCTATTTTTTTATTGTGTGTGTCTTTGTGTTTGCAATAACTTACTTTTTTATCAAATACTTTTTTTAATTTGTATTTGCAAAAATACATAAAGATGTTAATTTGAAGAGAAAGCTGAGTTAGAACAATAAATTGTGCACTTTCACTCTTGGGTCTGCCATTTTTAGAACTCACTTTTTCAGAGGCTGTGGCTATCCGTGTCCCCTGGAGATTGAGGGCAATGCAGCATAGAGCTCCCTCATGGGCAGGAATGTCAACCGGAGGTCTCTCTGTGTTAGCCAGGTCTACTATTTGCACATGTCCAGAGTGGGTGCCAGGAAATGCTAGCAAAGAGTTGTTGCTGTTTGGACAGAGAACGCAGAGACCTGCAAGATAATCATATAGTTGAACTGCATCAATAGCTGCACCACAACTGACTTAAACAGAGGAAAAAGTACGTAGGTGTAAATACTGAAACATAATAGCTTTGCTCCTATACACATTTATGATGCTTTTCTACTGGCACAAGGAACCACAAAACATGTTTTTGCACTACAAATAAGGCAACCCATACCTGTGCTGTTGAAGGTACAAAACTAACAACTGAGAAACTGATGTAGTACAAGCATTACTATCTATTTGGGCTGAATGCTGTGAAAAGCATGAAGCTGTACCAGGACTTCACCAACAAATAGCTGGGTTAAGTATTCATTTTACTGCTAAACAACTTTTTAAAAAAGCTGTTTTAAAAAAGCTCAAACAAGACTCTAAAAACAAAATAAAAGACCACAATAACAAGGGAGGCTCTGACAGAAAAACCTTCTGCTGGTTTGACTCCATGGATGCAGTTTTGGGATAATGACTATGTTACCAGGCTATGGTACAATGGAAAATCAAAGCATGGTCAAATTTCCATGCCGTGGTAGCACAGTTTAGGTACAGCACGGTTCCTATAAACCTATGGAAAAGTGCCTTAAGTGAAAACATATATTACCAAAAAGAAAATGAGAAACGTCGAACAGTATTGTGAATTACCACTGCTCCTCTACAGAAGCGTCTTCCACAAGTCACACCTGGATCCTGAATGCCACAGAGATACACCCTGCACATGCAACTCGGTATGTTTCACTTAACTGTTCACAAACAAGACTTACCTTTGGGGTTGTAGCATGTTTCAAAGACATGCAGCTGGTGAGGATTATGTGTAAAAGTAAAGACTTTGATCATTGAGTCCAGGACCACCACAATTCTGAAATACAAAAATACATATTATTTTGATATTCAATTCAGTATTTCATTATTTGTATACCTTAAATGAGGTAAACTGAACAACATATATTGAAGGTATGTTGGTATCCTTTTAATTGGTATATTTTATTGCTATTGGACATATTTTATTACTCTTATTATTCAATAGCACATTACAGTCATTACATTATTCTTTTAATCTTATATATTTGTATATTAATTGACAAAATAGCTCATAATATCTCCATTTTTATTTGGCAAATTTACTAATTGCATTTCTCATGTTTGTTTTCTCCTTTTACAGCTCACGTTCTTTCTTTGTATAATTGGCAACATGGTCACCCTCAGTGTACTCGGAGTTTAAATTAAAGTTCACTGAAGTCACTAACTATGTTTACATGCACACAAAAACTCCTCTATGTTTTAAATAGGACTAAGACAGTGGAAGAATTAACTGGTCTACCTATAGTCCATTCACACACACACACCCTAACACAACATGGCCCGACACTATGAAACACTGCCTTCGTGACGCACACTTGTTTATTGACGAGTTTCACACCTTTTTAAAACTTTAGCGAGCCTTTTCCCCTTCAACAGTAAAATTTAATTATGTCTATTTCTAACAAAACGTTTAACCTCATAAAAGTCTCCACGCTTTAGTCTTTTATCCTTTTGTGAATCATGTTTTATTTTGGTGTCATACGGCATCACAATACGTGTGGTACTGCATAAAAAACTGCAAAACACAATCCTTCCACATTTTAACACACTAATCTTAGGTTTGACAAAAACCTTAGTCAAACTATGACAATCAAATGGTACCATTTACATTAATATATATTATATTAGGGGTCTTAGCTACAGTTGTCCCACTGATGTGCAGGTGAATGTAATAAGATCATAAGTGCACTGTGCACAAATTTTACAAGGCTGCATGCACATCATCTTGGCTATAATTAGAGACATAACTGAAAGACTAAACAAGGTGCACTTAGCAGTGTTATAATAAGCAGTAAAACCATGTCAGTATCTGACTCTTGTAATAATGCTGGAAAATTATACAGTTAATTTGGGACAACCATATATTTACAGAGATAAATATACAGTTTTTCCACCCTTAATCTGATTCACATCATTTAAACAAATATTACAGGAGAAGCCAACCTCCAGATATTGAAACTCTTAGTTCAGTGATCAGCATCTGTTCAGATATGACAGTGACTGTTATATTCACATGTACTATTATCTTAAGGAGAATTTGCAATCTCATACAAGATGAAACCAAATTTTGAAAGAATAGATCTTAACCAAAATAGAAAAATAGAAGTTGTCTTTGCTTAAAACTGAATGACAATTCAAACCAACCAAGCAGAAAGTTTTAGTCTTGGAATGGCACTCTCAGCAATGCAAGATTAAGGAAACGGCATGTAAAGAAACTTTCAATACCTGTCTCGTCGTAGCTTAACAGCTTTGACTTCTGTGGAAAATTCTATCTCAATCACAGTCTTTTTCTTGAGGTCATCCCAAATCATCACTTGTAAAACATGGAAGAAGTTACACATGTTACAATAGCAGCTTTGAGTTCCAGTTGGAAAGAGAAGGTTTCTAAGCCAAAGCACTATTTTGGCAGCATCTCAAGTCAAATCATGTAGGTTTGTCACTTTAGCCAGTACACAATGAAATAAAACAATGTTCCTCCAAGGACCATGGTGCAACACAAGAGACAACACTGGACTACACAAGCACAGACAGGACAGAACTACACAGAGTGCGATTAAATGAGTGCATAACTTTATAACAACACAATAGGACAGGACAGGACAGCATACAATGAATCAGAAACAGTACTGACAGTAAATACAGAGTAAAGTCAGATACTGTATTCTAACAGAAGGAGCACTGGAGTACTGTATTCTAGCATGTACAGTAGCACGACCTGTTTTCAACTGTTTTTCAATGATGATCACAAAACTGGCCTCTACAATAGGCAGGTATATCTCAATGTTATTTTGTCCATATTATTACAATACAAGACTGAACATACCTTTATTAGGTGGGTACTTGGGTTTCTTGCCTCCGCCAACAAGTGCGAGATAGTTGCATCGGAAAAGCATCTCAACATGCCCTACCCCACCTTCGAGAAACTCTGAAAAACAACCACCTTGTTGACAACATCTTCACAGCTCATTTTTTAAGGCATAAAACCTATGGCAAGATCCCATCTTGTAAAAACCCCCATCATCTTCACTAACAGGCAATGTTTGACTAAAAAAAAAAAATCATCTGCCAAACCCACTTTAGGAAATGCTTATCACCTTACTGACAAAGTACCCTCTACAATAGCTCAGACTGCTGTCTAGAGTATGAGAAACCACTTTGGAAAATCACATGTAATGGGAGGCAAGGCTGAATAACTTCCTCATAGGACCTTCCTCAGTATTTTTTTTTAGGCTGGGGCATTTTGCAGGAGCAAAAATGTCCCAAATGGGATGCTCTGAAGTTGCTCCGTTCCTACTGAAATCAAAACCCCTGCTGATGGCCTGATGTTTATTCCAGTTAATACTCCTTCATCTGTCAGTGGCTGATGTGCAGATAGTTCCGTAAGAAGACAGGTCACATGCAATAGTCACCTTGCTTTTCTTTCTCTTTAAGAGGATCTGTGTTGTACACCCTGAATCCGTTTTCCATCCCACATGCAAAGCATCCTGAAACGAGAGAATACAATACTGTTGTCATCCCCGTGCTGGATTGTCAACAAAACCCTGCTAGTCTTTCTGACAGCTATGGACCTAACCAGCCTCTTAGCTAATGTTAGAAAAGAACACACATTTTGCAGCATAAGTCCACAAAGCATCCGCTCATGAAATGTACAATTAGACTGTATTTTTGGATTATAAACATATTTATATAAACACCCGCTCCTTTAACACTAACGGTTGGTTTAACACAAAAACTCTGACAGGGCAACTATGGCTGGTGCGGCTAAAGGCTAAAGAAAACTTGCGATGCCAGAAGAACTCCTGAGAATGAGCATAAAGTCTCCATTTTCTATGTATATAAATAACGGTTTAGTCTCATGAAGCATTTTAAACACCAAATACTCACCAAAAACCAGTGTCCCGACCTATTAACTGAGGTTAGCTAGTCACCGTTAGCTATCAACATCAGCCAGAATGACGTTAGCCTGCTAGTTAGCTTAGCTAGCCAACAACAGTAAACATACCATGGTCTTGGTTAAATCCAGCATAAAGAAGCCCGTTTCCGTGGGGGTTGGACGGCAGTAAATTCATGGTGTGTGTGAGTGTAGGTTATGAAGCCTTCTAGATGGTCAGAATTGCCCAGTTGTTTTTAACCAAAAGACAGCATTCCTCTCGTTAGAGGAGTGTCTCTGAACTGTTTGGTGAGGAAGGCTGAGCGCCAGCTCTCCTGCAGCCCCTTCCTTTCCAACAGCTCACACAGGAATAGCAATCAACTGGAGCAACGGATCCAGTTTTAATACGAACACGCCAAGCTACAACCGATTTCTGTATAAAATGTATAAAATTGTCTGTTAAATTTGCCTTAGAATTAAGATGTGGTGTTCTATGACATAAAGTCAGATTAAGACAACAGTTCCAACTAATTGATAGAGTATGCAAGACAACGCTACTTTCAGGTAACGTCGATGTTTTAAAAACGTTCTCAAAAACTTAAGTCATCTTGCACTACACTTCTATTTTTAATTTAGATTACAACGGTAACTTTACTCACGACCACATAACGAGAAACCGTAACAAAGAACTCGTATGTGTAAATTTGTTACAGCATGTCTTTCGTACGTCGCAGCCCCAGTGGCCTAATGGATAAGGCACTGGCCTCCTAAGCCAGGGATTGTGGGTTCGAGTCCCATCTGGGGTGGAGAACATTTTTGTTTGTCGTTAAAACTGACTTTGCCTTTATATCAAAATCTCATAGAAGATACTCCAACATGTAGAAAGGTAGAGACAAACTCCCTATTAACACTTTGACTTCAGAGGAAATTCTGGACATGTAGTGCCAGTAGTGCGACTCACTCACTGGCTAAAAGTGCTCCACTGAACGCCACACAAATCTTTCCTTTCCAACAATTTTATATTTTATATGGTTCTACCCTCTGTCACACATCCACACAATAATCTGTGCATGGGCCTGTTGCTTCTTTGTTGTGTAATTTCTTACCAGCTTTAAATAACAGTCTGCCATGTGCAATATTGTGCAATGCTCTTACCAGGTGCTAAAACATTATCTTTATGTGCAATATCTTATTATGTGCAATAGTCTCAACATGTGAATATCACTACTTATGTCAATATTACTTATATACTACGTACAGTAACATACACCTAATCTGTGTCATTAGTAATCCACTTAACAGTAAGTTACTTATCCATGGTATTTATACCCAGCATTTGTGTACATAGCATAGTATATTTCATATTGAGTTTTTTATTTAGATTTATTTATTTTTTATATTTTATATGGTTCTCGTCTGTGTCTGTGTGTGTCTCTGTGTGCAGTCATAACATAAAGCGGTTTCCTCCGGGATCAATCAAGATTTCTGATTCTGATGATCATTTAAGAACAGCGTACGCTGAGTGAAGACTTTCTTAGGTGTGTCCCAGACACATAGCTGCATTTGTTTTCCAGTACATCACATACATGTAAGTTGTCTTGTCAAGCATGGTACTGCTCATTACAAAAACACGGTTCGGCAAAGGTGCTCAGTCTAGCAGATGCAGGTGACATTTGTTCACCTGTATCACATGTATTATAAGTCTTCTTCTTCTTTCTCTTTCGGCTTTACCCTTCAGGGGTCGCCACAGCAAATCATCTGTCTCCATTTAGTCCTAATATCACATGTATTATAAGTAAGAGAGTTTGATTGTCATTACAGCAAAATTCTTGTGACGGAAAGAAAAAAGAAAACCACACAACAGGACAGGTAATACAAAATACGGTGCATGTAATGGCAAAGCAGCATGTAACAAAAAAATTGTCTGGAACAGTATAGAAGAGTCAGTGTGCAATGTAAGCATGTAATTAAATAGATATCTGCAATAAAGTCATGTGCAGTTCCTGAGGGTATACAGTGTTCCCCCGCGAAATCACGGTGCAGAGTTCACAGCCTCAGCGGAAACCGCAAATATCCTCCGCATTTTTCTTGTTTGTTTTTTTCGTGCATTTTAGGGCTAAATGATTACAAAATATATAATTTACTAATTGTGTAACATAAAATGTATAATATAAAAGTATAATGCATAAAATTCATAAAATAAAAGTATAATAAATAAAGTAATAAGTGTTCATGATAATATGTTACTTGCTCATGACAATGGAGTCTCATATATTATTGCATGCCAGCTCTATGGATTGTAGCTCATATCAAAATGCAAATGGTTGACAAAACTAAACTCAGCAACTACAGAGTAATGTAAATGTCATTCAGTGCAATACCGTTAAGTACTGTGTCTTAATGATTTATTATTGATATTGACTTCTGGCTATCGATACCCATGCTGTCAGTTGTAGTTATTTAGCTTTTTATTTATCAGGTACATTTCTGCTAGTTCTTGGTCATTTATTTATTTACTCGAATCTATTTAATCTCATCTATTTAATCTGTTTTATTTTAATCGATTTTAATCTCCTTAAAAACTAGTCTATTCTGGCACAGATGATACATGCTACACTTGATAACACACTTTATTTGTTATTTGTTTTATATATTTTTTTACACGTTTAAAAAAGATAAGCATCTACAGAGCTGAAAATCTTACCTCGTTGCACTGTACAGATCGGTGTATGGCAATGACAATAAAGATATTCCAATATATTCCGTTCTAAAAAACAGAAAATAAACATAATTATTTTATTAAGTAGTTCTCTTAAACACATAAAGAACACCATTGCTCAAGCGGTTCCATGGTGTAATGGTTAGCACTCTGGACTCTGAATCCAGCGATCCGAGTTCAAATCTCGGTGGAACCTGACTTATTGCTGAAATCTTTCATACATGCACGCTTAAAATGCAATAGTTTTTCTTTAAACAAAGAAAACAAACTGTTTTGAACAACCACATTCGTCTTTATTAAATTTGTAGCTGTTATTTGATAACTGACAAAACAGCTATTTGTCAGTGTAAACACCGTTGCCCGGAAACAGCTGCTCCTTCAAAGCAATATGGCGGCTCCCACAGCGTCATGTTGTCTTCGCTTATCTCAGCCTGTAGGGTTTATACACAGGACTGGACTCTTGGAGCATCTCACCAGATTAAAACAGGACAGTTTAACTCGTCATCTAAGCAGCAGCCAACAACACACGGCCAAGAACTCACAGGTAGGCTGTGTTAATGCAGGACAATGGGAGAATGATATCCTCTACTTTCGGCTACTACCGATTAGGGTTTGCAACAGCGGAACAACCGTCTCCATTTCCTTCACTCTGCATCTTTCTCTCCCTCACCAAATGCCTGCATGTCCTCTCTCACCACATCCGGAAAACTCTTACCAGGCCTCCCTCTTTTCCTTTCCCCTGTCAGCTCCCCTGTCTTACCCCTATTTGACCCCAAGCAGTTGAACTCCTCCACCTTCTACAGTTCCACTCCCTGCATCCTAACCATTTCATTGTAAAGAGACATGATCCTTAATATTAAGGCTGTGACGGTGAGTCACTGTGTTGTCTGCTTGTAAAATGTGTGTGATAACTGGTTCTTTTTGTATTTAACAGGGTGTTCCGCCTCCTCCTGCCGTTCCAGTCGGTACGTGTCCTTCATGAAGTAGCAGATGTTTGCAGGAGGTGCTGTGTGTTGGAGTTAATCTGCTTTAACCGTGCTGTGTGTCTTCCAGACAAGCTTAATGTCACCTACAGCCGGAGCAGCGGACCGGGCGGACAGCACGTGAACAAAGGTATGATTTCATTTGGGTTAGGAGGGCATTCAGAACTCCGATCAAACCTTTAGATTGTGTCCAAGGTGTAAAAAAAGTTTCCACATTATCGTTTGTAATGTGTGATGTGTTTCAGTCAACACGAAGGCAGAGGTCCGCTTCCACGTCCAGACAGCTGAATGGATTCCTGAAGAGGTCAGAAATGAAATCGCCTTAAAGGTATGGAAATGGACACAAACAGCACACAAACACGCTGTATAACAACATACAATTATTTTCTTTAAACAACAGTGTATTTTTTGGTCATATGCAGACATTGTTAGGCTGTCAGTTGTTGGCCAGTTGTTTTTCAGCTGAGACTTGCGTTCAGTTGATAGTTCAGTTAATTTACCACACAAAGGGTCGGTTCCCCGGACAGGGATTGAGCGTAGTCGTGGATTATGTAGTGCTGTGAATAGAGATTTTCCACTGGAAAAGAAAGGGTAGTCCAAGACTAGGCTTAATCCCTGTCCAGGAAACCGACCCATAATGTTCAACCAAATACTTTTTGCTCCCTGTTTGCTCTCACAGAACAAAACTCGGATAAACAAAGCTGGAGAGTTGATAGTCACTTCAGAGGTCAGTAGAAGTCAACAGCGGAATCTGGAAAACTGCCTGCACAAGATCTCTGAGATCATCGCCGAGGCCAGCTGGCGGCCGGCGGAGCCGTCAGAAGAAGATATTGCCCTTAGGGCTCAAAGGTGCATATAATGTAGTAGTAGTAATAATAGTAATACTACTACTATTGCTAATAATAATCATTTGTTTTGGGATATAAGTGTTTATTTAAATATATATTTGTGTTTTTTTTTGTAGGTTAGAGAAAAGAAATTTTGCAAGACTCAAACAGAAGAAAATTCAGTCTGTGACAAAACAAGGAAGAAAAGTTGATTTTGACTAAATAAAAGTGAAATTTGAAAGAACTGATGTAGAATTCTTGTCTTTTTTTCATTTTGATGATATAAATAAAATAAAACAAACGGTCATATCTATCGGTGTTCACATGATCTGTTTTACTGTTGAAAGCAAATTAAAAAAAATACTGCATACGGTAAAGAAATACATGTCATTTTAAAATAATTATTTGGTATTCATGATCCTAAGCACATTTATTCAATACAGCTGGTAATCTAAAAGGAAACATCATAATGCACAAGAAACAACTTATTGTCTCAGACAGGACAGAGATGCACTGAGAGAGGTCGGTGTGAATGTGGAGCTGACTGATGTGGGACATCTGGAGTGTTCTACCTCTCACGTTCCGTACCAGTGTAGCAGTTTCCAGTTAAAATGGGCAAGAAGCACTTGAGGATGCAGAGAAAAGGGAAGCAGACAGAAGATAGTTAGCCATCGTTCATTTATGGCATATTATTATAGATTATATTAAGTATAATCACTGACTGCTTGGTTATCTCTGTTACATTTTTTTGTGTTCATGTGTTATCTTCTTACTGCTTTCTGGCTCTGACAGCAGTATTTAATAATTCTGACTTAACGTCTGGTAATAATTTTAATAGAATAAAATGTTAACAGTGACTATGTTAAATACGCTATTTCAGAAAATATATTTGCTGTATGCTTTTGTCTTTTGTGGAATACAGGGTTTGTGTGTGTTTGTGCAGGAAATAAAATACAGTTACGGAGTTCGGTTAGGCGTGGGCTATAAGAGGTCTCACTCCAGCTCTGGTACCATAAATGCTTTTTAATATTAAAACCTGATTTTGTAGCCCATCAGAAACTACACACCCTGGACTTTACACTCTTCATCAAGGACCTCTTTTGATGAACTGCATCAGTGATAATGGAGAATTGTTCATCGACGTGCTCAAGCAGGACTGTAAAATTTAACAGAAATGGAAGTTTTTTAATAGCTTCCAAACTTCCAAGCGTGTTTATATTTATTTTTCCACGTATGCATTTACACGTTGACACAATGGATAGAAAAGAAAACGCTTCTAGCAGAGGATGGATTTTAACATTAAATCTGATTTTGTAGCCCATCAGAAACGACACACTGGACTGTAAAATGTGACAGAAACGAAATGATTTTTTTTTGGTTGAAAATACCATACAAACTCAAAGTGATTATATTTGTACCTCACGTACGTATGCATATGCCCATTCACGTAAATGGGTGGGGAAAAAGCAAAACATTCCTAGCAGAGGATGGTTTCGATCCATCGACCTCTGGGTTATGGGCCCAGCACGCTTCCGCTGCGCCACTCTGCTGTTGAGATACTACTTCCGCATTCCCGTTTTCTGTATTAGAGCTGCTGCGCAAGACGCAACGCATTGGATTAAATTTTGGCATTATTTAATTGCATCGTCACATGTAATGTTGATTGGATTCTCAGTCAAATTGTGTTAAATTATTTGAAGTTGTCATAATATTTTCATTATTTCTCAAGATGAAAGAAAAGGACGACCACGAAGGGACTCGAACCCTCAATCTTCTGATCCGAAGTCAGACGCCTTATCCATTAGGCCACGCGGTCGACGTGAAAGAATGAGCCATACTTGGCATCTTAAAACATCCACACATGCTATGGCAAAATACTTTTATTGAATATGTTCGTCTTCGGTGTAAAATTAATTTGATGCTTGTTTCACTAAAGAAAACACAGTCATCGGAAAATTTGCTACAGTGTAATACTTTTACTCGAATATTATAAAATCACTACTCTCTTTTAAATTTAATCAAGCATATTTGCTCAATGGAGTAATTCAACTGAATATATAATATACTTTTAATGTAGCTACTATTTCCAACACAAACTATCAACAATAAGGAAGAACACACAGGCATGTACTGAAACCAAATTTAAAAAGAAACAAAAGGGGAAAACAAATCCCATTCTTTGTCATTCAGTGCTTGTCAGCCAATCTCTGGAGGAGGGCAATGATGGTGTCCTGTTTGGATGAGATTAACTCCAGGGCTGTTGCCATTTTTCCCAAAGCTTCAGACATACTGCTTAGTGTCCTTTCTTGGCGTCGCTCACGTGCATCTTTCTTCCTCTGGCGCTGATCCTCCAGATGAGCCCTCTCTTCCTGACTGGTCAGGAAATTACGAAGAAGTGCGGTGCGCTCCCCTGCCTGCCCCTGCTGCTGAGCAATGCGAGATGCCACTGAGCTGAGCTGAAGATGCCGTAATCTCCGTTTCAGGGGTTGTCGCATAACCTTGGGGGCAGGCTTAGGACAGACAGACGGCATGGGGTTGTCAATGCTGCAAGCAGGACTCGGGTTCGGTTTGGGGGGTAGTTTGGGAGGTACATTACACAGCACTGGGGATGTCACCAGTGCAGGGATTGGGGATGGTGTGGTGAAGAGGCCATTGGGCAGCAAACATGGGGTGGCCACCGCAGCTACTGACACACTGTGAGACTGGCGCTCCTCTGACCTCACTGCTGCTTTAGCTGTGGTTGCAAATCCAACGAGAGTAGCAGAAGCAGGGCCTCTTTGATCTATCTTTGTCTTTCCTAAGACTTTGTCCATCATCTGTGAAGTGGGGAGGAACACAGAAAGATGCAAAAGATGAATCTACAATCCAAATTTCCAACAGGTCTACTTGCATCAGATGATATACTAACTGTGATTCGTCCAGGCCATCAACAATCATTCAATACATTAATAACATTGTTTATGAAAAATTCTTCAGAATTAATTCATTCTAGTTCATCAAGGATGCTGCATAACTAGAATTTTAAAGATTATGAAAGCTATGCCGGAACATGCAACAGGTCTTCTAAAGAACAGGAACGATTAACCCCACGATTAACCCCAAGCTGTCATTTTTTTTCAACCCCAAGTTGTCAATATCCACACCACGAACTACACATCATGTGACTGTTGTGTTCTGTTGGTGATCAGTTCAGGCCGGTGGGGCCGTGTGGAGATGTAGGGCATGAACATCAGTGTGGAGATGAACATTATTGACAAGTATCCTTTCCTGCCTACAATACATCCACACAAAGACGAATACTTCCATCCATATATATTTGAGTGTGGTATATTTCATTCCCAGAGTGGCCTGCCCAGTGCCCAGTTCTCAGTCCTGTCTTTACATCTTTGCAAAAGACGGGAAGGTCACGTACTGCGCAGCTGTCCAGTTAGCAGAAGCTACACTAATGCAATTATTTCCACATATTTAAAAAGCTGAACTTGTATGTTACAAGAGCATTGTGTCACTAGAGAAGTAACTTAACAGCATCTCCTCTGTCTAATATCTACACTATATGGACAAAATGATTGGGGTTCCTTGCCATTACACCAACAGGGACTTCAATGACATTGCATTCAAACACATAGACTTCAGTATGGAGCTGGTTCCCGCTTTGCAGCTATAACAGCAACCAATCTTCTTGGAAAGCTTTCCACAAGATTCTGTGGGAATCTGTACCCACTAATTCTGTAGAGCATGTATGATGTCAGACACTGATGTTGGATGAGAAGGCCTGGCTCACAATCTCCGTTCCAGTTCATCCCATAGGTGCTGGATGGAGTCGGGGTCAGGGCTCTGTGCGGGCCAGTCAAGTTCTTCCACATGAAACTCATCCAACCGTGTCTTTATGGACCTTGCTTTGTACAAAGGGGCACAGTCATGCTGGAATAGAAAAGGGCATTCCCCAAACTATAAGCACAGTCCATATGGTGTTGTCCAAAATGTTTTGGTATGGTGAAGCATTAAGAATGCAATTGCACTGGAAATAAGGGGTAATCTGAATTCAATAATTAAGAGGTGTGCCCCAATACTTTTGTCCATATAGCGTATTTTCTATTATGTCATTCATTTTTCAAGATGCTGAACAGTGAACAAATAACTGTAAGCAATCTTGAAATTCTGAACATGCACGTAAACAGTCATAATTTAAGACAGCTGTGAGTAAGATGATAAAACATAATGCTGAAGGTAATTGTCTTTTTTCCTCTTTATATATGAGATTAATTAATTGTTTTCTTTAACAGTCTTTGCCCTGGATTCGTGTAATACACAACTATTGATTGTACCTGATAATTTCACCATACCTCATAGTATTCCCATGAGGTCTTGGCTCTGCCTCCTCCCAACCTGCTGCGTTCCTTCACTCTCTTGTATGTGACAATGAGGTTGTTCCATTTCCGCCGGATCTTTTCCACAGGCAGTGAGTGACCAAGGTTCTCCAGTTCGCTCTGGACACTCTGGAAGAGACGGGAACGTTCTCGGGAGCCGTACACATCCCAGCATCGGTGCATTGCTTCAATGAGATGCACAATAGCCCGGTGAGTGAACTCAGACGATGTTGACACTGCCTCAGTGTAGCCCCGAGCGCCACCAACCTTTCTTGCCTCATCTCTGCCACCAGCTGTGAAAACCATTCATTACAGACTGGATTAGTGGTCATACACACATAGTACAAGTCATATGAACAATGCTAATAAACTATAGTGTGTACACATCAATAATATACATATTAACTGGTGATTATAAGAGTTATTCTTACCATGGGATCCTTTGTTGTCTCTGAATACGGGTGACAGAGATACAGCACTATTTATGCTGATGGGGTCTGTAATCCATTCAAATAGGAAGACAGTTAATGAGGAATTCCATCATCACTGAGACATCCAAGGTATGTAATGCTTTTGAGAGTGGCCTCTCAGAGCATTGCACAACTGTGTTAAGAATACGTTGTCTAATACCCAAAACATTGTTCCACAACGGTTTTGCAATGTTTTAAAATTCATGCAGAGACATTTAACTAAAAGAGGTACCTAAATAAGATTTTTTTCAGATTCACGATTTAAAAAACAAGCTCTCACCAGCCTGCTGAAAATACAGCTAACTCTGCAAGTTTCTCAACAATGCAGCATTTCGCATAGAAACACTCTTAAGTGTCTGTTCACACTGAAATGTCTGATTAATCAGATTTCCAAAGTGTACTCTCAGAGCAACGCACTTTGCAATAACATAGTACGGAAAATGATGAATGCTGTTGGAAATGTACGGTGTGGTTCTCACAGAAATAAGAAACAAGGTGCTTTCATGACTGGTGGGCAAAGATGAGCAGAGCACGTCCTGAAGTGAAGTGACACCACTGACACTCACAGAGTAAGACAGGAGTGGACTCCTTGGCTTGCTCGACCTGATGAGCTGTTAGGAGTGAGGACGTGCTTGCAGTCGAGTCGCTCGCACCTGGCACGGAGTCGCAGGACGCCACGACACTTCCAGACGGCTCGTCTTTCAGGGATGCGTCCATCGTTAAACGGTGGATCGAGAGATGCGACTAAAGCAGCCGTTTACGCGCAGTATGCGCCAGTGAGGGGTCGTGCAGCAGGCGCACTCTCACTGATCCCCACTTTCCTAAAGAGCGTCTCATCAATCCCAGCAGAAAGCGCGGGCGCTCCACCAAGCAGAAGACTGTTTGGAGATTTGGGGGATCATTTTCGGTCCTGTCCGGGACAGGTTGATAACATTGAGGGCAGTGAAAAATAATGGCTGCGCTCCTCTCGTTCTAACTGCGCAACTTTACTGCGCGGATCGGCCTCCTGATTGGTCGCCGCCGGCTTGCGTCACACGCAGCCCCTGCGCCTCCGCAGACGCAGTGCGCAGACGCAACTGATCACCCGTGTTTCAGAGAGTGCGCACTGATTCACGGGCCAGTCAGAACCAGCACAGCCTCAGATCAGAACTGTACCAGCTGGACAGACACGTCTTTTGCTCAGTCTTTTCAATAAAACACCAGTCTGTTTTATGGTCATTTCATTAAAACACTTTGGTCGGTGGTAATAGCTCAAAGTCTCTAAATAATGAATACAGTAGTATTACCTTACTGTATTGAGGCCTAACCTGAAGGATGTACAAGTGGGATGACGAAAGTACAGGAGGAAATGACAAAGAATGGAGGAAAATAGGGTCCACACATTTGAAGCTTTATAAACAGACATGGCATCCTAATAGGGTACAGGGAAACATGTTGTTGCTGACCATATAAAACCATTTTGTCATTTCTCCTTTTTAAAAAATATCTGGAAAAAATCCCTAACTTTTCAAGAGATGCGAAAAAACCTTTAACTTTCAATGTAAGTCTATGTAACAAAATTATGGACATTTTGGGCAGTTGCTTTTGCTCAGTTTATTATGATTTTACAAAGTGTACAGAGCAGCTTCTGTTTACAAATGTTGTAAATAAAAAAGTAAAAAAGAAAATGACAGCAGTGATGGGATGAAGATGCTGTTAATATGGTTAACATTGTGGTCAGATGGCAGTGGTCAAATTTGAACATCTTTTGCTCCCTTATCATATTAATTTCCACATTGAAGAACTGTTTCTTGGCACTAAACTCAGTGCTAATCTATGCAACGTCTATATCAGCACTGATTCCTCTCTCTTGTGCTCTGTCACCAGAGGACTCCAGCCCATTTGTACTAGCACAAAGGGGAATCCCACCAATGTCAGACATCAGACAGCATATTCAGATTTGTATAAAGAAATATTTTAGGGTTTAGACTCTTTGGACACCTTGTTCCTATCACAAGTGTTCTCTCTAGAACAGAGCATTTCTCATCAAAGCACTCTAAATGACTTTATTTACCTTTTTAAATAGATACATACAAGCATACATATCAACATAACTAAAACATAAAAATAGTCATTTTTATTATTATTATTATTATTATTATTAGGGGTGTTGAATTAACGTGTTAATTTCTATCGGTTAATCACAGAAAAAAATAACGCTTAAAATGTCGCTGATCAATCGCACCACGTGACTTTAGCCTGGTCTGGTGTTCTGTCGAAACATGCTACTCATCCACATGTGCTGCCGTGCAGTTCTGCGCATGTGCAG
>JBBIGA010000106.1:31340841-31380719 GCA_037576975.1 Alestes dentex | reverse complement strand
TTTAAGGACCAGTTCAGAAGGCATTAGCAGGAGTGTCACCAAACTTTGCTGGACTGTGGCTGTGAAGGACAACAATCTAATGTGCTTCATCCATCAGACAGTGTTTCAGACAAGTCTGAATTTTCCTACAGTAACATCCAAACGGGGGTTCCTTCATCCACCGGCGCTGAACTGGACCGCCTCTCTTATGGAGAAGCAGAAACGAAAGCAATCACATCAGTGGAAAACGAAACTTAACGCTTGGTTTAAAAGGACTTGTTGCGAGCAGATTGTCAGTGAGTCCGCCTCTTTCTGTTCGGATCAGACTGCAGGATATGAGGATATGAAACACGTCTGCGCGATAGGCCTGTTACACCCGCAGCCGAGCTATTTAACATCATCACATCTTTTTTGAGTCTTCGACATGAAATGTGTCGAATGTGGGTTCGACTTGAAGGGGTGGTCCTTCAAATTCTGCCCCGAGTGTGGACACAAGGCGAGTGTGCAGCTGGATGAGTCAGGTCAGTGAATCTTTTTTGTCTTCCTAAAGGCAGGGTGTTTCTTCCTGAAACATGAACAGTTGATCAGATTGTGAACATTAGAGTTTTCCACGTTTATTTTCTTTTTTAATGAGCTAATAGAGGCCCAGTGCTGTAGGCCTGTAGGAACCTGAGCTAATGCAAATGAAGAGAAAGTGTAACTTTTCTGATCTTCGTGTAAAATTTCTGGAGTGTCCTCTTGTATTGTGTTCATGTAATTTTTGATCATGGTGGCGAACAGTTGAGGGGTAACAGAGTTAACACACTGAATGTTACAAGTTTGCACCAGCACAGCCTCTAAAAACATAGGAAATGCTTTCTTGACAGGTGGAAAGTCCCCAGGGAAACCAAGCCTTCAAGAGGAGCAGGATCCACCCCTCAGAGGATCCTCTTCAGAACAGTTGCCGGGTGACAATGTGGAAAAAAAAGTAAAACATTAAAAAATGCATGTTTACTGTACTACTTCCTTAAGAAAACTGAAGTTAAACTGTTGATTTTGTTTTGGAAAAAGAAATTCACCAATAGTTCAGCCATGTTGTTGCATCTCCAACTGTTGCATATTAATTATCAATCAAAATGTCTCCATAATTCAAATGAGTATTCTGGAGTTTTACAGCTGGATGCACCAGATTGATGGCAAAATAGTTGACTTAAATTTTTTTTACATTTTCAATGATAGAACATTTCTTAAAAAGCAATTTTGCCCATTCTTAAGAATCTCAAATCTGTGTCTCACGTCATCACAGTGTGACCCAAATCTAGAAAAAGATGCCAATTCTGGGACAAGTGACAGTGAGGGCTCTGCTGTGGTTGTGGATGCACTACAACATTGTGCTGGTTTGTCCTCTCACACTCCAAATGAAGAAGAGACTTCTTCAGAGCATCTTGATGCAGCACCTCAAAGCACTCAGTCGTCATCACATCCACATGGAAATATCAGGGATACGTCCTCTTTTCAGTCTCAGTTTAGTGCCTCAGCAGAGCCACCAGACAGCCAAGCCTTGCCAGAGAATGAGTCTAAGAACTTGTTGTTCAGGGGTTTGGAGAGTGAGTGCTCTAGCCAGCCTGCTTCTTCACCTGATGCACCGAGTCAGATCCCTGTAGAACCAGGAAAGGAGGAGCTCATTGAGAAGGATGTCGACACTTGCCCTAAAGAGACAGAGCAAATGCAGGGTCTCAACACAGACTCAGGTCCTGCCAGTTCTTCAAATAATGATGTGCAACCAGGGCAAAGTGTTCTGCCAGAGTCTCCAGCTCTGTTGGTGATGGACCAAAACAAAGTCAAGTCCCCTCCTACTGTAAATGAAACAGTCAAAGAGGGGAATACGCTTCAAATACAGTCTTCCACATCTGAGCCCAAACCTGTGCCAGGAAGCTGCAAAACTCAAGAAGAATCTGGCCTTAAAGACAGTTCTCATGAAGAGCTTGTGAACACAAAGGCTGTAAAACGAGTTGAGAAAGCTTCAGTCCCACCACAGCCCTCCACTAATCAGACTGATGAAAGCTCTACAGAAGAAGTAAAAACGTTGCAAAATACCACCACACAGAGTGAGAAACAACATTCCTATAACCAGAAAATGTTTGGACCATTTCCCAGTGAGGTAAGAGTGCTCTTATATAAACTTTCCCTTTCTTTTCACTTGGTCCAACTGTTTTCTGATGTTTGTTCTTTTATTTCTCTTCGGCACTAGGAAGGACATGCAAAACCCAAAGCTGGTTGGGATGAAAACAAACAGCAAACCAAACACAAAGAGGTCAAGGGGGAAGAGAAGGAAATAAAGGGCCAAAAGAACACCAGAGAGAGCACAGAAGCCCCGAAACCAGCCTCAAGCACAGAGAAGCCTGAGAGGCAAAATGCCGCTTCAGACCAAAATAAAGAAGGTTTTCATCAAGTGTCATCAAAAGAGAAAAAGGACAGGCAGAACCAGTATGTTTAACTTAAAACCACTGTTTCTTAGTCCTTCTCTTGGGGACCCACAGTCTTGCACATTTTCAACTACTCCCTGCCTCAAAACACCACATGAAGAGTTTTGTGTTGAGGCAGGGAATCCCTAGCCTCATTAAGAGTTTTTGAGAAATGTCATTTTAGTTTCCTAAAGAATTATTCTGTAAATGAGATTCACATAATGTAAATATTATTTTTCAGTTACTCCAAGAGCCTTCACATTATGTTGACGTTCTCCAGTAGTACCTAAAAATTGAAATTTTTTTTTATGCAAAGAGCTCTTTCTGGCAGAGAACAGGATTAAGATTTTTAAAGCTTAGAAGGACTAACATAATTTTCTTTTTAGTAACAGAATCATATTCTTTAATCAGATGTCCTATTGCATGTTGCATTGCTAATCTATTTGTTTCTCCAATGTATTTTTAGGACATCCAACCCTCAGCAGGAGACCAAAGAAATCACTGTTTTCTTCCATGCCATCTTATCCAAAGACTTTAAATTGGATCCAGTAAATGACTTTGTTACCATAAGATCAGGAGGCTTATTAGGGAACTGGAATCAAGATCATTTGAAAATGGAAATCTCAAAGTGAGACATTTAAAACAGCAGTCTGAATATCTAAAGCATTGTTTGAACAAAAAAGATCATTTGTCACACCCTTGCACCCTTGTATATTATTGATGTATAGAAGTAGGATTTTGTTACCATGTAGTTTGATATTTGTTAAAGAGCTCAAACAGCCTCCAACCTGCTGACAGACCATTGTCATTTAACCATTGAAGTGTGGAGCTATCAGGAATTAGCATTATGTTAATACTTTTTCACTTCCAACTTCACATAAAAAACAAACAAATTCTTTTTCTTTTTTGCAGAGACTTAGAAGAGAATGGATTCATTGTGCATGGTAAAATGCAGATCTCCAAAAAGAATGTTGGGAAGTCTATCCCTTATAAATATGTTGTTCACAAGCCAGGCAAAAACTCATGTTACCATGACTATGAGCACATCTACAAAGAACATGGAAAGCACTTTGTTAATCGGTGTCTTTTTATTAGAGAGAATCTTCTGACACAACAAGGTAGTGAAACATTCTGTACTGAATTTGTGTTTGTTGGGAATTTTAAAGTAAACTTTGTATGTATATGCATGTGACAGATTTAGGGTCTTGGTATTACTGCTCAAATAAACTGAAGCAAATAAATGAAATTTTGAATTTTTGTGCACTAAGGTTTGTGTATGTTTCAGGTGAATGGCACCAGTATGATGACATAATATGTGCAAAGCCTTCAGAGGGTGTGATTGACAAAATGAAACACTGGTTTGTGAGCACAAAACCTGCTTTGGTGAACGGAAGAAACATTGCCGGATATGTAATGCTTGACACAATCTTTGAAATCCGCCATGAGTGGAGTACTGTGAATGTGAGAAACTTCTTTGCTCAGCTCCAGCAGTTCTTCACAACATATTCAAAGCCGTATGTTTATGAAGACAAACCAAAACCATGGCTCTCTTTGCAATATGGTGAAGAAGAGGTATACTTTTCTGCCCAAAAAATTCTGCTTGCACATTTTTGATTAAATAGTTGGTTGTGATGAACTAAACTGTCTCCATTTTAGGTGAAACATCTTCTTAAAACGTTCATGCAAGACAAGATCGCACTACTTCCAAATGATGTCTTCAGTCCACATCGTTTAAGAGCAGCCGTCATTTTACTTCTGGTTTTCAAAAGATTCAACTTGAAGATGGACCCAGGTGTGACGTGTAAAGTTGGCTGGCTGCTTTGTCTTCCCAACCTTTCAAAGGAAGAATTTTGTCGCTACTGGGCAGACTTTTTACAGCCTTTATCAAAGGAAAGGTATGAATGTGATTTTGCTGATTATATTTGATCCACTGTAGTTAATTTTGTTTGATGCTCTAAATGCTGTGCTATAATATAATATCATATTATATAATGTAATTTTTTGCATTGTTGGACGGAGTTCTTTAGGATCATTGCTGATAACCTTTTCTTTACTTTAACAGCGTTCCGCATGCAGTCAGAGCGTTCTGTCAGACTGCAATTAACATCAAAGCTGTCAGCTGGATTCTGATCATTCCTCTACTGCATTTACTGGAGGGAGACAGCAAACCATTCGAGCCCAATCATCTCTCCAACGAACAAGAGTTTAATGTTTGGGCTGGGCTTAAAGGGATCCAAATGAGTGAGATTCATCGTGCAGACCCCCAGTACACAAGGCAACTATGTGTGATTTGTCATATCTCAGTTATAGGTGTTTTGAAACAATATCATTTCAATGTTGAGAGCGAATGAAGAACAGTTCTTTCAGACTTATGTATGATTTTTTAAGTATTTGTACTGTAGTTGAATTTTCACTTTTACTCAATACTTTTGAAAAGACCATTTTTTACAGTCAGTATATTTTGACACAAATATGTTTACTTTGTACATTTTTTTTTTTTTTTTACAATCATGAAATGAGTTGATGCTGCGGCATACGCATTTTGTTTCCATATTTTACCCCATCCACGAACCTGTATATGTAATCAGATTAATGTTAAAGAGAACACCAAAATTAGAGGGTCGGCCTTTACTTTATACATTATTTCATACTTTTTATAAAGATTATCCTTTAATATATAACCTTTCCCAGAAATAATCCTTTATATTTAATCTTTGTACTAGTACCACATCAGAATTAGTTAAAGTGTGTAAGTCTACACTGTTTAAAAAAAAATGTTTATTTGCAGGGCACTTATAAAAGTCATGGAGACTCACAAACACTTACTTGACGTGGATCAGCTGCTTGCCCGCTCATGGATGTGTGCATTGAATTTGAGTAACATAATAGAATATACATCCACAATCCCTGTGGATTTCTTAGATGTCCTCATCATGCTCACTTACAGACTTGATTGCAGAATGTTTGCTCTGGACAGTGAAGTGAGTTGGACTTTAGACTTCAGTTATTCTGTTCAGATACATTTGTAGCAGTTTTAATTGTCTTAACTGTCCCATTGCTAGTAAACCCTAGATGAAGTTTTTGGAATGGTGTGTATAACTGCACTTTTTTTTTATCTCACAGCAACTGAAGCTGCTGTTTTCACATCTCATGTGTAAGATAAAGGACCAGGACCCCAGGTATATCTAGAAGAAAACGATTCAAAATAGTCAAAATTGTAATGTCCATAGCCATAACAAGTCCAGCATCAATGGCAGGGGAATTCAGTTCTGGTCCTTGAGACTACCCAATTTTGTTTTTTAGGTTTAAGGACAGTGGATATGCGGAACTGTCCCTGAAAACGGCTGTTGCCCTTTTGAGCATAATCTGCAAAAATTACAACGAACCATGCCGTTATGAAATTCCCCTGGAATGCTTGAAACTTCTCAGTCAGATCGCAAGTTTAGAATATTTCAACAAACAGGTAGACAGTTTTGTTCTTTTTAAATATTTCATTCTGTTTCATTACTAAATGTCTGTACTACTAGCTGACTAATTGAACAAACTGCTTGATTTAACTGCTTGTTGCATTTTGTAAATTTGCTCTAAGTCTCTACTGCCCTACTACCTTAGCACTATTATGTGAGTGTAAAACCTTCTTAGTATTCTTTTGCAAAAGAATACTAAATGTTAACTTTGACTAATCTCACAGCAGTCAAGACCCTATTTTTAAAGAATGCACACATTACTGTCCTCCCTACAAAATATGCTTTACAATTGTTTTAGGAATCAGCCGAGGCTCAGACAAACAAGAGAAGGGACAGCCTGTCAGTGATAGAAAGAACAGTAAGAGACTGGCTTCTAAATACCTTTCCCAAACAGTTATTGAGCAGCTCATACAGCTATACCAGCTTCACCAGCATTTATGAGATGGAGGTAGGTAGATTATGTATTTTTTCCATAAGTATTCAAAAAAGGTGTGTGTAATTCATCTAATGCACAACTGAATCACATTAGGTCTGGAGCAAGCTGATAGAACTGCCCTTTTCTGACAAAGAGTTTGGTGCCACATGGAGGAAAACATTCCTGAGCCAGTTTGAAGGAAAACTTAAAAAGGTAAATAAATGAATAAATAAATAAACACTGAAACCACCACACTCTAAAATTATGACTGCAATGCGATCATTTTTGTCTGTTGTTATTAGGAAAAACCAGTACATCAGATTGAAGTCTACTGCAACGAGGTAGAGAATGTGAATGTTAAGTTTCCAGTTTTATCCTCCTGCATTGAAAGCTGTGCTTTGGACGCTGTCAGCACTGTTTGTCAGGTATTTCACATGAGGTTGATTGTGATGATGCACATACTTTCATGCAGTAAATGTAAATCAACTTTTCCTCTTGCATATAGGATTGTCTATAATTTTCATTCCACTAAACAGGGTGGCTCTGAGAATACATTGTTTGAAAAGTTGAAGAAGCACGACCTGAGCAAATTTGGAAAGTTAGTATCTGCAATGGTACTTAGAGCTTGGCCAAAGAATAAAGATGGAGAATTTCAAGATGGAGAGGAGCTGGTAGTGAAACACCTCCTGGAATGGACTACAGCAAAACAGATCTTTCAACTGCAAGGTGTGAAAGTCTATAATGATGCATCATGCTCCTGGGATCTTTTAACTCTTATTGTTGTGCATCTCATCATTTCACCATTTTTTCCAAACAGGTTCAAATGGGAAACTGATCGATCAACTCTCAGACCAAGCCAGGGAGCAGATGGGTGTAGCTAGTTCTGCATTCAGCTGCGTTGCAAGAAAGTTCATCCAAGGAAACATTACTATACAGACCCTGAATCAGATCCTGGACAAAGAGGACGCATTCGCTGAACTTCTGAAAATTGGTAATCACTCAAACTGCCAGGAACTGAATTCATGCCTCTTTTATTTGACTCAGTATGTGCATATCACGACATAAACGCAATATACGTATATCCCTGCAGATGGTTTGTGTGATGATGGCCGGTGCAATGACCACAGAGCCGTGAAGACTCTGATTAGAAAAAGGAAAGAGGAAGTTGACAACATCTACTATGAAAAAGATATGGTGACATGGCTACTCAATGAGTGCCAAAGTCTCCAAAAGCACATCAAAGGTAGGTAATGCTAATGGATAGGGCATTATGTCTTAAATTGTTTTAATTACGATAATTGTGATGTATTTTCTGCATTTAGAGATAATCTCAAGTGAAATAATCACTGTTTAGAGACCTGTAAATGACATGATAGCTAAGGATCATCTCCTTTTATTCTGAGAGTTTTAATCCATTCAAAAATCTGCAGTTGATATTGTTGACCTTGAGAAGAAACATCAAGTAATTGTGGAGCAGATGTCTCTGGATGATTTCATGGAAGTTCATCAGCTTGATGAAAGCTCTTCAGAAGTGACTGGAGTGGTCACATATTTCAACCTGTGTGATATCACGAGGAAGATGGCTAAAAGGCTACATGCTTTGAAGGACAGCTACACTTTTGCCATGTGTTGGCAAAGACAAGCCGAAAGGCTCTCACACTTCAAGCAAGATGACGATGAAACTGAGCCACTGTTGATGACAGATGATGAGCCATACTCCTTGGAGCTCATTTATCAAGATATATTTGAACCTTGCTACAAGGAATATGAAAACATCTACACAAATTTGAGAAATGAAACCATCACATTCCAGGTGGTCGACAGTGTCTTTGAGGTCTACAAGGGCAGATATGAGGAATTAAGAAAAGATCTTGAGGTCATGTGTAAAATAAATCCTAGGGATGATAAACGGTGGATTAAGGAAAGAACCCGACAAATCCAGCAGTACCATGATCTGCACTTAGCAGTAGAATCGGCAAAAGTGATCATGGATGTCAAGAAAAACTTGTGCCTGGAGGGAAGTTTCCAGATCCTGGACAGACTGCTTGAATTTGTAAGTCACTAAAGTGAACACATGATTTATCAAAATGTGCACTACTAGGCAAAGGTTTGGACACCCAAATGGTTTTTAGCAAGAAGCATGTATGTATCTTCTTCAGTCTTGTTGTAAAAGTGCAAAATTATCCTAGGTGGCTGGTTGAGGAAATAGAATGTCTAAAGGACATAGAATTTTTGATTTGTTTGAACCTTCTTCGGCCAGTGCGTAATTCTATATGCATTTCATATGCATCTCTTCTTTGTTATTGTAAAATTATGATAATAAGGAAACCTCTCCTTGATGTAAGTGTCCAAACATTTGACCGGTGTTGTATTTAGAATATGATTACTTAATCTTGATCATGAATCTTGCATATTGTTGAACTAGCTATTATTTGTTGACCCATCATCTGAGAACACTTTATACACCTGCATTTAGAGATGTTGGTGAGTTATGTCATTTCCAAAGTCTTATCTGTGTTTCAGAGTGCAGCTGACTTTAAAGAGGAGAGCTTAGGTCGTATTGATGAAAACTTGATAAGTGCCAAAGCAATCCTGGCAGACATAACAGAAACTCGCAGATTGTGTCTTCAGGAGCTCAACCATAGGAAAAATTTTGTTAACTGGGTCAAAGAAGCACTGAGAGGTGAGACCTTGACCTTAGTGAGACAGTCTTATCTAGCTTTCTGAATTTTTATGTTTTTATGTTTTACTTTTACATTATTAATTAATCGTACCATGTCAATTTAATGACTGACTTATGTGTTCTTATAATCTTTGATTAAAATATAGTCACATTGTCTTATGACAATTATTATCTTATGTTTATCTTATGATTACGGAACTCCACTGCGTGTGTGTGACGTCATCAAACGACTAGCCGACTCGACTTCGACTATGTTGATGGATAAGTCGACTAGAAAAAATCTGGAGTCGTTAATGCCCTATTGCCAAATAATACAGTGGTGCTTGAAACTTTGTGAACCCTTTAGAATGAACCCTTGTTTTTGGTCTTGATCTTTGTTGGTCAATCACAACCAAGGAAGGTAACAATGTTCTTGAATGTCCTCTATTTGTACCCAGTCTCTCTGACTGTGCATTGGTGGCGTGAAAACCCTTTAGAGATGGTTTTGCAACCTCTTCCAGCCCACAACTCTTCTGAGCTTCTTAAAAATCTGTTTTATTCATGCTACCAAACATGCCCATAAACATGTGTTGGTAAGGTTGAATTTTGACAGATCCCTGTTTTCTGATAAAACACCCAACTGTTGTTGGCTGAAAACAACTTGCTCAAATTTCACCTTCAAATTAACTGCAAAAGCCAGAGGTTCACATAATTTTGCCACTCACTGATATAATATATTGGATATTCTCAATGACTAAATGTACAAATATAATATTTTTGTCCCCTTTGCTTAACTGGGTTATCTACTTGAGGGAAAATCTGACGATGTTTTAGATCATATTTATTCAGCAGTATAACATTTCTTTTATTTTTCTATATTTATTTTTAAATATACATTTTCACAAGCATTTATGACCAGTGCTTCTAACATTTTACCTTTTGTAGAAATCAGTCAACTCAAAGTGTTTGTTGACCTCGCCACAATTTCTGCTGGAGAGAACGCTATGGATGTTGATCGTGTGGCCTGTTTCCATGATGCTGTCCTGGGATACTCCTCCATGCTCTATGGTCTAAGTGTCAATTCAGACTTTGCTGCATTTATGAAAGCCCTGCAAAAACTCTGGCAAGCCTTGGAAAATGACAGTAACATAACAAAAAAGCTGGTATGTTTTTTTTTAGATGGCTTTTTGATGTAAAAGATGTTGAACTTAATTTAACTTAAGCTTTTTTTTACCCACATTTTGAGGAAATAAAGTGTAATTTCAAGATTCCCAAAGTCCATGTTGTTGCAGACAATGCCTGAACTAGTAGATGCAATAGAATGCAATTTAGGTGTTAGCTTTGCATATCCTTGTCATATTCAGTATACTTTTTTCTCTTGTTTATCATTATTTGTAGTAGGACCATAACATCAAGTGTTATAGAAGTGTCGAAGAATGATAATACATGAGTCAAGAATTAATTATAGATAAGGAGGAACCAGATAAGCCCCTAAGTAATGGACTATAGGTTTACAGGACTTTGTAGAATTCTACTTTTTATCTACTGTTCTTTCTTTGTCAGCAAGATACTGCCCGACACTTGGACTGGCTGAGAACAGTGAAAGAGAGTCATGGCTCAGTGGAACTGTCCTCCCTATCCCTTGCCACAGCTATAAATTCAAGAGGAGTGTACACCATCAGTGCCGAAAACCAGAAAAAGGTGTGTTTTTCTGACATTATGTTTGTTACTTCTAGGAGAGAGTTAAATAAAAGTGGAAGATCTAGTTGGGCAATTTTTTCATAGTTGCCCAAAAATTGGATATTGTAGATACATTAATAAACCAGTACAGTATTTCCAAGGTTTACTTAAAATCTTAACATTTGAACAAATCTGCACTTTTCTACATTCTTCTTTTTCAGCAGGGTGCATTATTCAGTAAGGAATGCCTAACTTAACTGCTGAATTTCTAAAATAGTTTTACACTGCCTAATTACCAATTGCCACTCATAGTATTGGGTGTTGTCTATTACACTATTGACTATATTTAACCAAAATCTACTCTAAACTGCATACATTTGAACTGTGAAATCAGCTAGTGTTGGCACACTTTTTCAAATGTTCACTTGTGGTCACTCTCCAGGTTTAAACTAACAAAGAGCCTGTAATGGACAATTACTTTGATAGTCCCCACCACCCAGCATGGCCTATAACAGTTACAGTTACGGCATTTGGCAGCCGCTCTTATCCGGAGCGACGTACATCAGTGCTTAAGTCCACATCTGTAGTTCATACCTGCAAAGCTAGACTGAAATCATCTGTTTTTAATCAAGTTACTACCGACTAGGTTGCACACGTTAGCAAACCATTTTAAAGGAAATGTAGAGGTTTGTACAAAGTTAGCAAAAACATGGACAAGAGTCCCCTTGGTGCTTTTGAACTTTTGATTCTAGCTTCCTGCTCCTTGGGGACCAACTTGTCCTCATTCTTATTGCTTGCACAATTTTTACACCTGTAACAGCATCAATACAGTATTAATACAGTGTGAAATGTTTTGATTCAAGCTTATAAATTTTTAGTCATCTTATCATCATTTTGGCAAGTGTTAACTGTGTGTTTTATTGTGTGCGGGGTATATAACATAGAAACCTTCACTTTGTACCCTGACTCTTCCACTAATGCTAAGGCAGTGGTCTTCAAATCAGTCAAAAGTTCAGATATATACATATCCTCAATTATACATGTATACATATCCTCAATGCCCTGAATTTTCTTTAGATTTGGATGTGTATTGGGTTGATGTGGTTCAGTTTCTGCCTTGTGCCAGATTTGAAGTTCAGAACTGGGCCACTAAGCTTTACGCAGTGGTTATCACTCAATAGTGTCATGAATATGCAATACACTGGGGTTTGCACACACACAGCAGAATGAAAAAAGCTGGCTGAGAAAACAGAAATGCTGATCACTAGGGATGCACCAATCATACATTTTTAATGTAGACTTTGATTCTAGCTTCCTGGCAGTCAAACTAACTTATGGACAATTTTCATAAGCGATTTTTTTAAAAATTGTAGCTCACACTGTGTTAAAAATGTAAAGGTACACCCGCATCTGTACTTTACAGTGGACACTGAACTGCTGTCTCTCGCAGTGCTAGAATGTATAATACCGTTGTTACCCCTGTATAGACTGTACTGTAATTCATGCACGCACGTTTTCTTTGGTATACGCTGTCGTTTTGTTTGGTATATGCAGGTAAATACAGTAATAAATTAATTTAATTTACAGTAATAAAAACAAAATACAGGGCTTTAAGAAGAACAAAGCGAAGAACATGAGAAAAATGAGAGAAACACTATCTGCAGTTTCCGCGAACAATTATTAGTTCGGTTCTCAGAAAAAAATCTGCGAGAGAGTGAAGCCGCGATTGCTGAACCGTGCATAAGCGGGGCTTTCTGTATCTCTTTTTTAATGGGCTAAACTGGCATTTTAAATTAATATTTGAAAAGCGAGTCACCCATTTAAGTAACATTTATCAAATAATCTACCATATCGAAAGTAGAGGCAATTGGTGAAGCACAGTGAATTTTATGTGATTATAGTACATCATAACATTTGCAGATGTAGTCAGATACTGAGTGAATCCAAATACCTGGCTCATGTTATTTATATCATAACATTTCAACAGATCAGTATGGAAACTGCTCTCAGACTGGATGTCCCTGAGGAACATGAGGAAGGACAAGAAATTCGCACTTATTCTTTGGAAGATGTGAGAGACCTTCAAAACAAACTTATGCTTATGTCAGGGAAGGCTGAACAAAACAGTGAGGTGGAACATTTCACTGAGGTAGGGTCTAAAAATGGTTTTGCACCTCATGAAATGCTGAGTATCTTGTTAAATCTCAATAATAACATGAGATTTGTACTTTTGGTCTTTTAAGGTTTTTGACCATGTTCAGAGACTAGCAGGGACCTTCCTTGATCTGCTTACTGCTGGAAACCCTTTGTTTAGGCGGTGGGAAGCAAAAGTCACCTGCCGTGATGAATCACCTGCCGATAATCTTGGCGTCCCTGGAATTCATTTGGACTTCAATTTAGGTAGCATTCAGGAGAAAATAACAGTTGAGGGCAATGCAGTTGAACAGCTTCCAGAACTGTGCAAGAAAATGGAGAGGTACTTAAGTGATTGGAAGAAATTCATAGACAAACAGAGATCTGAAAATTACTACCTAAACTACTACACTGCTGAGCAAATGGTCTATCTTTGTGAACAACTCTCTTCGAAAAATTTTAATGATGACTTAGAGGACTGTGCGTTAACGATGCTCTCCTTCATCAACCCCAAATCTACAACATCTACTGTGTGGAAAATATGGGACATCGTACATAAAGACTCACATAATGTGGGTACAATACATTCTTCTTTGCCAGAGGAGAGTTTAAACACAAGTGTGGGAGATGTGTCCAGTGAAGCTGTTGGGTTAAGGACATTAGACATAATTTGGGAGAAGTACTTCACAAACATGAAGACCTTTCTTCCAGATACACTCGACATCTCTGATTTTGGGAAATTTCTTGATAGACTGGCCAGTCCTGAGAGTGAAAATGAGGATGACAGTCAGGATGAATTCATGCCATTAGACCCTGATGAAAGACCTATCAGACGAGAGCTGCCAAAAGGGCTTGTGCTGGGCCGCCCCAACCTCATTGTCTGTCCCAGTGAAGAAGTCCTAGCCTCCTGCGTTAGTATTTACTCAGTTAGTGAATATGAGCCACTGCCAACTTATGATGAGGTACTGTTGTGCAGTGCAGACACTCCCTATGAGCATGTGGAACTTTTTCTGAGGCGTTGCCTGTCCAGTGGATATATGGGAGAGAAGATCTACTGTCTGTTGTATGCAGATCTTTTGAGCTATGAGGTCAGTTTTGCCGTGGAGCAGTTGTTTCAGAAACTTCAACGTGTGTCAAAGAAGAATTACAAACTTGTGATAATCTGCAGCTTAGAGCGGGAACATGCTTACATGCCTTCAGCATTTAGCCAGTTCAAACTGCACATGGTTCCACGCGAATCCTTAGAGAGAATTCAAGCTTATCTCTCCAGACACTATACTGTTTCATCAGAGCAGGCTAGTGCTGCCACAGTATTCAAAGACAAGCAGTCCGTTGGAATGGTGTCATCAAAGCGAGCAGGAGTTGGTAAGTAAATGAAAATGAACGTCAAATAGTAGAAGTTATCTTAATTTAGGTATAGAAAACTGGCCTTAGCATTTTTAAATTTCACTTAAGCAGTATATTATTAGGTATATGTTTACTGTTGTCATTTGTGTACTAAAACCAAAATGTATCCATTGTTTTTTCAGGGAAATCCCTATATGTTCAGAGGCTTTATGAAAAGCTTGAAGTGTCTGAAAGACCTGGAAGCTCATGCCTGAGATGCATTCGCTTACTTGAACCTGTAGTCAAAGAAAATCTTATCTTTCAGGCATTGCTTGACACACCAAGCCAGGACAGACTTGTGATCTTTCATTTTGATGTTACAACATCGGTAAGAACTTAGTTATGCAAAAATTCAGCTTAAACTATTCAGACATTAATATTTTATCAACTGACATAAAATTGTTTTTTTTAGGTCCAGAAGGGATTACATGAATTTTTATTCAAGCTATTAGTTCTTGGTTACCTTATGGATGCTAAAGGACGTATGTGGAAACGGAGCAGTCAGCACTTGTATGTTATTGAGATGCTCCAACACAACCCAGAATCCACAAGATTTGCTCAAAAAGTGGTAAATTTCTCTACACATTATTTCTTTATAGTTTGAAGTATTTCTTTACTTCGGTTTTTCTCTATAGAGCCATTGTAATGAGAAATATTTTCATTTGCAGGATTCAAAGGTGCCTTTTACCTTTACTGAAG
This sequence comes from Alestes dentex, assembly GCA_037576975.1. Classification (NCBI taxonomy): domain Eukaryota; kingdom Metazoa; phylum Chordata; class Actinopteri; order Characiformes; family Alestidae; genus Alestes; species Alestes dentex. The sequence goes on along the minus strand of JBBIGA010000106.1, from coordinate 31,365,854 downwards.
TCTTTCCCAAAGTGCAGTGCAGACCCCCTAAAGAGGTTTTAGAGTGGGAAATGAGAATAGAAGATGACCCTAATTTTGAAATTGAGGACCCACTCATGGATGATAAGCATTTCAGAAGTGAAGCTTATCAGAGGCCATACCAGTATTTGAAACGTTTCCATGAGAAGGCCGACCTTGACAGTTTCACCTTCAGTGGAGTTGAAGGTTCCCATAAGGAGTGCCTTCAAATACTCTTTATATACTGTGGTATAGTTGATCCATCATGGACAGAGTTGAGGAATTTTGCCTGGTTCCTTAATCTGCAATTGCAAGACTGTGAAACATCTGTTTTTTGCCAAATGGACATTGTTGGAGACACTTTGAGAGGATTCAAGACCTTTGTGGTTGACTTCATGATTTTAATGGCCAAAGACTTTGCCACACCATCTCTGAACATAGCTGATCAAAGTCCTGGGAGACAAAATGTAGACTTTTTGAATGTTAATGAAGAAGATCTAGCCCCATTCCGCATCAGAAAAAGATGGGAATCAGAGCCTCATCCATACATCTTTTTCAATGAAGATCATGTCTCAATGACCTTTATTGGTTTCCACCTACGAGTAAATAATCAGAAAGGAGTTGATGCAATTGACCCATCCACGAACAAAGTGATAAGGAATAACATCATGTCAAAGCAGCTCTATGATGGTCTCCGGGCCAACCGAGTCCCTTTCAACATCAATTTTGATGACTTACCTAGAAGTGAGAAGATAGAGCATTTGTGCAGTGTTCTTGGTGTTAGCTGGCCGTCAGATCCTGATGAGACTTACCAGCTCACTACGGACAACATATTGAAGATGATGGCAATTCACATGAGGTTCAGGTGTGGCATTCCAGTCATTATCATGGGGGAAACTGGCTGTGGAAAGACGAGACTGATCAAATTCCTCTGTGAGCTACAGAGAAGTGGGATCCCTGCAGAGAACATGAAATTGATAAAGGTCCATGGTGGCACAACCCCTGACATTATCTATGACAAGGTACAAGAGTCTCAGTCCATTGCATCCTTGAATAAAGCGAATCATGATCTTAATTCTGTCATTTTCTTTGATGAGGCAAATACTACTGAGGCAATCAGCTGTATAAAGGAAGTACTTTGTGACAACACAGTCCAAGGGCAACAACTTAAAAACAGCTCTGGACTACGGATTATTGCTGCTTGCAATCCTTACAGAAAGCACTCTGATGCAATGGTTGAAAGGCTGGAGGGAGCAGGTTTGGGATACATAGTGAAAGCTGATCAAACACAGGACAAACTAGGATCCATTCCTCTTCGTCAGCTGGTGTACCGAGTTCATGCGTTGCCCCCAAGTATGATTCCTTTGGTATGGGACTTTGGGCAACTCAATGACAACACAGAAAAAATGTACATTCAACAAATTGTTCATAGCGTTGTTGAGAACAATTCAGTCAGTAAAGATTATGTCACTGCCATGACTGAGATCCTCTCTGCATCTCAGAGCTACATGAGAAAGAAGAAAGATGAATGTAGCTTCGTCAGTTTAAGGGATGTAGAACGTTGCATGCAAGTATTCCAGTGGTTCTACACTAATCACAAAATGTTTTTTGTTGAATTGGAGGAATTCTTGAAGAAAAAGCAAAAGCCATCACAAAATGTTGACCAAAAAATCACCGTAGCTGACAGAGATCCAGTTGAATGGGCTCTGCTGATGGCAGTAGCAGTGTGCTATCACTCGTGCTTAGAAAAGAAAAAGGAGTTTTGGTCCAGACTCTGCAAATCTTTCCCAAAGTACAACTCATTTGCAAAGGCAATACAGGAAATTTCTTTATTGCAGGATCTTCTTCTACACGATGTACCCCTTGGGAAAACAATTGCAAAGAACAAGGCCTTGAAAGAAAATGTGTTCATGATGATGGTGTGCATTGAGCTACGAATTCCTCTGTTTCTGGTCGGTAAACCTGGGAGCTCGAAGTCTTTATCAAAGACCTTAGTGGCAGATGCAATGCAAGGTCAGGCTGCACACTCTGAGTTATGCAGGAGGCTGAAGCAGATTCATTTAACATCCTACCAGTGCAGCCCTCACTCAACAGCAGAAGGAATCATTAACACATTTAAACAGTGTGCCCGCTTTCAAGAGGGCAAAAATCTAAAAGAGTATGTGTCTGTTGTTGTGTTAGATGAGATAGGCCTGGCAGAGGACTCTACTAAGATGCCTCTAAAAACCCTTCACCCACTGTTGGAAGAAGGTTGCATTGATGATGACCCACTTCCCCATAAGAAGGTTGGGTTCATTGGCATCTCTAACTGGGCTTTGGATCCAGCCAAAATGAACAGGGGAATCTTTGTCTCCCGGGGTGACCCAGATCAGAATGAATTAATTGAGACAGCCACAGGAATTTGTTCACTGAAACCAATGGTCTTGGAAAACATCAAACATCTATTTCGTCCTTTGGCAGTTGCATACTTGAAAATTTGCAGAAAGCAAAGTAAAGGCTTTTTTGGCCTTCGTGATTACTACAGCTTGATCAAGATGATATATGCTGTTTCCAAAGCTTCCCATCCTTCTTCAGAACAAATTGTCGATGCTGTGTTGAGAAACTTCAGTGGCTTGGATGATGTGAACACTCTGAAAATCTTCTGCAAAGAGCTGAACATTCGAACCGACTTGACTCACATCAGCACTATCAATCTTGTGGGACAAAACATTAATGGGATCATTCAGGATGAGGACTGTCGCTATCTGCTTATCCTAACCAAGAACTTTGCAGGCCTCCAGATCCTTCAGCAAAACTTCTTCTCAAACAACAACCTCCCAGAGATCATCTTTGGCTCAAGTTTTCCCAAAGATCAGGAGTACACACAGGTGTGCAAGAACATCAACCGTGTGAAAATCTGCATGGAAACTGGCCAGACCGTTGTGCTTTTGAACCTTCAAAATCTCTATGAAAGTCTCTATGATGCATTGAACCAGTACTATGTTTTCCTTGGGGGCCAAAAATATGTTGATCTTGGTCTTGGCACACACCGTGTGAAGTGTAGAGTTCACAGACACTTCCGCCTCATTGTGATTGAGGAGAAAGAGGTGGTGTACAATCAGTTCCCCATTCCACTAATTAACAGACTAGAAAAACACTACCTCGACATCAACAGTGTTCTCAGTGACAGTCAGAAGAAAATCGTCAACCTTTTGCAGGAGTGGGTCCAACATTTTGTGTCCTCAAACAAACAGCATTGGAGTTCATACAAATACTTGCCACAAGATGTCTTCATTGGCTACCATTCAGATACATGTTCATCTGTTGTGCTGCAAGTGATGGATAAACTGAGAGATGATATTGAGGACTCAGATATCCAAGACAGAGTGTTGGAGGAAGCCAAGCTTGTCCTGCTAAACTGTGCCACACCAGATTCTGTGGTACGGTTGCAATATACTGAACTCCCAGATGTAGAGACACAGCAGCTGGCAAATACATACTTTAAGATTCAGAAACACCACTCTCTGGCTGAATTCATTGCCTCTCATGTCCAACAAGGGCACCGGAACCACTGCATCTTTACAGAGGTAAGATTTTTCCCCTTGTTCTAGGGGTATTTAGTCTTATCTACAGTGCCTGACGAAAGTCTTGTTGCTTAACCAAGTCGTAGGAACAACAAATTAGAACTTGACTCGTAGTTAATCAGTTGGAATCAGAAATGGCTTAGAAGAAGGGCAAAGCCCTCTAGATTACGCTTATTATACCAAAATAAAGTTTTGCATCATTCATTGAGTTGTATCATTTAATTTGGACAGAAAGGTCATTTTGCCTGGACAAAAGTCTTGTCATATACAAAAATAATGTAGAAATTATACATATACTTTATTTAGAATACACAAACATGCTACAATAATATCAGAACATAAGGTCATGGTGCCTTGGAAAAAAGAATTAATAACGTGTATGACTTCTGTGAGCTTGGAGGACCGCATCCATACGTCATGCCAATGACTGAAATAACTAGTTGATGAAGTCATCTGGAATGGCAAAGAAAGCAGTCTTGCAGGACTCCTAGAGTTCGTTGAGATTCTGTGGTTTCATCTTCCAAGCCTCATCCTTCATCTTACCCCAGACATGCTCAATAATGCAGGTGTTATGGACTTTAACAAGTCCATAAAACAGGTGTTATGGACTTTAACAAGCTGTGAACATCAAGACACTTCTTGACTGTTTCATTTTGCACCCAGTTATTAATGTAAAAGCCCTTGGCATTAAATTGATCCATTTATTGTAACGATTGATTAGAAATAAAGTTATATGCCTTTTTAAGTTACTGTGTCCCTATGCAAAACTTTATTTTGGTATAATAAGCATAATCTAGAGGGCTTTGCCTTTCTTCTAAGCCATTTCTGATTCCAACTTACTAACTACGACTCAAGTTATTATTTGTTGTTCCTACAACTTGGTTAAGCGACAAGACTTTTGTCAGGCACTGTACAAAAAGCCAAATTGGCTGCAGTGTTTTCATTTCAATCATGCAGGAGCTGCAGCTGGCCTAAATCTTCAAACACCTGATCATGTCTGCTCCTGCTTTGTTGGAATAAAAGCCTACAGCCACTCCAGTCCTGTGCGAATGAGAATGCACATTAGTGCCTTCATCATCAGATATATATGATCAGTTTTATTCAGACTTGCTGAACATAATTAATATTGCATGTAATGTTTTAATGTGTTTGTTTCCTGTAAAGGTTACAACATTCTCTAGACTCTTGACATCTGCAGATGTTCGGCAAATTCACAACTTCGCAGGGATTTCCAACATCAATCTTCTCTCGCTGCGGCAGTTCGAAACCGAACTGTCCTTCCTCAAAAAAATAAGGTAAGTATGAATCTGTTCCTGAGTAACTGATCTGCTGCTTCTTAATGACATTAGCTACATGTTTATTGTTCAATTATGCTACCTTTCAGAGAGTTCCTTAACACACCATCTTCTGACAAGATTCTTCTTGTTCAGATGGATTTTGGTGAAGATGCATGGAGCGCAAATATTCTCGCGTCAGCCAGGTATGCATTATACTGATGTTTTCAGAAAATGTTTCACCATCACTACCATTACCGTATGAACACATATGAATGCACACTTTTCATAATGCGGCTTGGCTTCTCTGCAGGTACTCCTCCATGAATGAAATTGTTCGGTCTAAACATGTGCAAGATTGTAGGGTGTTTGTGTACTTCATCACCAAACTACCACGTATGGAAGGGGGGACATCCTACATTGGATTTCAGGGAGGTTGGTTGTACATTAAATTTATTTGAAAATTTTGAAATGCAAACTGCTCTATGTTGCACTGACATCATAAGACTGGCAGCCTCTTCAAAACACACTCCACAAGCAGCAAGTTTGGTCAAATGTAGTAGCTAAGTTGTTTTTGCATTAGTATCCTAGAATTTTGTTGCTGATGACGTTATGTAATAGTATTAAAGTTTATGTGCCATATCATATCAATGGGCAGGTATATTTGGTTGCTTGTTGCATAGTTGTAGGTATTTCGACTGCTAAACAACCTTGTAATTCAAAGTTTATTGTCACATTCGAGGGAAAATGTACTTGGGAGAAAAACGTATGGGGTTGCGAACATTTTTGTTTTCCACAGGCAGATTGCGGCAACTTAAAAAAAAAAAACTTTCATTTTTCTTATAAAGAAATTTGCCTAGACCTATTAGTGGGCAGTATTCGTATGAAGTCAAAAAGTCTTATGTTCATTTGTTTAGGACACTGGATGTCAGTTCACATTGATGACCTCAGGCGTTCGCAAGACATTGTATCTGATGTCCACAACTTGAGAAATATATCAATTTGTGATCTTTTTGAGGGAACCACAAAGCAGAGTGAAGGTATATGTACACAGACACTCAAATTTGAATCACAAATTGACATTATTTTTTTTTGTTTTACTTTTTAACCAAACACTTTTTAACCTATGTACTGTTTTTCTAGCAATGGAGGTCGAGGACTCTGAGCTTGTGCCTTCTGAGCCCCAAGATTCTGTAAGCATAAAATCACTTGTTCTGAACAGTATTCATTATTTTTTTAGGAAAACAAATATACCAGAGTCGATATGTATTTCAGGGGTTGGAGAAAGAGTTTGACACAACAGATCTGGTGCGCAGCTGTGTTCAGAGTGCTGTAAGCATGCTGAGGGACCTTGAAGATGGTGGCAGCCTTAGCACAAGAAGAGTGGACATCCTGCTTACACTGCTGGACAATGAAGATGAACTGAGAGGTTCGTCTGTATATCGTAGGCATCTTTTTTGACCAAAAAAAACATCTGATTACAGACATTGGCAAGGACCTTCATTGTAGTAACAAATGTTTTCTTTGTAATAGTTACATTCATGGAGGCTTTGAAAAAGCGTCTTCATCTCCTGCTGAAAGCACGAGAACACAATACTGAAATGCCCAAAATCTGGGTTTCCAGGGAAGCAGCAAATATTGAAGCCCTGCAGGAGGGGGGGACCTTTAAGTAAGCATCCACCGCCTCCGTCAAAACTGTGTTTATATAGACATCTAATTTCACGTTAAGAAAAATCTCTGGTCTTTGACTTTTGTGCTTGGTACACTGTGTTGCATATTATTGTTGCTCTTTTACTGGTTTTACTTTTTTGGAACATTTTTTTTAAATATTGTAATATTTGTTAATAGGCATGCTCTGTGGCGAAGAGTACAGACAGTGGTCACTCCCCTCCTGGCTCAGTTGATTTCTGTAATTGACCGCAACTGCAATCTGGACCTTCTGCTGGATAGTAACTGTGGGGATGAAATCAAGAATTTGTGGCTTCTTATATTTGGACACAAAACAGTGTTGGACATACCATATGATCAAATGGGCCCAAAGTAAGTGACAAGTCAATAGTAGTTCTTTTATTTGTAACTGTATACATTCATAATAAGCACTTCCTCAGTACTCTGAGTTTCAAGTAAAGTTCACTATTTGTATATAGCTCAGAGTCACAGACCACCTTGATCCAAAGTCATATGTCAGCGGGAAGAACCATGACCTGCATCATGCCCTTCAGCTGGAGGATCAAAGACCTGTTAGATGACCTATGGATGTGCACCTTACACAAAGAGGGTGATTGTTTCTTTCCTATATTTCATATCTTGAATTTTACCAAATGTATTCACGTTTTAAAACATTTCAAAAATAATTTGAGATTTTCTTTTATTGTTCAGGTCAAACCAATAAGGTCTTTGAGGAGGTATTCAGGAACACTGATTTGGGGGAGTATTTCGAAAGTGTGGACAAGAAAATGCAGAGGGAATTATTCGAAAGATATCTTCAAGATTTCATTGCTTTGACAATGAAAGTTTCAAATGTTGGTGAACATCAAGTAAGAATATTAGTGCTTTTTGTTGTATTTTTTGCTGTCATAGTTAGCCTGTTTTTATTGCATAATTGGTATATTCCACACCTAATTCGTCCTCGTTTTGCATAATCAAACTATAGCAAAATTCTGTTTTGTCTCTTATAGTTGCTGCGTTCTGCCCTGATGAGTTGTGTGAATGAGTTGTGTAGACGACGAGGGAGCTCGGTGGAAAGTGAGCTCTCACTGCCGCTAGTGCACACTGCTTATCACGAGTTCCAGAAACGTATGCAGAACTTCTCCAGGATGATGTCTATCCTGCCTCGGGTGGTCCTTTTCTTGCAGGGAAATCCGCAAGTGATGGATGCTCATGAGATGGTATTTTTAAAAAATCTACAGTTTTTGAAAGAAAAAAATTTGTATTTGAACTTGCTGGGAGGATTTATAATTAACAAAAAAAATTTTCAACACTCTTCCTCAGACTTTAGATGTGTACTGCGCTCTTGCTTGTGTGGAGCACCTAGAGCCAAAGGATTTCAGTGCTGACTTCCAGCGACAGTCCTGGCTGGAGGAAGTGAAGAGACTGCAGGTCCCCATTGAACTAGTCTGCTCAGAGAGCAGCCGCAAACAGTACAGCGAAAGATGTCGAGAGATGGTGAAGAACATCCAGTGAGTTTCAGCAGAACATCTATCACCAACCCTCCCCCTGGACATCTGCTTTGCTGAAAAGTTTAGTTCTAACCTGGTCCTAACATGTTGCCCCATTCATTACCTAACACTACTGTATCCAAATTAGGGGTTTCTGAAGAAGTTTATTATCTGGGGCAGGTGTTGTTGGAACTAGACTCCCCAGGAAGGTCTTTCTCTGGTGACCACTGGGTCCAGTTCTTCTTTTTATTATGTTTTCTCTATTCTTGAATAGGCAAAGTATCCAATAATACTTGAACAAGAAAACACTAGCTTTTAAAATCTTTTTTAAAAAGTAAAATAAAAGTCTAATTTATTTTTTTTTTTAAACAACATGAACATGGTCATCAAGAAAATAACCTCAGCATTTTTTTTAACTTTCAAATATTTGCACAATTGTCATTGTTGTCTTACATTTTCACAGTGCATAACTTTGTCTTTGAACTGAGTATTCATGAAGCCATTTAAATACCACCTTTTTGTCTTTGTACTTCTAACTCACTTTTAACAGTCCAAAGAATATTTTTTCTCCGTACATGACGATTAACAGTGTTTTTTATTGTTTATTACATTTTTGCTTATGTTGCATATTCTAGCAACGGCTGGAGGCGAGTCTTCATCTTCTCCCTGTTTGTGGAGCACATACAGTTGGGCATTGAGGCTGAAGACAAAAGGCTAAGACCTGTGGCTATGGAACACTCTCAAAACTTGGGGAAGGTAAGGATTTGTACTGGATTTTGTTCATTACATTTTCTTTAGGAGGGTGAAACAGTACCCTCCTAAATACAACTCCCCTAAATATTTTGTTGTAAAGATGGAGTGAATAAACACTAGACTACAAGACACATTTCTTAGTCTGCCTGTTTTTGGTTACCAACATGAGTAGCATTGTTAACTTTCAAGTATATTAACCGCATGTGTGCATATCTTGTTTTTTTCTTGAAGGTACTTGAGAAAAGCTCAGACATGAAACTGGAGAAGACCTTTGCGGCTGTAATTGAAATACTCAGATCCTGCAAGCAAGGAGCAAGTGATCTCATATTCAAGTAAGATCTCTATTGTTAAACTGCTCTCAAATCAGTTTCAAATGGTCTTTTTCACATTTGGAAATGCAAGCAAGCCATTTGCCCCGTGTTATAAATATTGTGACATGATAATTCTAATGTTAAATTATTGTCTTTTTGAGGTTCGGCCTCCAGTCGTGTGCTATATGCAGGGCAGAGCCTCAAGACCCGGTGGAATTGCCATGCAACCATATCTTCTGCCAGCCCTGCATCAGAAGGTGGCTGACCCCAGGCCAGATGTTCTGCGCTCTCTGCACCCAACCAGTGCCAGATGACTTTGAGCTGAAGGTCTCTGAGGATGTTCGGTGGGTGTCTTTTTTTTTTTTTTTTAACAGTTTGATTCACGGTGCTGCAAGCTGCAGTGCGTGACATTTCATTTCATTTGAATTTAACAGTCCACTTCAGTGAATCAGCTCATACTGATTATCCACACTTTGTGGCTGTGATGATTTTCCAGGACCTGTCTCAGTTTGAATGCCCGGTTCAGACAACGATGCAATGCCTTTTTCATAGAAGTAGTGTCCACAGTGTGTTTCAAGGACAACTCTCCACCATCCAGAGGTGTCATTTTGCACCTGCTGTCTTTCCTCATGGTTGAGGCGAAGCCAGCCAGTCTAGCTCAAGGTAAGGTACCTTGTACCCGTTTTACACACAAGTATCCACTGATTAGTGATTGTTTAGTTGAACGTTTGTTCATTGTTTTCTCTACCAGCACAAAGCCACATTCACACCAAAGCCCTGTCACCCTTTGATGAGTGTGTGGATAGAAATCCTATTGTAAGGTCTATGGTGCTTAAACTGCTGCTCAAGTACAGGTGCAGTATGACAAGAATTTGGATGACTGTAGTATAAATGCAATAAAAAATATAAATAGTATCAAAATAGTACAAAAATAAATATATATATGTTTTTTCTCTCAGCTTTGATGAGGTGAAAGAGTTCCTTGAACAGCACTTGAAGAATATACTACAGAGCAAAATCCTGGATGGTGCTGACAAAACAGAGCTATATAATTTATACATCAATTGCTTTGAGGTGAGACCATCAAAGTCAGAAAGTGAATTTTGGCGCTGAAAATAGATGTTGTGCATTGGATACTTGATTTTGTAGTTGTTTTTCTATTTGCAGGATTCTATGATTGAGAAAAGGGAGTTGGACTCTGAAGCAGCGCATAAGATGCGTCTTCAGGAGGGAAGAGACTTCCTGCATTACTTCCTGCACACGGGCAGGGTGGCCCCAGAGGAGGTCTCCATAGAGACTCTGCAGCAGATCGCGAGACTGCGTGTATACTTGGACATGGGTGCCCAGTTGCTCACCACAGTATCAGGCAGTGGTTAGTTATTTGCATAGCTTTTTCTTTTTTGTAGGCTGGTCATTGTTCACTCGTGTCTTTATGTACAAACCTTGTAGAATTGTACCATTGTGTATTTATTAGGAAACATGGAGAAACACCAGGAGGAGTTCCTGAGCAACGTGATGAAGCTCTGTGAGGAAAGCAAGAATGACTGGTACAGAGTGTACCTGATCAGAAAAATCTGCAGCTCGCAGGGCGTGGAGGTTCTGCAGAACATGCAAAAGAAAACTGAGTTCCAGTGGCTTTTCCCTAAGGAGATCTTACAAGAGGTAGAGGGACGTAAATGCTCCAGAAGCACATTATGTAGAGATGACTGAAACAGGAATTATGATGAATCTTCAGAAGTTATTACTATTGTTTTATGGTGATTTTTGAATCTATGTATATATTAAATATTCAGTTCCATGGTGGGTTATACCAGCAATTATATTTACAATTTTCAAAGCAAGAAAGTACGCACAGTGATGTTTCATTCAAACTATTATAAAGTATCTACGTTCAGCATTCAAACTATTATAAAGTATCTGACACCATGGTTTGTTATTCTTAGTGATAACTGCAATTAATAGGGGTACATACATGAAGGGATAATTGAACCATTACACAACGATGTTGTTAATAATAAATGAAGGCTAGTCATCAGGTGTCGCCAGCAATATCATTTGAATGCTAATCGGTGACTGTTGACTTTCATTCATCGTTAGCAACATTTGCAATATTCACTGAACTATTCCTTCAATTGCCTATTATACTGACTACCTTATGTATTGCAGGAAGACACTGGGGGCCAGATAGACCAGTACCTGATATATGGTGGAGAATATAAAACTGTACGCGATGCTGTTGCAAAGGCTGCAATTGAGGGCACAGTGCAGAGCTTAGAGGAGGCTCTTAAGGTGTGTACTTTTTGTTTGATTTTGTCTGTTTGGTTTAAAATTTGTGAATAAAGCAATGGACTTTCCACTCCTCTATCTTTAAAACAGTTTAACTACATTGATACATCCCCTACCATTTTGTAGTTTTGCGCATTTCATGTCTTTTTTTCTTATTCAGTGATTTCATTCTCCTCATTTTTTTTTTTTACTAGAAGTGTACGGGTTCTCCAAAAAGGAAGGCGTGCTTTGTTCTTCTTGCCCTTTTCCGAGAAGTTTCCATTCTCTTTCGAGCAACCAATCCAATCCTCCATCCCAAACCAGAGGTAGGAGTGTTCGTAAATGTTTTCTATTTTCATCTACAAATGTTTTACTCTTTTGCAAAACGTCCTTTCAGTAAAGGAGAATTTCAGTAATCAGCTGACAGACATATTTAATGTTTTAATTATTGTATCCTATTATAAGGAAGTATATTTAATGCTTTAAAGAACACCTTACAAATTGAAATCACTATAAATCATCTTGTCTAAGTGTGTCACGGATAGAAAGCTTCGAGAAAGACCTTGTCAGGACCAGGGTTTTCATTTTTTTCAGCAACTGCGCCCTCTTGAGGACTTCATCCATGGCTCGCAGTACTTGATCAACAGAGAGATGAAGGTGTTCGCTGAAGCTCTGGTGCACAACAGACTGGGTGGTCTAAGTGTTCATGGCCGTCGCTCTAACACAGAGCACACCCTGACAGAGCTGGTTGTCCACCTGAAGGCTGTGCTGCTGTGTGGATCAGAGCAAGTGCTGGCCCCCCTCACACGGCTCGGACTGGCCCCCAGCACCATGCAGGTACATCCTGAGCCCCGGTTTTTGTCATATCACACAAAATTAATTTACATTTGTTTACAGTCATCTGTTGCTCTTTGTCATATAGGCAGCCTTCATACCCACCATGCCTGAAGACATGTTGGCTGCAGCACGCAAGGCTCTTGGTTTCACGTGGTATAGTAAGTGAAGTCACAGATTGCTCTCTAAACATGACATGTTTGTCATGTGAATTAATTTGAAAGGATTTGAGCAACTGCATGTTCTTTTGAGTATTAAATTGAGTATAAAATTTAATTGTGGAGATGCCTTTATAAGTATTAGTTCATTTTCATTAAACTTTGTATTATTTGTTTCTTACCCTCCTGTAGCGTGTCCCAATGGCCACCCGTGTGTTGTTGACAAGGTAAGCCTCAACCATCATTTCTCCCTCGACTGTTTTTAAGATCTGTATTCGTGTTTAACTTATTTTTGCATAAATTAGCAAAGTGACATGGCAGAAAATACACCGACATCCATTTTCTGTATATTTCCAGTAGACTTTTTGTTTTTTTAATGCATTCCAAGTAGCCAGTCTGAGAGCGTTATTTATTTCTCCTTACTGCTGATTGGCTGCTGCCCTGTGACACAACTCTGGCAGACGCAGTCCAGCATTCCCGCATCAGAACAGTTTCCCGCATGGAGCTGTCTCGAGTATTTCTCGGAGGGTTCTCACATTTTTCATTTTGTTCTTCTTAAAGCCCTGTATTTTTACTACTGTAAATTATTTCAATTATTACTGTATTTGCCCTGCTTATACCAAAGAAAATGACAGCGCACACCAAAGAAAACGCGCGTGCATGAATTACAGTACAGTCTATGTAGGAGTAACATCGGTATTTACATTTTAGCACTACGGGAGACAGCAGTTCCTTGTAAACTGGACAGTACGGATACGGGTTTACCTTTGCATTTTTTTAAGGGTAATGTATTAAGCTGAGTTTAAAATGTAATTAAAGTGTTTTGGGAGCATATTTGGGGCCATATTTAGGGTGTACACTACAAAAATAGGTATTTTTAGGCATTTTTTGTTTACCACATCACAAATTCGCGGGTGCTCTTGGAACATAACCATTGGTGGTTTCTTGTATATTTTCTAGACATTGAAAACATTTTTACAGTAGATTTAAAATGTAACATACACTGCTTAAATATATGTGAGAATTCCAAATGTAGGGACAAGGGGATTCCAATGGTGTGGAGTGGTGTGAAATTCCACACGCATTGCTTTACAGTGTTAGTGATATGAAGTAGGGGTTTTGAAATTCTTAATAAACCGGGTTCCCTAATAACCCCTGTGTTCCCGGCAGTGTGGCAGGCCCATGCAGGTGAGCACATGTCTGGAGTGTGGAGCTGTAGTGGGAGGGCAGAACCATCGGGCCGTGCAAGGTTTCAGTCAAGTGCACCATCAGTAAGTCAGACGTTATATCGAGATGATAAAAAATGTGACATAAATCAAAAGGGGCTCTAAAAAACATATAAAACATATTGCAAATGTTAAATCTTTTCAGGGGGGATCGTACCCAGACAGGCCACATTCTAGGAGACCCACAAAGAAGAGATAACCCAGATGCCCTGGACACCAAAAGCTTGTCTCTCACTCCTTTTATATTGGTCAGAATGATAACACACCTAACCATGCTGCTGGGGGCTTCGGAACAGGCCCAGGTCTGTAACACACTGATTAAAGCCGTTCTCATAGAGCGGTTGCTTTTTTAGGAGCACTTTGCTTCATATTTTAGTGGATTCCTGCTCTAACACACCTGATCAAACTCATTAGCTGGACCATAACTGGGAACCATTGTCATATACGTCATTCTTTTATTTCGATAATTACTAAATCTCGTTAACATCCTCTCTTTTCTTCCTCTTTGTCATAAAGTCCCAGTATATAGCACAGATCATCCGGCCTCCAGTACAGAACGCCTGTGATTTTTTGATACGGCATCTTGTGAAGGACTTGGAGCAGCTGGGTAGGGCTGTAGGAAAAGGCGTGGATGACACAGTCACTAGTGCTCATTTGATGCTCAGCTGGGCCCTGGAGCCGCCTCAGACTGTTGGGTGTAAGTTTCCCAGTGCAACTGATTTAGTCCTTAGGTAACATGGTCTGTTTTTATGAAAAGTGCTTTGTTCTCTTCATTGTTTAACCATTGTTTGATGTGGCTCTAGGGCCTGTAGGCTATGATAACAGCCTCTCAACTAAGGAGGCCAGGAATGCCTGGGAGACTGCCTTGGCTCATAATGTCATCACTCCCAAACTGAAGGTAGGTAAGGTCCCAATGAACCTTAGGTGTCTTAATCAATGATTAATCGGAATAATGATTATTATGTAACCACAGTGAATTGTGTGGTAATTGTATGAGAATTAGAAAACAAAGAGTGGATCCACATGCTAGAGCTTGAAATATTTATCCTGTCAGGTTCTGTCGGGTTCTGTCAGGTTCAGATGGCATTTTGCAGATCGTTGGATTTGGTTCAGAATTTATAGGCTCCAGCATCCCTCATGACCCGGGCTGGAATTAGTGGCTCAGAAAATGAATGGCTGTCTTGATGGTTTCAAAATTTCAAAATGGGTTTACGTTCCCATTGCCATTTTTCCTGCTTTCACTTTTCTCCTTGTTTTATTTTTGCTCTTTGCTTTGAAAACTGTAAAACAGTTTTGAATCTGCACACTGTGACACTTTTTTAACCAAGGTCTCCAGGTCTAATAGGTCTGTCCTATTAGGAAAAAAACGGAAAATAAACCGAATTTGATTCAGGAAAGAACAGTTTGGTGCGGCCAGAAGAACATTTATATATCATTTGTGAGACCAAATGTTAAAGTTTATTCTGACTAAGACTTCAATCTGATTGAGATCTTGTTGAAAGTGTTATTTGATGATTTTGTTAAAAATGGATTTAAATGTAATTTTAGACACCTGATTATTTGATGACAGCATATTACTTTACATTAGGTTTTATTTATTCGTGAGCAAATGGTGTCTATCATTGTCACTGCATGGTAATCAGTTTTATCACTTTTATGAGAAACCAGTATGGGTCAGTTTTAAATAAAATGTTGCTTCTCTGAGTCAAAACCTGATTATATAGTTTGGATCTGGTCAAGCCTGGACAGGGTTGGTTCGTATTCGGAGACAAAATGGTGTGCTATGCGTGGGGTCAGACTCAGACAGAAAACTCTTGAGCTAGATCCAGGTTGGACCACAATTTCAGGCCTGATTGAAGCTATAAAGCTATAAAACGAGGCTTTAGAAAGTTAAAATTGTTGATTTCAGATCAGATCAGATTTAAATGATTTTTGTTGGGTTTACAGAAACTGGAGTCCAAACTGAAAAAGGTGACCGTGTGGATGAGGGAGGATTCCCGCGTGTCCTCTAACCCCATCCTGAAGGTGATGTACGGTGACCCTGGCATATTCCTGTCCTCTCTGCCTCAGCAGTCTGTGCTTCACAGCTCTGCCGTGTGGAACTGCAGGGAGAAAGGTTCTTTGCTCAGTCTCACACACATCGTTGAGCAGAACGATGGCAAAGACAGCTTCCCTCTGCTCTGGAGATTCCTTCAGAAGGTTATTTTCATTTTGATTTAATTCGATTTCTTTGGACCAAGTGTAGGTCTAATACTCGTTGAAGTTAGCTGTAGTTGTATACTCTGGCTCCACTGTGTTAGAGTCAATTTGATGTAGACTCTGCTTTCAGACTGAATGGAATGTTTTGTCCTCTCTGTTTCACTGTGAAGGAGGCCGAGTTTCGACTGATCAGGTTTCTTCCAGACATACTGATTCTGCAGAGAAAACTGGTTAAGACGTTTCAGAATCTCCCTGATTTGTGCCGTGGCACAATTAGGGAATTTCTTGACAAACAACACACAGGTAAATAGTGTTTCATGTTAAACATTTTTTTAAATCTGTAGCACCTGTAGCATGCAAAATCACTTCTGTGATAATCAATAGTATGCTACAGATTTGGCAGGCAGAATGCTGAACAGTTTTTTAGTTCACAGCTTTTTTTATGGTCATAGTATCTTGCAGTAGCTCTACTTTAACAGACTCAATTCAACTATCCAGCTAATAAGTGTGTTGGAATAAGGAAAGTGCAACATAATAATTACTGATACCTCTGACCTGACATTTTGCTAATTTGTTAATTCCAATTTTGCTGATGTTTGAATGAATGACACATGCACTTTAACAGCATCTGTGAAGACCTGGTATGCGAATCGCATTAACATCTTCCTGAATTCCTGGAACCAGCTAAGGACGTCCTTGGCCACTTGTGAGTAATGTCACAATCCAGTAATTTATCACATGGAATGAAGGAATTATGTGTAAAATGCTTCGTGATTATGTGTAACTGTACCTCGTTACTGTACTACTAAGTATTTTTTTGGAAGATCTGTGCAACAGTACTTACTCAGATTAAATACTTGTATGTGTTGCTTAGTAAGAAAATGCATTCTCTGAGTTCTCATTACAAATTTCCAAAAGACCATGAGATTTTTCTCTTTTTTTTAATTCCTTGCCTGCCGTGTTCCTGTGCTTTTAATTTTTTAAAAATAAAATTACTCACAACCATGCTAATTCATCTTTGTTAAAGGACCTGTGCACCATATAGCACTGCAACACACCACCAAAGAAAGAACACTTTTCATTTTAATTTAAAATGTAAAACATTTTCTTTTTCCTTACCGTCTGAGTTACTTTTGTGTCTGTCTGTCCTGGAAATGAACTGTATCTTCTACTAAATCTCAGAATGCTGCTCAGTGTTTTGTGTTGAACATGCATGATGTTTGTGTGTGTGTGTGTGTGTGTGTGTGCATGTCTGTGTGTGGCTGTCCAGATGAGGTCAGTGTGCCATTAGGTTATTGCAGTGTGGATCTGAGTGAGGACAGTGAGCTGCAGGTGCTGGTTCCTCGGAGACAGGGGCCGGGACTGTGTGCCACCGCCCTGCTCAGCTATCTGGTCGCTCTGCACAATCAGCTGGTCAGCCAAGCAGATGAACACACAGAGGAGAAAAGCAGGTAGTGACCTACAAGACAGACAGACACTTTGTACTCTGTCCATATAAAAAAAAACAACTGATCAGCACATCTTATTTTATATTTACTTAATGACAAAAATTATTTTATCGCACTGGTGCTTTTTTGTGCCTGAGGATGCACGCAGCACGCAGATTTCTAAGTCTCTGGTGGTTTTTGCGGGGGTCATGCATCCCATTACTCTTGTGCATATTATATGAACAAAAGTAATGGGACGCCTGACCATTACACCAACAGTGACTTTGATGACACTGCAGTCAGATACATAGACTTTCATTTGGAGTCGGTTCCCCTTTGCAGCTTGCTATAATGGTTCCGCCCTCCATGCTTTGGCCTCTTAGCGGGAAATTGCTTTTCTATAACAAACTGGATGAAACGTGAATGCCCTGGCAGTGGCGAATAGCTTTGCTTTAATATTTGTTTGGATCCCATTAATGTTCAAGTTGAGATTTACTGAAATATTTGAACTGTAGCTGTGTAACTTTGTTAAAGGAAACACTGCTGCCAAAAAGCACCTTATTTGTTTAAAGGGTCTGCAAACCAAACGTTATTGCATTTTTGTTCATATTGCAGAACTTTTCAAATAAAAGTGCGCAATACACTACTTTTGAATGAATTATATCATTTTGCGTATGACAATGCAATTAATCACGATTAAAATTTTAAATCGTTGACCAGTATTAATTTTAATATTAGCATTTATTAACTGAAGCCTCACTGTTCTACTCTACCAGTGCTGAGACAGTCCTATACTAATGCTGAGTACTACTGCATGCATTCTGATGGCTTTGTTAAAACACACCTAGCCGAGGGTTAACACACATGATGTTATTCTTAATAAGACATATTTTCAGTAACTACTTTAAATAGATTTAGCAATAACTTGCATACAGTCTCAGAGTAACATAGATATGACTGAGAAATAGAAATAGGGGTATAACTATGGCAGAATGGTATTATGCAATTCATTTTAAAGAAAAAGGGTCTGCAGAAATTCTGTCACTGAGTTGAAAAGTGTGTGAAAGTGAGTGCTGTCTCCGTTATATGCCCTTGCTCAGCTACACTGTGAGCCTGGCAGAAGTGAGTGAGCTGCATGTGATCCAGTATGAGGTGGATCGAGACCTGCTCCCTCTGGTGCTGGCAAACTGTCAGTACACCATGGAGCGTGGCCGGGAGACACTGTCAGAGTATGATCTGCCCAAGATCCAGCAGCAGATCCTCACCCGCTTCTTACAAGGCAAACCCAGCATCGCGCTGATTGTGAGTTTCTGTACATTGCTAATGTTCTACTCTACTGACGCTAAGAGACTTAAGTTATAATGGCATTGTAAAAGCAAACCTAGTCAAGGTTTAACACACCTGATCTAACGATTCAGGGGGAGTAGTTTCCCAAAAGCATTGTAGGATTAACATTATCTTAGCCGGTAAAGACAGTTTAAAGTGTTCCGAATGTACAATGCAAAACTTCAGTTTTTGGCTGACAAAACTGTAAACACTAATGATAAGCTGAGCTCCGTGTTACTTGAGCTTCAGAGACTTACTAGCGAGTATATTCCCTGATATAGCTCATATTGGTCCATCTCAGCAGTTTTTTGTATTATTCCTGGGGTAAATGGATTAGTTTCCAATGGCCATCCCAACTTAAACAACTGGTTTGGAGAAATGACATTTTTTAAGGGCTTATTAGTTGATGAGGGACATTCAGATAGACCTTTAGTGCTCATTTGCTTGTTAGCTTTGAATTGTGTTTTGTCCTATGTCTTTGTGTTTCGTAATGTTCTAGCTCGTATGTTTTATTGCATATTTGTAAATAATGTACCATTGCACATCACTGTACTGTTTTGTAAGTATTGGATTTAAGAATAAGGCTCATGTTTCCTTACAGGGGATCCCAACTCTATTCAGCAGACAAGACAGAAATTATGAAAACATTTTCAAAGACATAAGAGAAAAAGTGGCTCAGGTAAGGAACGGTAGTAGCAGTGCCTACATGACCTGCTGAATCATGCCATATGAGAAACGTTTTGCAGATTATTTCAGTTAGAGCTCTTGCATGGTCTAAATAAAAGCACTGAAATGTGATCTTTGAATGTGTGTTTGTTAGGAGCCCTTGACCTCTCTGAGCTCTTCTGGACTGGTGACAGAACTGCAGTCTCTCAGTGACGTCTGTGAGGCGCTGGCAGCCATTGAGGTCACTCTGGGCTTCCTGGCCATGACTGGAGGAGATGAAAATATGCCTCTGAAGGAGTACCTGGAGGAAAGGCTGCAAATGGGCAGCCACACTGCTCCTTATATCCTTCAGGTCAGTCAGCATTCATCTTTTAAAATGTGTTTTTTTTTTCTTCTAAATTTTGATATTATTATCAAACACATGTATGAAAAAGGTCAAACAGCCTGAACTGGCTCTTGCAAAAATCTGCACTTTATTATTTGGCCATACAGTGTTGTCTTCAGTTCTTACTGATGCTTGAACGTATTGAAATGTTATATATTTTTAAAATATGTGCTGTCTTAAAACAAAACGAACCATGTGCTGTACTTTGAACTTGGCGCTTTTTCACACATACCAGTGTTGGTTGTTTATATCCAGGGATGCAACAAGGGTCGTATTGACTCCAGTGTAAAAATGATAATATTTACTTGTTCTTTCAATCATGCTGGTTCTCAAATGTAGGTTAGTGGTCAAAGTTCATTATTCAGTAAAATTGGCTACTCATAAAGCCTGCCACCCATTGTTTTTTGCATCGTGAAACGTGTGTACGATTTCGAGGCAAGATTGCCAGTGATGGTAAATTAAAAGTATTAGTGTTTATCAATATAATGATAATGTTGTGAAATTGAACCAACTTATTCAGGTCTGTAACAAACAGATCAAGATCATTGAGTTTGATTCTTATGTATTTCACGTTTTCTTGTACCATTATGTCATCCTGAATGGTGTGTAGACTCTGGGCAGATGCTGTCTGAAGCACAGTGTGGCTCTGTGGCAACTGCTCACCTACCTGAGGTCCGAGTGCATGCTTCGCCTTAAGACGGTAATGGATCATGTGCCTCCACAATACAAGGACAGAACTTCTGAAATACTTGCTGACCCACATAATTCAAATAATTCATATGCATTCATTTTTTAGGACCCGTTTTCAGGTGTCCCAGAACAGTACCAGCAGGAACTAGGGGAAGAGGAGAAAAAGCTGCTGATTGGCTTCTTGTCTAAGAGCAGTGTAGATGTCTGGCTGCTCGAAATGCATGAGTTTCTCTTGCTGAATCTGAAGAGCCAGCGAGCTTCTGACACCTTCAGACCAGACTGGGGGTGAGAATGCAGGCTGAATCCTAAATCCTAACACGATGTTGAACACTATATGCTGGATCATGTGGCTTGCAGTGCTAAACCTGTTTTATTTTTATTTCCTACTTCTCAGCCTTAAAGAAACCCTGTCCTCCTACATGGACCGCAAAAATCTCGATGTTCCTCTAGATGTGGAGGAGGCGTTCCCAGACCAGATCCAGCTGTCCCAGCTGGTGGAAACCTGGAAGTTCACTGTGACCCACAAACAACAGAGATAAAGAACCAAAGACACAACAATTACATTCCTTTCAAGCACAACTGTGGTTTGTGTCCAATCAGGCATATCAGACACTTTAAAATGAGAAAGGTTTTTGATTTCTATCTTTTTTGTGTTTTTCTTTTTTTTTTTCTTACTGATTTCTGTACAGAAAACTGATCTCAGGAAAGATTTTTTTTGGCATCTTTTTACATTTTCAGTGTTTAAAAAATTGACGTACGTTCTAATGAACATTTGATTTAATTCTCTGTGAATGTCTAGGATTCTTAGCATTATTGTGATTCCACTGAAAATTCTGAGAAATAATAAAATGTATGCAGAGAAACATTGTTCTTTTTTTATTAAACCTGTTACACCACTGGATGGAGCTGTGGACCTTTTTTACTTTTACTGAACTCCACTGCCTTTACAAATGTCATCATGTTCATTTACTGTGTTTATGAGTAGTTCACACAGTTCTTTATCATCATTCCAGATAGCTCCTCTGAAGTCCATTTTTTGTAAAAGTGCAAGTGAAGCAAATTGCTCCTCAGATCACTAAAAAGAGACAATTGCCTACACATAACCCGGTTAGACACACAGCCGTCTGTTGTCTCTCTGTTTAGGATCTCCTATCAGGCAGGATGAGTCACCACAGCGTCCAAACACAAGCTTCACCACAAATAGGCTGCAACGCGAGGAGCATTGTAGCAGCCCTGCACTTATGTATTTCGTCCTCTTTCTGTGTCCAAGATAACAATTTATCGAACCACAGGGGTTGTTTTCTAGACAGACTTAGAAGGAACCAAACTGCCTTTGCGCCAAAAAAAGAACTACAGCGTGTCCTCTATCTTCGGCCGCCTCATCAAATTTTGATTTGGATGCTCTTACCTTTCGAAATTTTCACCTTTCTGTGCTTCACAAATATCACAGTGGTTTTAGTCAGAATGCTCGGCCATTAAGCTTAGTTTAGATTTCTAACTCAGAGTGTCTGCTGCCCTGGTTCTAGCATTACAGATGATTTCTCTTGAACACTGTCTTAATAATTATGCTCCTGAACATACCTGCATTCCTAGCAGGGTATTCGCTTGCTTTTAATGCTATTGACCATCTGTTACATCTGCTACCTTGGTAACGAACCGCTATTGCATAAATCCGTTCACAAAGACCTACAATCTGCACGATACACACATGTGAGTGCGACACTAATTGCACCTGTAAACTGGATTCACGAGGTGAGCCAGGACAAAGCTGCCATTTAAGCTACACTTTTAGAGCAGGCATGACAATACGAAGCTCCTTTAGCGCATCTGGAATAAGTACAGGCATGGAAATCAGCGATGGAAGATCTTTTCAATCACGCAAAATTAGCTCATTGTGACAACTATGTGATTAGGAAGCTTGATTGCTTTTCGTCTCTCCTGTGCTGGCATATCCAGCATGACTGAGATGACGATTCAGATTTTTTTTCCTTTTCAGCAGTCAATAAGGTATTATCCATATCCATAACTGCGACTAACCATAATTTGCCAGTCATTACACGAAGCTGAACATTAAAGCTCGTTACGACAGCTGCTATCATAGAGGATGAAAGACCATGCAAATGAGTGTCACATTCTGTTCCTATCAAAAGCCTTGTTATTAACACATGAATACAAAATATACTATAGCAGGAGAAGCAGGGACACATGAGCCCTTGGTTCCTTCGTTAGCAACCAACTGCACAAAAATGAAAGCAATGACATTAATTAACAGCCACAGGTTGCTGCAGTAGCCATCCTTTCTGGTAATTAAGACGTGGGTCTAAAAATAAACACACTACTACATATGAATAGAAAAACACTCAAACAGCTCCGATCCAACCTTTTTCTTGAACTTTAGAGACCCAGAGCAGTCAGAATGTGTTCCTACTTAACTAGTTTTAAACCTTTCTTTATCCTTTAGAGATAAACAGGCTGTTTGTTTTTGTGGCTGTGAATGACCTTTGTTCTGATTGTCTGCTCATTCACGACACATTCTTACCCCACATCCCATCATCATCAACATAAAAGAGCAGGCTAACATGTCAGAATAAGTATATGGACTTTTGGATTATAACACGTAAATAATAGAATTAGCTGTTTCCTCAGTAGGGACTGAGGATTGAATGGGGCACTTTGAAACTCTGACAATGTTTAGATCAGTGTTTGGTGCATCAAACTATTTTATTTTTGAAAAAAAGAGGAAAATAGGTTTCTCCATAATATTGCCTCTTTATTCAGTGTACCCAGGTCTGAAAACGAATGCACTCTCTGTGAGTAATGAAACACAGGTGTGATTTGTAAAAGCTTCCATATCCCCTATGTTGGTCACTGCCATTTGATGTGTCATACTCAATTTGATGTTTTAGTCTCAGTCTGTAGATGCTGGTGATAAAACACCATGTGGTTTACACTTGAAAGAGTATGCTATTTGTGGCACACCTATTGCGAGCACTATTATAAGAAAGCAACATTATTTATAACCTTTTTCTGAACTGAGCAGAATCCTCTTTAAACACCTCACAAAGACCCTTTCTTGATGGATGGAAGCCATTACACAGCCAAGCACACCACTTAATTCTGGTGCTTCCAAACAGCTTAGTAAGAATGAAAAATTACTTTTCCTTAGCTTGGGATATAGGTCCAAATCTATAGTCAGATATCCTATGGCAGTCATTTAGAGTGACCAGCATCAAGCACTAATATCCATAACACACAATGATACAATGTTCTCTTTGCTTATGACTTGCTTGTCATACTAAATGGTATGATATGATGTAATTATGTGATGATATGATATGCTGCTATTTATAAAACTTGCAGTCCCTGACTAAATTTATGGAATCACTAAAATTACAGGATGTTCACCCATCTTTTTTGCTTTATAGCAAACAAACAAGTCACAAATACAAAACCTTCTTGTTACATAGCTGTCTTTGTATAAGAAACCTTTAAAAAATATATTTTTTTTTATGATTAAATAGAGGGAATAAAATTCAGTCACTCAATGTGGAGAGGAAAAAGTATGTAATCTTGTGATCTGCATATGTAAAACAAATGCAAGTCAACGGATGCAAATTTAAAATTTGCAATTTTAAGAAGAAAATCCAACACAGAGTTCCCAGTCAGCTGTGGCTAAAATTTGGTATAAGTAAGTATAAACAAAATGGGAAGGTTCTAAAAGGAAAATATCCAGGTAGGACATCAGAGTCAGGATGGAAAACGTAGA
Source organism: Alestes dentex (assembly GCA_037576975.1). NCBI lineage: Eukaryota > Metazoa > Chordata > Actinopteri > Characiformes > Alestidae > Alestes > Alestes dentex. The sequence goes on along the minus strand of JBBIGA010000106.1, from coordinate 31,341,856 downwards.
GCAATATGAAAACAGACATTGCACAAGAATACAAATGAAAAAGAAAAAAAGATTGAAAACAGGATTTATTATTTGTGACAGCTTTTACTATAAGACTGCAACTGTGAGAAACTGGATTTGGGATTTATATCCAGAAAAGTCAGAAAAACCAGCATGAACACCTCAACAGAAGAACAGGCAGTTACAGTGGGCTAAAGAGAAGCAGGCATGGAGTGTGGATGACTGGATGAAAGTGATCTTCAGGGATCAATTAGGACTCATTTATCTACGAGATGATGCTGGAACTTTTGTCTGTCACATTTGTCTAGGAGATGATGCTGGAACTTTTGGTGCAGTTGTAATGAAACATAACAGTAACAAATGAGCAAATCTCCTCCCTCATTTATGATTCGGGGCTGGATGTCAGGTAGAGGAGCAATGGAGATCATTAAATCAACAGTCAACGCACAGGTGGACACCGAAACATCAATATCAATAGAAAATAGGTTTGGTGACAAAGTTTTGTTTCAGGATGATCCAGGATAATCCATCCCACCACAGAGCAAAGGGTGTTAACACAGAGCAAAGAGTGTTAAAGACCACTTCACAGTTCCACTCCATCTGTTAACTGCTGATCAAGAAAGTTGAAACCAGCTTGATGGAGAATCGAAATCCATACCTCAAAGAATTCAATGCAAAGGAGGAGCCCAGTACTGTTTGTGATGTCTTTTCTTGTTTATTTCATAATTTTCTCCGCCATATTAAGTGATTCCACTATTTTCTATCTTGTATCTGGAAAAAAACAGTGCAATGTAACTTGTTTAAGGTATGTTTCATGAAGCCTTAATGTTCAGATGTGTCATATCTGTGATTTGTTTTGTTGGCTATGAAGTAAAAAAGCTGGGTGAGCATCTCCCAAGTGTGGTAATTCTATGAATTTGCCAGGGTCATATTTTTAGATCAGAATCAGAATCAGAATCAGAATCAGAAAACTTTATTTATCCCGGAGGAAATTGTTTATGTGGTGACTGCCACA
>JBBIGA010000106.1:31310111-31334166 GCA_037576975.1 Alestes dentex | reverse complement strand
GTGTGTGTGTGTGTGTGTGTGTGTGTGTGTGTGTGTGTGTGTATGTGTGTGTGTGTGTGTGTGTGTGTGTGTGTTGTTTAGGGGTTGACTGAGCTGGTCTCTATGCTAATCACACAACAAAGCCTGTGGTAGTTAATCTCAAAACAATAATTCGCCTGACTCCTGTTTATTTGCTCTTTTCTGCTCAATAATGTCTATAAATACTCAAGTGAAGACAGGATATTTTTTAACTTAGCAAATCTACAAAACTAATATTTAAAGGGTCCATATGATGTAAAACGAATTTCCTCTCAATTTATGCAATGTATTTTGCAATAGTTTTTTGTAAACATTGTTTAAGTTACCATGCATACCCCATCCCATACATCTTATATGAATTCTTTTTGTGATATCACAAAAACCAGCATGCATAAACATGGATCAACCTACTGAGCCTACAGGATTTTAGCACAACCCATTAAACTGCACAAAAATAAGCACATTTATATATAATTACAGCCTGTATACATCTAAAAGATAAAGAGAGGTTGGAAAATGACAATGTAAAAGTGAATCCAATGATACACAAAAACATATGATACACATATGTACTTTAGGAAAGAAAATATACGAGTGAAGAAAAATGGTGGGATATGACCACTTTAATAGAATCAGACATATTAGGAAATATGTGGAAATGTGTAAAAAGTAAGGGAAAAAATCCATTTCTTTTACTTATTCTCCTTGGAAATTTGATTCCTTTTACACATTACCTGTCATATCAATTTGTGTAAATTACAGACATCATGAGTAGTCCCAGAAGACTGGAGCCTCAGGCCTCTGAGCTCTCTGTGACTTCCAAACACAGCTTCACCCCATCTGTTACGCCCCACAAACCCGGGAGAAATGGGCTGCCTGAGGTTACAAACCATCCTTGCCTAGCACATCTGTGGCTAAAAAGGTTATAAAAATTCATTATATAATAGAGTTATTTTTGTGATAGTTTTGGGGGGCAGGGGGGATCTGGATCTTGCAGGATCCAAGATCTGGATGAGATTAGTCATCTTGGAAATGTATTCATTATTAAAGATAGAAAAGTGCCATTTCCCCCAGTTATATCCCCCAACAGAAACAAGCCCAAATTATTGGCCAGTTATGTTACAAATACATAATAAAACCACAAAATCAGATACTGTTGACTGCAGATGACATGGTTGCTATGCCAAAATACCCCATATTTTATTCTCAGTAAGATAAGACATGATAAGAAGGAACTAGGTGAAAACCCGAGACAAATTCTTTTGTCATTAGCATGCTCAGTGTAACAAGAAAGAATAAAAGATAGTAAGGTGATATAATTTTTTAAAATAGACATTAAAATCGGGCCAAAGGCCTGATAACTCTGGTGGAAACACCTTTTGATTATTTTTTAAAAATGATGTTCTACTTTAAAAAATTAGAATAAAAATGATTTCGATTGAAGTGTCTGAAAACGTTTGAAAACCTTTGAAATATGATCGTACGTTTCCTGAAACATCTGTTTATAGTTGGTATAATGTTCAATACCTCATATGTATCATGTAAATATAGTTGAAACTAGATGTACCACATTGTGGTGCATAATATGACCACCACAGTAGTTGAGAGAATGAGTAGTGATCAGAGAGATCCAAGCAGAATGTGTGAACTGGCCCAAGTAGCAAGGGGTTGAATGATTTGACCATTTCAGTATGTGAAAGTGTGAATTTTTGCAAATGTTTTGTATGATTTTTAAATGAATTTGAATGGGGATCAAAACCGAAGAAAACATGTAACTTGTTGTAGTGACATCATGTGGCTGATGTTTGTGAAACTGGGTAAATTCTGAATTAGCCTACAACATGTAATCAAGATTAATTCACCCAGGCATGTGTTGGCTGCTGAATTTTGATGAAGTTGGGCTATTTTGTTAAGCGCGCCAAATGGAACTACAGGGGATTTGTGCAAACGTATGAAAACACACTACTTTTTTTTTTTTTACTTTCAGGCACAGAGATATTGAAATGTGAAACACATAGAAATAGCTTTTTTGTAGGGCAATGCTTTCTCAATATAGTTTCAGATGTTGTTAACAAAATGCCCTTTAAACAGTTTCTGGACACCATCGACTTTCCCACCCAAGGTCCCACCTTCGGAAATACCACGTCAAATCCTCCTGGCCTGAGGCTCCAGTGTGTGTGGAGACCCTGTAGGCTGTCAATAGATTTCTGCACTGGACATCACACCTCTCCCTGCGTATGCTTGCCTGAAAGTCACTGATAAGTGACCTTTCTGTCTGCCCTTAAGTCATTTTGAACTATGAAGTCACTATATTTCTCTCTCTCTGTCTCTCTCTTTCTCTCTCACACACATACAAACAAACACATACAAACACACACACACACACACACACACACACACACTATCTCTCTCACCAACAGTGTTTCCATCTGTCTATCCACCAGTAACGGATCTGTTTCCCTCCTGAAGATTGATACAGCCATAGCTTTGTTCCTTTCTTACTCTTAGACACACTTTGTGGTGCACCTGTTCCCCAAACCCTGAAGACCCACAACAGCAACAGCTACGTCGGAACGGGACCAGCCGCAGAGGCAAAAGCAAATCATATAAGCCTTCTTTCCAGTAAGGCGCTCTTTACCCCCTCTTCATGAGTGCTGAATCTGAAATGACACTGCTAGCTACTTGAGAATCTAATTAGGCAGAGAACTGTCTGCACATTTTCAATTTATGGAAATTAAGATGGTGCTAACTGTAGAGCTCGAACTGTACAGTAGATTACTGATTGTGTAAAGCAAATAGGTTTTTTTTATATGCCTTCTGAGCAATGTATACAGATTTTTATGAGTAGTTGGATAAAATGAAAACTGATGACTTCTTTCACTGCTGGCTGATGGCTTTGATATTGAGTGTGTGTCCGCACTCCGCTCTGCTAGCGCTACTGATATAAGAAGACTTGAACAGTACAAGGTCACAACACTTGATGGCACGCTCGGTGTGACAAAGAACACATTTTTCTAATGAGAAATGGAGTTCAACAGAGTCAAGCACCCTGAAGAGATCATGTCACACTTTAGGTAGGCTCTCCGGTGCCATGAAATGTGTGTATACACATTATTTAATGTGCAGATGATCATCAGTGACGTGGTGACATCAAAGACACCTCGTCTCAATGCTTCTGGTAAGTACTAATGGTAATAGAGATGTGCTCATAATTCTCTTTCCATCTCTGTATTCAGCCTTCTAACCTTTTCTAATGTGCGTCATTGTGGTGATGAGCAAGTGCTGTTTACTTTATATTCCTCTGAAGTAGCTGAACATATAGCTCATACAGAACTAGTCACTTGCATTTTGTTTTTATTCATTTTAAAGTTATGATTTTGCAGGATCTGTTCAGGGTTAGGCTCCAGCACTCTTCTTGTGACCCTGGTTAAAGATAATGATAAATGTCTGTTACTTTTTTTACTATTTTTTTTGTCAGTTTTTTTTTCTGAATTACCTCACAGGACCGTGTAGATCTATTGCTCAAAGTTCTTTTGAATGTCATTACAGGACCTTGCTCACAAGTTGCTAAATGTCCTCGGAATGTCATCACAGGACCATGTATGTGCTTAGCTTTATTAATTCTGAATGTCATCGAAGGCCCGTGTACATTTCTTGCTTAATGTTCTCTGAATATCGTCACAGGGCCATGAATGTCTGTTACATAGTGTCCTCTGAATGACATTTCTGGATCATGTACTTCCGTTGCTCAGTGCCCTCTAAATATGGTCACAGGACCATGGACTTCCCTTATTCTGTGTTCTCATAATGACTTGATAAGACAATGTGCAGCCAGTGTTTAATGTCCTCTGAATGTCATTACAGGACCATGTACGTCAGTTGCTTAATGTCCTGTAAATGTTATGTCAAGATCATGTATATCCTTTGATTAATGTCCTCTGGACGTTATAAGAGGACCATGCATGTCTGTTGCTTAATTTCTTCTGAATGTTGTCACAGGACCATGTATGTTCATTTCTTAATGTCCTCTTTAATGTCGCCGCAGGGCCACCCAGATGGCCAATTTAATATGGCCTGAACCTTGGCCACATGTGGCAATTACTAGTGGCTCACATACTGCATGGAATGATGGCACACAACAGGGCCAGATGCAGTTGCTGGCATTCAGCCAGTTTACGGCTATGAGAGGACTGTATCTCAGCCACCTGTAAACCACCACTGCCTGCAACTGACCCTCCACAAGTACAAAATCTGGGCTGTTACACTGTAAAAATGGAAAGTCGGGTTAACTCCACTAAGATTTTAGGGGGGTTTAATGGCAGTAAAGTTAATATAACTTAAACTTCTTTGTTTAATCAAAACGTTTTATGGCATGCGACATGGTAATTGCCCAGTAGTTGAGTTGAGCAGTATTACTTCTGGTGGAATTATTTGAATTTTGTCCTGTTCAGATTTTATTTATCACATACACCATCATACATGGTATGACATGCAGTAAAAAAAAAAACCCAAACAAACAAAACGAACAAAAGAAAAAAAAATAAACAGTTTGACAGTAATGGATATAGTGCAGGTGCATTACCAACAAGACTGATTGTATTGACACAGTAATAACAGTTATGGAGAATAAAGTGCAGGTACTACATGAATGTACGAAGTACATGTAAGAACTATAAGGGGTGGCGTATTAATGTGGATATGAATATAATATGAATAAGAGTCACAGTTCCAGATGTGCAGGTGCATAATCATACTGGAGATAAATAGAGTCCAGATGTGCACCTGGTTCAGGGCACGTATAGCTTTGTATTCTATATTAAAGTTATGTCTATATTTCTGGGCATTATCCTCATGCAGTTTTACAGTTTACCGCAAGATCACTCGGCAGCTTCTGTCAACAGTTTTACAAAGGAAGGCCCCCTAGGCATTATCTACATCATACAGAAGCAAAAAGACTGGACTTATAATGCACTATACTGTGATTTTGATCTTATTTCTCCATCAGCACACCTGATGCAAAGTGTGTTAAAATAAGCTGATATAAGCTCCTCTAGGGCTGCCCCTTGTCTTCAACTCTGTTTGTGATTTTCCTGGACAGGACTTCAAGGCGCAATCAGGGGGTGGGGAGTGTCCAGCATGGTGATCTCAGGATGACTGAAAGAGCAAGATCCCTGATATAAGCGGCAGAAATTATTTTCCTCTACAGGGGTTCTGGACATACCCTTAGGGATCGGGTGAGGAGCTCAGATATCTGGAACGAACTCGTCCACATTGAAAGGAGGCAGCTGAGAAGGTTTGGGCATCTAGTCCTAGTGTCTAGTCCACAATGAACATGTGAGCATCAGATCTGGGCCGTGAAGCGATGGAAGAAGGAAGAACGAAGAAATCCGTTTGAGCATCTGTGAGATGTGCTGGACTAGTTTGACCCATGAAGGCCCCACCTCCCACCTCCAACGTCTTGGTGCCAGATTCCACAGCACACCTTAAGAGTCAGTGGCTATTTTGGCGGCATGAGGGGACCCACACAATAGTAGTCAGGTTGTTTTAATATAATGGCTGATCAGTGTTCCATTGTTGAAGGTTTCGAAGATATTCTCATGAGAATACCACCTCAGTGACAGCTTAGAACCTTTTTTTTTTTTATGCGAGTGTAGGTAAGATTTTCCCACTCAGAAATTAAGCCTAGTCTTGGACATTATTTACTTTTTGGTGAAGAGTCACCATCTGTTGCTTGTCTTTGCGTTGTTGCCTAATGTCTTGTTCTGTGCTAGACTAAAATGCTGTTGGTTTAGAAGGAACACAGTTATTACAAGAGTCTTGGTTTTAAACAAAACCATAAAACACATTTATATTGTCTTAAACCCTGAAACATGTACTTCTCTCTCTCACCTGATATTGTTAAGTGCTCTTACTCATTCACTTAACATCTCCTCTTTAGTGTGCCTGTGCCTGTATAACTCTATATGATCTAATGGATTGTGCATTTGAAAAGCTTTACTCATACGTGCTTGCGTGCACATCGTTCACGACTTCTCCATTTGCGGAAGACAAAGGACCAATGCCAGCTATTTATATCTGTTTTGCTAGTCTGTATGCCTGTCCTTCCTAAAGACAAAATAAAACAGAAAGAAAACACAAATTACAGCTTTGGCCTTGGCAAGCCGTAACATAGCAGTCATTTTTATTTAATTTCTAATGGCCCAATTACTCATTGTTCGCAATCTTCACTGTTTTTTTTTTTTTACTCTTTTTTGTTTGAATTAAAGCTGAAAGAATGTTTGAGACGTCAATCCCTTGCTATCAGCAACCAAACCTAAACACAGCAAACTGTTCAAACAATGTATGATGTTCTAAAGCGAAGAGAGTCTAAGGAGTCTTTGCACAGCATGCAGGACTCCATGTTACTTGTTAGATGAGAAATGGTTTCTCATTATTTTGTCTCTTGTGTTCAGGCCTTCCTGTAAATCTCTGTGTTATTTAAACCTAAGCTGCCAGACATTTCATTTCTAGGCATCTCATCTGGTCGGGCCAAATTGTGATGCATATTTTCCAGTCCATTCTTGCCTCGGCAAGATTACTGATGCGAGGATGCAGGCGGTCGTGCATGTTTCATCCCAGAAATCATATTCCAAATAACACAGAAGACGTTCCTGGAACTAGTCTTTTTCATTAAAAGGCCATTAGCAGTGTTGGTGGACCATAGCACTTCTCACTGACACTTCCTTTACAGATCTTTGCTGAAAAGTTGGCATGAGGCTCACGAGATAATGTAATGAGGTTCCCAAGTATGAGTCAGTATCTTGGTGCAGCCCTCCCTTGGCTGTGGTCTTGTTAGTTTCAAGCCTGGACAGGCCACCGTAATTTCACAATGGAAGGCAGAGACAACCACCAAAGGATAATCTAGTATTATCCTGCCATTCCATTTGCAAGATTTTGAACCTGTTTCATTTCCTACATTCGTCCTTTTTGATGGGTCACTGTGGCTCTGATATGTGTGAAAATGTGACCAAATTACTCCCATCGCATAGTGTCAAAGAAACAGAATAGCCTTGTGCTCTCTCTCTGGGGTCACACTGTCCTCTTTCCACAAATTTCTCTGCCTCATGAAATCTAGCTTCACTGTGCTTTTCTCACCTTGAATCCTGTGAATTTTACATCCTCTGCTAGCCAGAGGTGTCACTGTGACACTCTTTGGGGAGTCTCTAGAAAGTATTTTCTGAATATCCTGAAATTATAAGGGTCTCATACACTCCAGATTTCTGTCTCTTTCTGTGACTTTTTTATGTGCCAAAAGTAGTAACTCATTTTTAGTTGACCACTTACAAATAAACAGGCTGTTTCTTTCACAGAGCTCATATTTGTAAATGACCTCTGTTTGACTGGCTGCCCTATAATGTGGAGCATTCAAAAATGGCTAGGCAGCGATATATCTATACGTTGTTTTTTGTGACATCACATAAACAAACTCAAATATGATTGTTTTTAGAGCTTATTTTCCATTTTTGTACTGTGCAAACGGAGGAATCACCAGTGTTTTAAAACTTGAGCAGTGTTTGCATATTACATCGCTGTTATTTTCCAAAAATGAGAAAAACTCACTTTTCTATAATATATGATATCATAGAAATATGATTCTATGATATCACTTTTCTATAGTGAACATTTAGTGGAAAAAAATATTACTTTGTGGCTAAATTATCGATGACAATCTACCAGAAACAAAAAAACCTTACAAAAAACAAGGACCCTCCAGGCCCAATTTCTTCAAATTCAAGGAACCAACATGGCAGATACCGATCAAGGTTAATCACTGTTACAACATTGTTCTTATAGCGTGAGCTTTCTTACTTGCTTGCCGCTGTTTAACCTGCATCAGTCGGCTTCAATCACTCAAGGATGTGTTTCTCACACTTTCTTGAGGCAGGCGAATGAAACAAAGACACAGACTGCAGGAGACATACTAATAAACAGTGGAACATTGGCTATTTACAGTCATTAAGTTTAAAATATGCTGAATGTTTTCAAAAACTACAAACGCCGTCTTTTTCTAAACCTTTATAGATCTGTGGGGAGCAGAGGAAACCATGCCAAATGCTTGTAAAGAAGACTCAGTATTATTATGTAGTTCAAATGTAAGGCTTTATTGGCTTTCATATTAGTATAATGATTGTTTCCCGTTAAATTAGTTAAATGTTGATGATACTTTTGTTTTGTTTACAGAGAGCAGGACGGAAACAGTTGGTCATCTTCAAAGTTGGAAGAGGAGCAGCAGAACAGGCTTTACCATCAGAGCGGCTGGTCCACCCTTTCTAGTTCCTGATTTCGCGTCATTGGCTGTCAGTGCCATGGCATGCTGAGGGTGACCTTGTTCACAGGAGACGACAATCATATGCAGTGATAAGGTGCTAAAGAGTTAAGCACTGTATTGAGAACCTTTGGGTTACATTGCCACCTACAGGAAGAATAACACAGTGCATGTAGTCCTGTTTGCTTTGGTAAAATATAATTTGAAACGATTGTCTCGATCTTTTTGACAAATACAGAAGTAAAAGCACTCGTTAGATAAAGTGGTTTGGTTTAAGACAGTACTTACAATTGCACACTGTTCTGGGAGCAAACAAGTTCTATGTTCAAATACAGACTAAAACAAACAGTGAGGTTCGTTTCCACAATAAATTACTTGTAGTGCCCTGACTAGACCTGCAAGAAGTTGAGGAGTAAAGCCTTCATGCATAGTCTCTTAAATCATCATGTTCAAGTTTTTCCAGCAACCAAGTCTCTTTAAGTTTACACAAAGCATTCCAAATACATGAAACAAACCATTTAGAAATTCAGCATAAAATTGCTATATCAACTTAAGATGCACTAACACGTACATCAGTTCCAGCAGAGGATACTTGAGAATAGGTCTCAGAATAATACATAGCATAATATACAGATAACTCCCTTTTGCTGCTGCAAAAATAAATAACTTTGCTTTAACTAATGCCACGTATTTCAGAGTCTAAGTTATTATGCCATGTGTGTTAATTTGGTTCAGTAGAGACAATCACAAATAATAAAAAAAAACATTCCCACCTAAAATTGAAAAGTGCAAACATGCATCATACTTCCTTCCTTTTTGTTTTATACATGCAGTAGTGCTGGCTGAAAAGTTCAAAAGCACAATCAGGATTTTGGTTTTGGAGCTACCACCAAAATGGAAATGAGAAATCATTAATGACCATTTACAAAATCAGTTATCAAAAATGATTATCTGGCAATAGACAGAAAAAAACAAAACAAAACGACATGAATGAACCCTTAACATAAATACTTTTATGTGATCCTGTATCATTGTGGTTCTAGAAAAAAAATTCAAGCATTTTTTTTTTCACCAAGCGAAAATACCATTCTTTATCCTTTACACTGCATAAACATGGTAGGACAAACAGAAATATCTTTATATTAAGGACAAATTAAAGCTACAAAAATAATGTGCTATCTCCATGCTAGTGACGGAAACTCAAAATAAACATCCCTTTGATCAAATCTGCCCAGTCTCTAGATGCCCTGAAGTCAGGTCACTGATAGGTTGGGTCTCTTGCAGTGGTAAATGGATCTCTGTTGTATCAGAAAGGCCTTTCACATTGCGTTTATCAAATTCTGCAGTGATTTCAGCCAGAGTCTTCCCTTTGGTCTCAGGCAGGGTAAAACCGAAGAAGATGGCTGAGACCACACAGACCACACAGAAGGGGACAAAACAGAACTGGCCCAGGCCATTGATTAAGAAAGGGAAGGCCATTCCCATGAGGAAAAGGTTGCCCCACATCATGGAGCCAGCCATCATGTAAGCTGCGGGTCGTGTCATCTGGTCGAAGAGTTCGGTGGGCAGGATGCCGGTCAGTCCTGCAGGGCCCATGCCAAAGCTAAGGATGTACGCAAAGACACATGCCATGCTGAGGTAAGGCATGCCGGCCACTTTGCCCTGCAAAGAAAGAGCCACGGTGAAGACAACAGCCCAGCAAGCCATGAGCACGTATCCACCAATGAGGAGCAAGCGGCGGCCCAGTCGTTCAATTAGTAAGTTGGACACTATGGACGCAGTGAATTCGCAAGCACCCGTGCCAATCGCGACGTACTGGATCTTATCCATTGGTATTCCCGCCTCCTGAAAGATGTAAGACGCATAGAAGTAGATAGAATCATTCCCACAGAGCATCATGGCACTGCTGGCGACCATGACAATGCACAGCTGTCGGCGAAGGCTTCGATCTTTCAGCAGTTCCCATAGTGATTTGGCACCAGCTTTTCCAGCAGCTTTCTGCTCCTCTAGGATCTCCTCCATCTCAGCATCAGAAACAACACAGCCCCGCAGGCGGGTGAGGGCATGGCTGCATGCCACCCTGTCGCCTCTGTCGATGAGCAGATAACGGGGGCTTTCTGGAAACAAAGGCAGAGTGAGCAACTGAAGTAGACCAGGAACAGCATTGCTAGCAAGAAGATACGGCCAGAGAGCTTCACTCCCCAAGACTTCGGTCAGGCCAATCACTTGTCCCAGCAGAATACCCAATGCTGTGAACACAGCAGAGGAAAGGGCAACTGCACCCCTTAAGGCCTTAGGAGCACTCTCCCCGAAATACATGGGCTGGACGTTCATGCTGACCCCAGCATTAACTCCAACAAGCAGGCGAGCAGTGATGATCATCTCAAAGGATCTTGCCGAGCGGCTGCTCAGGGCCATGAATGCACTAATGAGAAGGAAAAAGTTATTCAGCAGCAGAGTCTGCTTTCGTCCAAATCGAATGGCCATGGGGCCAGCCAGCAGGGACCCCAACAGTCCACCAATGGTGAACGCAGAAACGATGAGGGTCCATAGCAGCATCACCTGGTTGGACTCCAGAGGTGTACCCCACCTCTGCACACACGTCTCATTAATGAAGGTCTGGATGTAGGCAGTAGGAGCGTTGATAATGGCGAGGTTGTAGCCATACTGAAGAGTCCCTCCAATAGCAGCAGAGCATACGGTTAGTGCAAGAGTTAAGGACCAGCCCTGTCTCTCCTTCCTACTTCCACACATCTTCCAAAATCAAACAAATATCTGAGAGCGACTTGCGGGAAGCGTTACACACAACGTCGCGTGTGTCATTCTGAGGCACGTGCCATTCCAACCTAGACATTAGACCGACAGAGGGCAGGGACCACCCACCCAATGTGCCGGCCTCTGTGTAAAAGCGTGAAGCCAGACAATAGGTCTCATCGGACCTATGATCTCTTTTCAAAATAAAAGACTTCACACACCGCGTGGAATGCAACTGCTGCCCCTTTCTTGTAAGTCTCCTTACTCTTAGCATTAAACATGCAACATAAGCAATTTTTTTTTCTTATTACTGCTTTGTTGCATAGCTCCAGCGCCGTGGGGGGTTCCTTTCAAATCCAAAACGTGTTGGCAGCGGTGGGATTCGAACCCACGCCCCCGAAGAGACTGGAGTCTTAATCCAGCGCCTTAGACCGCTCGGCCACGCTACCACGTGTGAAAAGCACGTGTAGTGCGACCAGTTCACTCCAAAAATGACGAGCCATAGGGTTCCCCCCCGTTATGTTCAGGATGTCTGTGTAGGCAATATCATAATATTAATTTGTATAACCAAAGTGTAAACTTTGGTTTTTCATGCCATTTCTTCTTTTGTAAATGCCGTTTCCCCCAAATAGCGATCAAATGTTGTAACAGATTTTGTTTATTATCTACCATACCTGTTTCCAACCTGTTCTCAGAAAAATAAATAAAAACTTCTAAAGCATATTTCGAAATAAGCATTCTCTTGTCATTCACAGTTGCGCACTGTGACACGCGATGTAAAGCGCGACGAGCGACAAAGGTGGGTACATACACTGTATGGACAAAAGTATTGGGAAGCCTGACCACTATACCAACCAAGACTTTAACGACATTGCCAAACACATAGACTTTAACATGGAGCTGGTCCCTACTTTGGAGCTATGACAGCTTCCAGCAAAGGGCACTCTTAATGCTTCATCATACCAAGACATTACAAATAATCTTCCAGCAGTGTTGCCAGCTGTGAAACTGCATGATGTTACTATGTCGTACATATATTAGTAGCATACGGTTTGAGACACAAGTGTTACCAGATCTTACATACATAATTAATGCTACAGACTTTGAATTAGTGATGCCTTTGAAATATCCTTTGACCCCCTTTCATCCATTCAGGGCTCCATCCAAGAAGCAAGATCACTCTGAAGATAAGCTCAAAGAACGAGAGAAGGACAAAGCAGGAACGAGAGAAAATCCTGTGAAAGAGAGGAACAGTGAAAAGGGCCACAAACACCAAAGTGCTTGGTAGCAGCAGGTTGGTCATCTGTGCTGTATGTTAAAAGTTAAAGTCCAAGAGTGCAGCACTCGTTTTAATACAATGTCATATCATTGTCATATTCCTGTAACACAGTGTGGCTGCAATGAACTGTGATGTAATGGTGTGATTCTGAAAACTGAAAAACTCCTTATCCTTCAGATGAAAACAAGCCTACAGTGTCCCTTACTAAAATAAAAACGGCGTGATTTTTTTATTTTTAAATCTGTTGTTCTGTTGTTTACCTCTAGCTGAAGCTCCAGCAGCAACTCTGTTTTCGGCTCTGCCTCAGTTCCTGACGCTCATCAGGCTCCACTGTCGCCATGACAACCAAAGACACGCCCCCAAATACATCAGAACCTGTTCTAGGACAGAAGTTCAGTCTTCAGTATTCCTGTTCAAAGGCAGCAATCATGAAAGATCAGTAATCATCTAAGTACACGAAGACTAAGTTAAAGACCTGTTTTCGGATAGAACTATTTTAGTTTTTTTTTTTTTTGTCATTAATTGTTGGGGTTAGGAACACATTCAAGTTGACCTTTTCAACCAATGGAAAGATGAAGATGGTTAACATGCTAGTGGACAGACAGTACCCTCATCTCTCTAGGGGGGATTTCTATTTGGAGTTTGAAACTGCAGATGAGCAGTTTCGAACTTCAACACTTGAATGGAGATCTGGCTGATGCCGCATAGAGAGCTTTTAAGTAAGGTAGTTCTAGGGGTAGTTCTGTTATCAGTATTGATATATTTTATTCAAATGCCAATAAAATAACTTAACTGGAGTGGTGATTGCGGCGTGGGGCGTTTGCATCTCGGCCGAGAAGTACCGTACGTGGTTCAGCCGTGTTTTGGGGGTGGGGGGTGGTGTATGCGCGTCTCGGGTCGATAGTCGTAGTTGATATGTTTTATGTGCATCTCGGCCGTTCTGGACTTTTAGTTTATGAGAGATGCCCATGACGTGACGAATGTTTAGGCAGCTCAAAATCCCGGACAAGTCTAAAACCCCGACCGGACGCAATTTCCAGGTCTCAAAAAGAGGACCCGTAGAGGACATGTCCGGGGAAAAGAGGACGTGTGGTCACCCTACCATATACTGAGTACACAGTGAAACAAACATTCCTCCAGGACCATGGTGTAACACAAGACTGCATAAGGACCATCTACACCGCGTGCACGAGGAGTGAGAGAGTGCAAGATAAACACAAGAGTAATAAAACAGTACAAGACAACATTGAGTGCAGTTTGAATGAATAAAGTATTATGACCTACTGTATTCTTACAGTGTGTTAGGTGTGCAAAAATAAATAAAAGAGTTGGTTCTGTGTTCTAGTATCAGGTTTAGTCAAGTGAACCTTTGTATCTGATGTTATATGAGCTTGCTCTGTGAGGTTGGGATCTCCATGGAGATGTCTAGATCCCAGCAAAAAGGACGACAGAGACGCTGCCCTCGATCCAGCTCCAGTTCCTGCAGTTCCTCACATTAGAGGGAAGGATGTCACTCCTGCCTTGGGCCCTTCTGTTCAAACATTTCTGCATTTTTAAAATGGAAAGTACTTTATTCCAAAACAGTGAATGTTGTTTATTTACGACCTGCTAAAATTTGCTAATTTTTTCTATACGTTTAAATGTACGAGCGACTCGAAACGGCATGACTTTACTTATGTGTACCGTAAACATTTAGTTACTGTTAGATTTTAATTGTAGCATAAGTTTACTTAAGCAACACACACATGTAGTCTGTAACTTTTCTTATCCTGATATTCATGACATTACCCTGGTATTTTGATAGCCAAGGTGTAAAAAGGTGTTAATCAGTTATATGTGGTCTTCAATGTTTTATATGGAATGTGTTTGAAACACTTCCACTTAATTAAAAAATGGAAATACAATTGACAAACAAAAACTTAGGGTTAATTTATCCATAAACAGCTCACATTATCTGCCTGGTGACCAAACAAATAGCACATATTTAAAAGTATATTTACAACGTGTTCCATACTAGTAAAGAAGAATTTTTAACTTTAAGACATAGACGAGGCAAAGGCCCGGCCATTTTATTCAATTAAATCCATGTGCAGTGTGTGAGGAGGCATGGCTGGTTAATTTGTATATGTGTGTGTGTGAGAGAGAGAGCATGTCACCTCCATTAACTAACCTGCCTCCTAGCATGGTACAGAAGAGCACCAGTACCGCCAGATACCCAAACTTTCTCACTCAGCTTAACATGAACAATACCATCACAAACTTAGTAACTTTAATATCTCTGAAACCATTCAAATCCAACCGGCAGATGTCACTCATCTAAACTTAATGTTTTATTTGACACACACAATACTGCTTTTACCAAAATGTAAGTATTTCTAGATATTTAGATTTATAGATAGTTAGCATTGGTACATGGTACAAAATATTGTCCGAGACTTAGATCAGGTATTAGTATCAGAAGGGGAAAAAGTTGCATTCCTACTATTTATTACACAATTATTTGTGGAGGCAAACAAAAACAATTTAAATTACTTTTTGCAGTTGTTCAACAGTGCTTCACTTGAATGTGACCCTTGGTGTTTCTCAACGTGTACTTTTCTCCTGACCTTGTGAAACATCATTAGTCACTTCATAAACACGGTTCTAATTCAATGTTCATATCTAGACAAATCGAGATCAAAGGTGTCCTCGTTTCGTCTGGGAGGTATCAGGAGGTGACCTGTGTGGACCCGGGTTGGCAATGACCTGGTCTGCATTTCACAAAAAGTAGCAGAGGAAAGACCACATAATTGTTTTATGTAACCACCACCCAACCCATTCTGCACACTTTAAGGTTTTATAAGACTTTTCTTATCACTTAGGAAACACAAACTGCTTTCAACTTAACAATGAACTCCTACATTTATTTCTTTCAGCCCTTTCATAGGCCCACATTGTGCATATATATTATTTTTATTAATCACTGCATTGTTTTCAAACAAAAACATAGGCAATCTGGTGTACTATGGTATTTTGCTGTAAATATTAATTACAGTGACGACAAAGACAATAAAGCAGGGTCTCGTAGTGCCTCAAGTCAAAACTCTTGAACCAAGATGTACTGCCACTCCAAACGCAGATTTAGGGTTCTGCCTCATACCATCCTCAGGAGTCTTTAACTGCGAGCTAAACTTGCCAGGTCTGAACTCCCTCAAACGGGAGTCTGTACTTGTCCATATCCATACTGAAATATGCCTTCAGCCTAACTTGGCAGGTTTGTTGTGGGGAGTAAGTCTCTCCCGGTGAGTGAAAGAGGACCATAGAGACCCTGCAATATGATGAAACTAAAAGCACACCTGTTGGGAAATATTGCATTGGTGCACTAACACAGAAGTATACAATGGCTGTGTCTGAAAAGTAGCAAATGCTGCCTGATCAGGCGGTTTTCTGATGCAGGAAGGGAACCCGGTGATGTTGGAATCAAACTCAAATCAAAATGCAGTTCAGTTGCACAGGCAGCAAGACATTGAGACAGCTGCCTTCAATTTCGCACACAATCTACAGCGACTTATTCTATACCCCGTGGAAAACCAAGGGGGCCATGTTCTGTTTCAGAGGTACTTTCACATAACACCTTGAAAGTTGGCAAATTTCAAGGTGGGAAACTTTTTGTAATATACACACACTACATTTGTTTGACTCTGAATCTGCTCTGAATAAGATGTATAAACACACTTGTCAAAGAAGTTTATATTTACATAATTTACATAACGCTAGCAAGAATCCAGCCATAACCTGAATAACATACAGGAGTGGGAACAGTGGGAAATTACAGTGCATATCATCAAGAGTTTTCTTCAAGGTTTTGTCTCCTTCTTTTCTGCCTCGTCCATCAAATCCCTGAAGCCGAGTTTCTCCAGAGGTTCCTTAGTCATCAGCTGCCTGAACAAAAAGGAAAACAGGGTGCTGTAAGTAACAAAGCTCATCATCTCGCTTATTCTGTCTGACTCTAGTGTTAACTGTTTACGCTGTCATGTTATTTTAACTCGTTATGCTGCATTTTATGTCATGTTGGATTATTGACGTTACACTGTTGTATACTACTGTACACCTGATTTTACTATGTACTGTAAGGTGCCCTTGAGTGCTGTGAAAGGTTCATATACATAAAAAGCGTTGTTATTATTATTATCATTAATATTATTATGATCTCGTGGCACTAAAAATGTGCATTTTTCGCTTATTTATTGTACCATGTTTTCAGCAGGAGGCCAAATTTGGCTTTTTGTCAAAATTATTTTTTCAACCTTTCCACCTATTCCACCTTAAATGGTGCAGGAGCTACAACTGTAACTGCTGCACAACTTAAGGTGGACAGGAAAGTTGGAATGAGAAGTCAACTACAGGTTCGTCTCCACACTGGACTTACTTCTCCATTCTGCACTCCAGGTACTCTTTAGATTGAAGTCGACACAACGAGTTGTCGAAGCTGTTCTCTCGGAGGCAGCTCATGAACTTCTCTTTGAACGCTTTACATTCACCTGCATACAGAAACATCAACACGATCACAGTGTAGGAAAAGAGACCCTAGCCAAACGCGCAGCCTGCCAGACTACTGCTCAGGCAACAAGAGCACGGATACGTCTTGATTTACCGAAATGGTCCAAGGGGAAAGACCCTTTATCAGGCGGACGGGGTTTGAAAGATTTGGTTCCGAAATTCATCGCAGTCGACATGGTTGTTGTTTTGAAGATAAATCCACATTTGACCGAAACTAAGGGCACGCTAGCTTCGGGAAGCTCCGCACCAAAAGATTTTTAATGGTACATTTCAAAATAAAGGTCCCTACCCTAGTCTTGTCCATAATATACACTATATGGACAAAAGTATTGGGACATAACTCTTAATACAACCCGATCTCACGAGTTTTCGTGCAGCCATCACGAAATACAATTTCATCAAAATACGTGCTCCGATCACGATCAAGGGCTTTTTTTCGTGCTAGGACAACGCTTCTCTTTTTCGTGCTGGGACAACGCTACACTACTAGTATTTTCATGCGCACAGCGTTAAATCACCAGTATCTGCACTACCTGGTAACTCTTACAGTTAGGTTAGGGTTAGGGTAAGGTAAGGAATCAACTCATTATTTCTCTTGAATTCATGAGTCCTCTTTCTTCCACTGAAGGGCAATCTTAATGCCTCAGCATACAAAGACATTTTGGTCAACGCCATTCTTACAACTTTGTGGACACAGTTTGGGGAAGAACCTTTTCTATTCCAGCATGACTGTGTCCCACTGCACAACGCAAGGTTCGTGAAGACATGGTTGGATGAGTTCGGTGTGGAAGAATTTGACTGGCCCACAGAGCCCTGACCTCAACCCCATCCAGCACCTTTGGGATGAACTGGAACGGAGATTGTGAGCCAGGCCTTCTCGTCCAACATCGCTGCCTGACCTCATAAATGCCCTAATGCTTAGAAACAGTCCAAAATCTTGTAGAAAGCCTTACAAGAAGAGTGGAAGCTGTTATAGCTGCAAAGGGGGGACCAACTCCATATTAAAGTATATGTATTTCAATGCAGTGTCATTAGAGTCCCTGTTGATGTAATGGTCAGGCTTCCCAATACATTTGTCCATATAGTGCATATACTTCCCGTTTCATTTTTAATGGTCGTCTAGTTCTTACCGATGGAAATACTAGAAACATTTTAGTAAATGCGCTGACTCTTTAATCGACACAACATTTGTTTAGAAGCTATTCAAAGTATAATACTTCAAGCTATCAAGTTTAGTGTTCTTGTAACTCTGTAACAAGGACACAGTATTTTCCACTGTAGGTGTAGGTGTATTAACACTACTTGACTTGGCTCATCATTTTAGAATCATGTTTTATATTCCTTTTCTAACACATTTTTAAGTCCTACATGTTATTTGGTAACACGAAGGACCATTGAAGTTAGAAATGATTAGTATTAGTATTATTCATTCCAATTCCCATTCACTTACTACTTTTTCACAGAAGACAAATATTACGTATTTATGATAAGAAGTTTTAAAAAGACAAATGGAGTCCCTTGATGAATAGTTGTCTAACAGTGTACTTAAACTGTTTGTCTTGTTGTTCTGAAAGCACTGTCAGAATGTGAGTGCTTTAAGCTCCCATGTAAGTGCTTTAAACTTTCATGTTGACAGGCCAGTGTTTACAACTCATTAAACATATGATGCATAGGGTCGAAACCAGCTTAAAAGAATAAACCTTTCTTTATTGATATGTACAGTTTGCAAAAAAGTATATACATTTTTAGAAATAAATTATGTAAATAGTAACAGATTCTCATAGCTTTGGAACTTGACAGGTCCAGCTGGATGAGTCAGGCTTGTACACAAATTCTGCCCTGTGAACCAGAAAAAAGATGTTAGAACAGATATTTCTTTAACGTTATTATTGCCTACATTGTCATGGCAACAGCATGTGTAGGAGTTCTGATAATCAGAGGTGGGCGCAGTAACCAGAAACCAGCAGTGACTCAACGAGGAATTAAAAAAGGAGACTAGAAAATAACTTGGATAAGAAAGTTGTCAGATCTAAAAAGTTTCTCAAATTCTCCCGCAGCAATTGATGTGGTAGTTATCTAACTCACTCTCTTTTATGTGGTTGTCCATTTCCTCGACACAGCAGACCCTCATCACATGGGCAGATCTGGTTGATGCTGAAGGCCAGTCCACCCTCAGGCACGAAGCAGCTCTCGCCCAGCGCCAGTCGCCGCTTGCACACCATCTCACCATGATGGCGAGCGCAGCACATCGAAGACCCACAGTCTTTATCCACTTTACACCGGGCCCCTGAGAGGAAGAAAGAGGTGGAGGAAGGTCGTATTAACATCCAGACACATAACGTTTATCCATTAGTGCTGTAAATCAGTCAGCCCCAGATTTCATAACAGTTCATTAGGAGCAATATTATGAGTGCATCATGAAATCCCAAATTTTTCTGCAATTTGAGTAGCTTGTCATGGTGCAATTATTTCATATGTGAGTGCATATGTGAATATTATTATTATACTGAGTATTGTTCTAATTGACTGTAACATTCCCAAACTTTCAGATCAAGGTGAATCGATTCATGTTTCCATATTCATCATATAATGGCTCAAAAATGTGTGTTTAATTCTTGTCACTGAGAAGAATCGCGTCCTTACCCTCCTGTCCCTCTGGGATGCTGCGGATGCATTTGCCGAACATGCAGCTGAGCCCCCGCACACACTGAGCATCTCTCCTGCAGTACTTCCCTTCTTGTCTTAGGGGAACACAAATGCCAAAGTGGCGATCGCAGGAGAAACCCTTTCCGCACGCTCGATCATGTTCACAGGTCACCTAAAGCAAGACATGAGAAGCAGAAACAAAAACCTCTTTATTCCCCAAGTAGACGATGTAAATGGAATTTCTTTTGGGGCAGATTAACATAAATTCCAGTAAATGCATAATGAATAAAAAACCCAACAACAATGGTTGTTGGTACCCCTTCAATGCAGTACAAATAGAGAATGACAATAGAATCTTAATTACAGCTGAGCATTATTGTAATATCCTTGCATCGAAAGTCTGTACTCTATTGCTAATAATTTGCAGTACAAATGAGTCGTAATCTCTATATGTATTTATCTATCTATATCTGTACCTATGATGATATCAGCCCTTTCAGATATAGATTATGGCTTTTTTGCTTCTGCATGATCATGTCATTTTTGACAGTAATGTATATCTTAATGTACATCTTAATATTTAGCACAGCTAATGTGATAGAGCACCTTTTCAGCTCTTACTTACTTTTTGCGGAAGCTGTGTTTCTGCAGTATATTTTATTCAAGTGGAAATTATGTACGCTTTTAACATCCGTCACTTTTTCAGTTCACACAGTAAAGTTACCAACTCACCGTATCCCCCTTCTGTCTGGCTGGGTGTGTTTCTGTCTCTCTTTCTCTCAGCCCCACGGGTCTTTCTTCCGGGGGACTATACGGCATGGACAGCATCCAAGCCCAGATCCGTGCCTGAACAACTGCTGCAAACATAGACACACACAAGATGCACAGCAACCTCGCTGAGGGGCTCATCTCTGATGGTCCAGTGCTAGAGAGAGTGAGCGTGACCTCCAAAAATGGGTGGAAATTCCTGATCGCCTGTTAGCTGCAATTTACAAAGCTGCGACAACCTTAAAAGCCAAAAATCCTTTCAGCGGTGCTTTCCCTGTGAGGCCTTGGTGCTTTATGACTGCACCCATTTTCTCTGGCTTATATAGCCATATGCTGCCGTCCTTTCTCTCTCTCTTCTGTTGGTCAAACCCGCGTGATAGGAGGAGACAATTAGTAGTTAATGGATTAGTAAAATTGCTTGCCCCACCCCTTAACCCCCATTACGCTTAAATTACTTTGGCTAAATTTATCAGCTGCAGAGGTGAAAGGGGGAGGAGGAGGAGGTCGTCTGGGCCAATGGACAGATAACTGGCTCCCACAGTGGGGCAAGACAAGCATCTCACCTCCATTCACCCACACATACGCAGGGTGAGGGTCTGAATTGCAGACAAACAGACAGAGCATGAAGAGCCATCCACAGGGCTGTTGCTGTTGCCCTCAGCCCCCTGCTTCTGGACAAACAACCCCCCCCAAACCCCTGTCAAAAACCCCCCATGGACCCCTTAGCCCCATGCTGGGAGTAATTTGCAGTAGCGCGTTTCCACAGACGACAATGGCCACCTCATTAAACATAATTATCATCAGCGTTCAGCAGCACCCAGGGAGCAGCACAACGCTGCCGAAAGGGCCTGGAGCCTGCGTATGTATTTCATAGCCCTGTAGCAGAGAAATCACAGTGACAGACAATTTGTTATATTTGTATACGTTTAAAAAAGGTAAGAAGGGGTTCTCTGGATTGGTCCCACAGAAGAGCCACTTTTGGTTCCATAATGAAGCTTTTAGTAGTTGATTCATTAAAGAACCATTTTTGTAAATGGGATGTGCAAGTCTGACATCCACATGTATTGTAATATGTAAGAACGAAATGGCTCTGTACCCATTGAAGTTGTTTTTTTTCCCTAGAACAGTAGATCCAGATTGGGAGAACCATTATTTTTATTGAGGGTTTTTCCTTCCCACCACAGCAACATGCACAAGAGCAACAAAACCGTCACCCCTTAGCAAAGACATTAAACAAGAAGAAGAGTAAATAAATAAATAAATAAATAAATAGCAGACTTATTATAAATAGCCGACAAATCAACATATACTTGTGTCAGTATTCAGATTAACTTATTTATGTACTATACGATTGTAAGTATGAGTTATCACTTGTTCTCTCTTTAGTTTACCGCACCCCTTAAACTAGACAAGTTTGTATGTGAGGCCAGACTGAGTTCTATAGTAGTAGTTTAGCAGCTGTTAAATAATAAGTCTGGAGTTTAAGGGGTTAAAGCAGTTTGTTGGTACACCAGCATGTGTTGTCTATGGTGAACAGATGAGTCTTCACCCCCCTTTTAGCACTCCTTCCTGTCTAAATTGCTAAATACCAATGCTGTGACTAACCTGTTATAATCAAAACACTGACAGACACCATACTGACTTTTGACTCACCTTTTACAGCTCTTCTCCACAAGAATCTAAACAGAAACACAGCTGATCTATTTTGCACCCAAGCACACAGAAAGAACCTTGATCAAGAACCTTTCTTGTGAGAAGGCCTTAGACTCCAGGAATATTGATCAAATGTTGATCCTAAAACGTATTATTCAGTAACGGCTATGAAACATGCAAGTTAGGTGGATAGGGGCCTGGAGGTGGACCAAATGTGGGCCACATGTAGATCTTTAATGGGTTCACAAACAAACCACTTTTTTTCTGTTTGCGTTGAAATGGAGGTGAGTGGATAAGATCTCACAGTGTGTGTTTGGTTCATTGTGGTGGAAACACAGGCACATTATGTCCTACACCTCCATGTATATGCAGCTCCTGTCTGCTCTAAGAGCATCGTCTGCCGTCTCTTTAGGAGCCAATTAAAGACTCTTATCAATTAAAGATGGCTGGACTGACAATGAGGGAGAGACACTGAAGAGCATAGTGGTAGAGAGGCAGTATTTTGTGTGTGTGTGTGTGTGTGTGTGTGTGTGTGTGTGTGTGTGTGTGTGTGTTATGGAATGGCTTTGCAGTAAACACAGAGAAAAAACAAGTTTACCTATACCATGTCAAGAGGAAATTCTTGTTTTTCATTAAAAGAACAGAATCACTTCATTCTGATTACTGAGGGTTAATGTGAGGTGCACCCCAAAATCATATACATTTAATAATCATCAGCAGGGGCTTTCCTAGTATTTCAAATGGAAAATCTCACTTTGGCAGTGCTGTAGGATGTGTGTCAACATCTTCACAGCAGATGGTCAGATGGTTAGGTAGTGAAGTTTAAATTTGCTACTAAAGCTTAAAATGTAAAGAATTACTCAGTGTCTCTTTAATGTTATGTTCATGTACTGAAGAACACTTTTTTTGTTTGTCCAAATTATTACACAATGTGAAGAACACCATAAATGAGATTACGAGGTATGGACAGTGACATTACATATTTCACACATATGTCCATATGAATGTATTGAAGTGCCCAACTACAGCACAGACCGTTCCAAGATGTGTGTCTTGGATTTTATAATACTGGAAAAAAGACAAACCAAAGCTAATTCGGTTTGTGTGTCTCTGAGCAGAGCATGAATTTCCGAGATGACATGCACATCCTGAGCAAACATATGTGAGAGTGGTGGCCTTGCGCATCAGGGAACAGTGTGTGAACGACAGCATAATCCAACACAGACTATTTATTTGGATAGACCAGAGTTGGTGTCCCACCACAATAAATTAACACAAAGTGTCTGTTGGTATTGGACCTAAGTGGAGGTCCCCCACCCTGTTTACTTCCTCTCAAAGTCCCCCCTGGCGTATCAACACTTTACAAGCACACACACACACACACTCACACACACTCTTGCAATTTGCGATGTTTAATTAGGTGCTGATCATCCCAGCAGGGCGGGATTCGCTCAGATGACCACGCAGTTAGTGTTACGTTAGCGTCTTCCAAATAAATCGTAGATTTGCTCGTTGTAAAACAGTTGGAACCTATTGTGTTGATGGGCAGACTAATGTGCGTATTGTGTTTTTGTTTCTGTGTGCTTACTGGTCGCAGGGCGTGTGAATGTGTTTTCATTTCGTGACTATCGCCTCACACATTATATTTGCTGTCATTGGCAACTGAACATCTGCTCTATTCCAATCTAAATAAATTTCCTAGACGGCATGAAAGTGCTGTAAACTTTGAAAAAACTAGCATGCAGAGTATGGCGTGGAAAGAGTGTGGAGTTCCATGCATGAAATCATTATTTTGAAAGTTGAAAAAAAAATTGTTCCACAAAACCGTTTAGCAAAATGTATTGTTACAAAGCTGAAGACTCTCTCTCTCTCTTTCTCTCTCTCTCTCTCTCTCTCTCTCTCTCTCTTTCTCACTCGTTGGTGGAGAGCTGTCTGAATTGATCTTACCATTGTGCTATTAACACACAACTAAGACACAAAAATATGACAAAGTTCTTCTCTTCTCTTCTCTTCTCTTCTCTTCTCTTCTCTTCTCTTCTCTTCTCTTTTCGTCTCTTCTTATCCGCTCTGTTCTGTTCTGCTCTCTTTTGTGG
>JBBIGA010000106.1:31277201-31292729 GCA_037576975.1 Alestes dentex | reverse complement strand
AGACAACACTCAGGATTTTTTTTTCTTTTTTTTTTTTATTGGAAAAGAGTGAGAAAGTAAGCAAGAGTGGAGGGGGGGGAGAGAGAGAGAGAGAGAGAGAGAGAGAGAGAGAGAGTGCATGAGAGAGAGAGGGAGGAAAAAAGTGCAGGAGTCCGTCAGAGCGTACACAAGAAAAAGAGGAGCGAGGTGAGAGGGGAGAGGCGCTGAGGAGGGAGAGGAGAGGAGGAGTAAGAAGAGGAGAGCAGAAGGAGTGAAAGAGAGACAAGAAGGTGGCCATGGGTCTGTGTGCTGTGCTGCTTATCTGTTTATCACAGGCTGAACTGGCCAGGGTATGGAGCCAGGAACTATCAGGTAAGAACACACACACACACACACACACACACACACACAGGTCACAGACCTGTGCTAGAAGTAGACCACCACTGGTACCACACACTGATGTGTTAAATATACAGTGATTCAAATGTACTTGAATCAAACGTGTTTGTCGTTTCCACACAAATAAAATTGATTAAATCACCACTGTTTGGTCTTTCTATTTACTTGCCTTCAATAGTAAATGTCTTGGTATATATTTTATTCATGTGGAAAAGATGTGACATGATGTGAGTCAAGTACATTCAGTGCGTTGCTTTGACAATTACATGTCTTACATCACACTATGAGTGTTATAAACACATATCCAGTAGGATGGTTCAAGATAAAAAAAAAATGCTTTTAAAGTATGACACTGCTAATTAGAACCAGTAAGCGTGGGCTGATTATCACTTGGCCTGTTGTTTTGTGGTTGGATTGTTGTTAGTGAGTTTTCTTGTGAAAGCACTGGAGTTCTGTTCTCCTGTTTGTGTGTATATGTGTGTTTATGTTTGTGCGTGTGTGTGTGTGTGTGTGTGTGTGTGTGTGTTTCCCTTTGCTTCAACAAGAGTTGATGATTCTTGAGTAAACTCTAGTGTGTTTCTCTCAGAGGGTCCTTATGAGTCAGTCAGAGGAAACATTCAACACACATGTGTGTTTGTGTAGAGTTCTTTTCTCAGTGCTGGGATAGATCCTGACACAATTACGTACACACACACACACACACACACACACACAGATACTCACACATACATACTTACATACTTACAGACATACAGAAAGGGAGTTTGTGAGAGAGAGAGAACATCTCTCACTCAAACACACACACAAAGCTGAGAACATGATATGTGTGCAAATGTGTGTGTCTGTGTTCCAGATTACTGAGCATACACACACACACACACACACACGCACACACACACACACACACAATCTTACACACATGCTAGGGCACACATGTGCTACAAACCTGCAGTAGAGGTTCCACAAAAGTAGACAGGCACAGCTAGCCTGAAAAATAACTTTAAGTGTTATTAATGTGTTATAAACTGATTAGAATACAGTAAGGTGAGCATGTTATGAACTAAAAAAGAAAGTGACGCAGTAAATTGACTTTATTTAAATGTGTCTGTACCATCATGAAATAAATGACCTTAGCTCATCACTGAATCACTTTTTTCACATTTTTATGTTTTTCTTCCTTTACACACAGACCCTTCATCCCAGCAAATGCTTATTAATAAGCTAATTAGTTGGATCTGATGTTTTGGGAGCAGGGAAAGCAAAAAAATATGCACAGGGGGCTTCAGGACTAGGGCTGGAGAACTACTGCAATTACTGCAATAACAAAAACTCAATGCACACTTTTAGATTTTAGACCATGTTTACTGTCAGTCACTGTATACATCACTTAATAAATCGGTACACATCCTGTGTGAGTGTGTATATGCGCATATGTGTGTGTTAGTGGGTGTGTGTGTATTTCTGTCCTCCTTGGAGATGCTGTATTTATAGCAGTCCTGGTTCTTCTCCTCTCTGCCAGGCAGCAGTGCTGCTCTACTTTCTCTGGCCTCTGTCCCTCCTGTGCCTCTCCGTTCTCATGCTGCTCCCTCAGAGGGCCAACCAGGCCCACCATATCACTGTGTGTGTGTGGATGGATTTGAGCGACCACATGCATGTACATGCACATGTACATGCATGTGTCATACTTGGCAACTTACATCTTTCATTCAAGCCACAAAAAAAAATCCCACTCTACGGGTCCCGTGCAACAGCTTTGTGTTTGTGAGTGACCTATATGAACGCATGTGCTGTGTGATCCACTTTTACACCTGGGCATCACATTCTGCGCAACCGAGGACACACTGAGCATGTGCGAAGCCCTGGAGCTGTGCAGAGTTAACCCTTTAAACTGAGCTAAAGCCCCTACTCGGGTTAGGTTAGTTTTCACTGGTGAAGTACTAGAATTGAAGTGATCACCAAAGACTTGGTGCCCAACTGTAGACTTTGCAGATTCATACTCGCATGAAAGTAAGTCTACTTCTATACTTCAGCACTAATCTATAACAACCCCAAGCACAGACTGCAGGCTACTACTGCCAGTGCAACTAGGACACTTGACAAAGCTTGCTGGTGTGTGTGTGGGGTGTTTTGGTGAAGTTTGATCTGAAATGAGCTTTATGTTCAGTGTTCAGTTCTTCATATTGACACACATTAGTGAAGCCATTATTCAGAGAATCCTGTCACATTCAATGGGAAAATGCACCCACAACAAGGCATATTTTGATTAGAACATTTATGTTGACCGCAGGATGGGATGACAGCAATTTTCAGAAGCATTGTTCGTTTTTCCCATAGGCAAAATCAGCTTACCCCTGGAGTTCCCCAGCTGGGCTTGTCACCAGCTCCAAAATGGCAGCATGTGCTTGAAGATCTGTTACAAGTGTGTTTTCACTCAGCAGAATTTTCCTTTTCAGGGAAATATTAGAAAAATAATCATTCGTGGTGACTGGCCTTGTGCTACAGGTGTAGCAGACAGAGACTAGGTAAAAATGCTGAGGTATTCCTTTAGCACAGTACAAATCTGCAATGTCTGTAGTTTTAACAGGTTTAACGTTACTAATTCCTGAGCAGATTCTGTTCTGTCATTTACTGAACCTGGCGCTCCCTCAGTAATAGCAGTGCTGTTTGAATTGGCTTCAGGTACTGTACTAACAACATGCTATTAAACATGGCCATGTGCCATCTTGTTATTGTAATGACCCTTCAGTCCAGGCTATCTGTGTTCATCTGTGTTGGCGAAATTAGATTCTTTATTCTGTATTTATTGGCTGGTCAAATCCTTAAAAAGTACTAAAAATAAGCCCCATTAGTGCTTTACTACTCAGTATTAATCTTAATAAAGTATTATTCTGTGTGTGTGTGTGTGTGTGTGTGTGTGTGTAAGAGTGAGGAAAGCATAGACTGGTAGTAATCTTTCAATATACTGTTTAGCTTTAGTGGACAGGCACTCAGTCCCTCAAACGGTTCTTTCAGGAAGTATTACTGATCTTTATTTGTTTTTAATGGTATTAAAGTTATTTATAACTCAGAATGCTGCTTTGTCACTTCATGATCCCACCCCTCCACCACCCCCCATGCCCCAACACCTGTTGAGAGGAACCAGGGATAGCAAATTCTACAACACAATTGTATCATTTTATTCACTGACCAAAACAGCTAGTGAACCTTCACGTGTCTTTTTCAGGGGAAAATAGTGGTAAATGCATTTTGTCTTGTTTTGTCCTGCATGCTCCTCCCCACCATTAATGGATTTATAAAAATGTTTTAGGCCAAAACCTTCTCGCACATCAGACAGTGTACTAATAGCTATTATTAGGCATTAAACACTTTAGATGTCTGGTTCCTATTACCTCCATGGGTAACAGTTTTCACTCAGGAAGTTTCTCTAGTATGGAGTATTTTACATCACATTCTATTAAGAATTACTTTACATAAGACTTTTTTAAATGCAGAAATGTTGAAAAAACACTGATCACTGCTTTTAGATTGGATTGTCCTTATGGAAAGACAAGTAGAAAGCGTTTATAGTGTTAGCATTGCCAGCCCATATATTTTTAAGCCACTTAGCTGTTTACCTTTTTCATGTTATTGCTTAATCATTAACAGTTAGCATGTTAGCATATTTGTCAAGAACTGTTAGAATGCTCTTTCCATAAAATTGCTGCATGAAGAAAATGATCAGATCACTGACCACCGAGCATGATGATGGGTTGCTGCGCGCGTGCAAAGTCTCGGTCCTTTTGGGGGGGGGGGGATTGGTGTGCAAGTCTCGGTCGTTGTCCGGGGGAAAAGTTGTGGGGGGTTGCACGTGTGTAAAGTCTTGGCCGCTTTCCGGGAAATTAAAAGTGGGGGGAACGAAATTAATGATTTTGAATAGTGGGGGGGGGCATGTCCCCCCCGCTATAATGGTTCCAATGGGTTCAACACATGTTTCCGTTTTAGGTCACTCTGGGCATTGGACTTGAAAGACTTCGGTGACACTGGCCATCCTCATATGGTTTGAATTCAAGGCATTGTCTGAGATGGAGAGTTCAACCATGTACTCAGCCATCTCTTGTTCTTTTTCTCAAATGTTTCTTCGCCTATCAGTGCAGCTGACTCTATTTGTGATTGCGTGCTATGGTTACAGTCTCGGACCTTGTGCCAAATCGTACTCTTCCCCTCTGCATGAGGTGAAAGCCTTTGCATGTGCCATGAAGCACTCATGTGGAACTTATAACTCACACTATCGGCTCCCATACGTGCTCGGTGATCTCACAGAGTCAAAGGCGATGGCCAGGCTAATTTATAGATCTGGACTGAGGCAGCAGTGGGATTTACTTATCTGACATGAAATGCAGTGCAACGAATCAACACTGCAACTGCTGTCATGAGCTCATTTCTCCTTTGTTAGTAATCATTATATTGACAGGAAAGGTTTCTCCATTAATGCTCTTCATCCCACACTGCTAGAAGTGTTCTGCCTGGTCAGTTGACTGTGTCTGGACTTACTCGTGCAGCTCCCTCAGAGAGCCACCCAGGCCTAACTGCAGCCAGGAGTGTTCTTCAGGAAGTTCTTGTCTGGTTTGAACACTGAAGTTCTTTCAAAATGTCTGTGTTATCCTCTGGAGTACAGTAGAGTGCTACCCACTCACTTACACAGCAAGTGCCATTCAGGGAGACAACAAAAGACCCTTTTCTTTGAGTGACTGATTTTTAATCCTGATGCCTTTACATGTAGTGCACTGCTGAGTTTCTCTCTCCCTTCCTCTCTCTCTCTCTCTCTCTCTCTCTCTCTCTCTCTCTCTCTCTCTCTCTCTCTCTCTCTCTCTCTCTCTCTCTCCCTCTCATATTCATTTTAGATCAGTTGTTCAATAAGCTTTACTGGTGTCAGTAGATTCAGTTTTTAATTGACAAGTCGTCATTGAATTAATATAAATATTTCTGTCCCGATATATTCTTTTTTCTCTCACTCTTTTTTTCTATTTCTTCAGCCCCTCGCTCTCTTTCCTCCTACTTGCTCTCTTTATCACTCTGTCTTTCTCACTCTCATTCGCTCTCTTTATCACTCTCTTTCTCATTCACTTACTTCATCACTAACTCTCTCTTTGTCTCTCACTATCTGTCTCCCTTTGTTTCTCTCTCTCTCTCTCTCTCACACACACACACACACACACACACACACACACACACACACACACACACACACACACACATACACACAGTGTAAAAAGAACTAGAAACAAACAACAGACAGTGTCATGTTAGAGAGTCACTTAAGCTCATGCGGATGAATAGAAAGCACTTTGCCAAACTGTGCAAGCCCTCGGACGGCTCATGAGCCGTGCATCGCTGAGTGACTGAACTACAAAACAAACACACACGCAGAAAACAGCGAGAGAGCAGCAGTGCAAACTGCAGCCTTATAATACAGGCCCTGAAGTCCCCGCTGGAAAATGTGACCATTCTTCTGCTGTTAAACAAAGAGGGGATTTTGGTGGGGGCGGGAAGCGCAGTAATCCTTGTTGATTTGATTCAGTTAGAAATTGTTGGATTTGATACAGCAGGCAAAAATCACTGTGCTTGTGTGTGTGTGTGTGTGTGTGTGTGTGTGTGTGTGCATGTGCGTTAGAGATAGTGTTTATCTCGGCATGTGTCCTCTGCAGTGTGTCTTCTGCACATGACCTATTTACCTCTCCTGTTTGTGGTTTTATCATCAAGCCGTCTGATTTATGATTTTAATTTTGTTTAATTCCTTTTGGTCTTGATTCTTATGGATTATAGGAGATCGGTTCTGATTTTGATTATTATTGTGATTCCAGTTCTGATTGTACATTTGTTCTGATTTTGATTGATTCTGATTCTGATTCTGATTGTAGTTAACTGTGACTCATTTTTATTTAATACCGATCTGATTCTGATCGGATTAATACCGATTTCGATTGATTCTGACTTGCTTTAATGCATGAAGAGCAACACAACCACCACAGCTTTCCCACTGATGTTTTTTTATGTGGATGATGTTGCATCGCATAGACAGTCACTCAGTATTTACATCAGGCAGATGCTTCATTGCATGATAATGATAAAAATAACAAGCCGTTCACAATAATTTAGTGATACTTTCATTCGCGTCACATGTTTCTTTGAATAGGCAAGGGGATGAGGCACACCAGGCCATGGGCTTTCAAGAGGAAACTCCCTAATTTAATCAAGAGCTTTTATTACTGTGGTGTCTTTTATTACTATGATGTCTCTTCCTTTTTCTTTCTCTCTTTCTTCAGCCTCACCCCTCTCCCACCCCATGTCATCATTACTTTTCAACCTTGTCTTCCTCCTCTGCTCTGTTTCCTCCCACTCCTGATCCCTCATTTTTTGATCCTTTTTTCTCTCTCTCTCTCTCTCTCACTCTCTCTCTCTCTCGCTCACTCTGTCACTCACTGTATCTTTTTCAGGACTTCTTTTCTTTCTCTCTCTTTTTCTCCCTATCCCTCTGTTTCTCTCTCTCTCTCTCTTTCTCTCCTTCTCTTCCCCATGCCTCTCTGTCTGTCTTTCTCTTTCTCTCTCTCACTCCCCCTCCCTTGTTCAAGTCTGTTCGTCTCACAGAATTATGGCCTAAATGACCCAATTAAGAGGCTTTGATTGTGTGGAAGCAGAAATAGCTGAGCTTTTCCGGCTATGAAATCAAACAAGATCCATTATTAGAACACCAGTTCCCAAGCGACACACATCCCAACAGCCCCCCCCCCCCCATCCTACCACACCCCCGCCTTTATTTCCTTTACCTTCGGCTCCATTTTTTAATTCATCCATGCATTACCCTCCCACAGTGCCAAGACGCAGCCTGGTATCTGGGACTGTTTGGTTTGATTCATGTTGCATTGACCTTCAACTCAAAAAAGGCCATTATGGTTGAGATCTGAATGATGACAGGTAAAAACAATGTAGGTCATGGCAATCCACAGGAACTTGATGTCGAAATGCAGTTTCTAGGAATTCTGCCTTGTTTCTGAGTTAACGCTGACTAATACTGACTCACATGCTCCCTTGAGTTCATACCAAGTCTTCTTATTTTTAGTCTGCTGTGTGGGTATATCACAAACAGGATCAAATGAGTTCTAGTGCAAAAAAACTCCCAGAAATTAATGAATAAAAATGCTTACTTTTTCACTTTCGCTGGTTCAGTCCAGTGCTTTTCAAACCAGATTTCTTATAGCACGCTGTTATATAGCAATATAAGATGTCCAGAAAAGACATGGCAATATACTACACCGAGGTATTTTTGATATAATTAATGATATTGTCTTTCACAGCTTTAAGTTGCATTTAATTTTCATTGTTCTCAACATCACATTTTGTATATATAAAAATGACAAATGTTTTAGTGATAAATATTCAGCCGATCATTTAAATGTGCCCCAAAAAACTGTAATGAATTACTTTTTTAAACTAAAGTTTTATAACATAAATAAAGAATATCTACCTTATCTTGTTAGTATTGATTTTCACTCAGAAGTTCACTTTTTAATC
Organism: Alestes dentex; assembly: GCA_037576975.1. Taxonomy (NCBI): domain Eukaryota; kingdom Metazoa; phylum Chordata; class Actinopteri; order Characiformes; family Alestidae; genus Alestes; species Alestes dentex. Next base: position 31,284,803 of record JBBIGA010000106.1, on the reverse strand, counting down.
AAATAAAATGCCTTGCAGTTTTTTGACAAATAAGTTAAGAGCATAAAATGTGCTTTTGTTTTCCGTAACTATGTTAAGCCTGAAAATGATTCTGAGTTATTGTGTGTGATAAATTGCTAAAATAAGTGATATGATGAAGTGATGAGTGATACATAGAAATCTAAGCTGGACTTGCATATGTTGCATGTGACTTAGTTTTAAGGGAAAACTCTCTGACTGTTTAGCCATAGTCATTCCTTTTCTTTCACTGACTGCTCGCGGGGGCATGATCCTGGAGGTGAACTGCTGCCCTCTTCAGGTTAGGTCATTGCGTCACTCTAGGTTGAACAATATTTTTTAAAAAATTGAATAAAAAATTTAAATGGAAATATATGTTGACAGTTTCCTGTTTTAGCAAATGAGTAAACAGCTACATAATAAAACGTCTCCATTTTCACGGGCATAAAAGACTGGGGTTTTTGGCAGTTATTAGCAATAATGGGAAATCATAACATACTCTTCCATCAACAAATACTGCCCTCCTCAGGTGAAACAGGCTGCAAAAAAACTGTCCCTTTGATCTTTAATTCAAAATATTAACAAAAATTATTTGAAGATTGAAGGAAAAGAAAACTAAATACTATAATGAAATAAATATCTTTCTCAAATCTAGAAGAAGAACAGCTCCGTAACTCCACAGATCCACCACCATACTTCATAGTGGGGATTAGGTACTTTTGCGGCATGGCGATCTTTGTATCTACATCAAACCCACTTCTAGTGTTTGTTCCAGAAACCTCTATTTTTGTCTCATCTGACCACAGAACACCGTCCCTCTGGAACGTTCAGTTCTGTTTGGCAGAGTATAGGCTCTTGAGTTAGTTGGTCCTTGACGGTAGAGACTTTCTTCTGGCATCTCTCCCAAAAAGCTTTTGGTCTTGTAGGTGGTGTCTGATTTTAATTTGGCAGACATTCTGACCCTAAGACTATAAGAACATCTGTAGTACTCCAGCTGTGAGGCTTGAAAACTCTTTGGCCACTCAAAATGACCGTCCTCACTGTGCTTTTAGTCAATATAGACATGCATCCTCATCCAGGCATGTTCTTAACATGCTGATTTGCTTTTGTTAATCATTGCCCCGGCTATGGAAATTGACATTTGAACTGTTTTGTTATTTTACCTAGCCAATTCTGATTTGTGCAGCTGAACAGCCTTTTGTCGAATATTGCTCAAAAGGTTTTTTTTTTCTTTTTCATTTTTTCATTTTTGATCAGATTTCATGTATTCACAGACCATTTCTGAAGGGATTTGTTGGCAGATCTTCACTTCGTGCTGGGGGTCTTGAATCAAAACATCAGGTGTGTTTATGTGTAACTTACCCATGCATGCAGTTAATCTATTCAGCTCTGGTTCTGAGAGAAAGGGTTACGCCACTGTGGCTTGGCTGTGTTTCTACTCAAAGACCCACAGTCCGAGAATGCTGGTTCATCTCTTTCTCCCCTGTTTTCTACTTTGTCTTATTAAAGACTGAAAAGAACCTGAAGAACATTTCCCTCTAAAGCTGTCTGTTTTAATAAGGCAGTAAAACAGAACCCTCCGTGGGAAGACATGGTCATGAACACCTTGGAATTGGGGCCTCACGTTCAACACCTATACAACTAAAGCAGTGACCTTCTTTCTGGTTATGTGCTTTTCTCTCCTGCCGAGTGTCTGGAGCCTTTTCCCCTCTCCTCAGTTTGTTTCTGTTTCAAACATATGGGAGAGAAGCATGCCTACCCCACTGTTTCACACGACAGCTGTAAAAGAACTATGCATTTAATGCAGCTCTAGAAGCTTCAGCCAAGCTGCACATGGCACTGAAAAAAAGCAAAAGCAGAAAAAAAGCAGCAAAAGTTTCTGTTGTCCTTTTTTTGGATCTCTGCAAAAATGAACCATAGTTTATCTGAAATGTGTAAAAATGTCCTAACAAAGATGGAGCTTTTCTTAACTGCTTTCGACAAATGTACCTCTAGAAAAAAAATTGTGGTTGTTCTTTTTCCCTTGGTCCTGAAACATGATAAACCTACTCAGTATCATAGGTTTCCCTGTTAGACTGCACATAAATATCCTGCTGTGATATAAGCACCAAATAAAAGTTTCCCAGTTTTTTACCCTCAGGCTCATACATGTCTTTTGTTATTTATATAAAACACACACACACACACACACACACTACACCAATCAAAATAAACTGCTTATTGCACGTTTGGCTTGGTCAATTCTGATCTAACCAACTCATGCACCAACTGTTGGTGCTAGTTTAATTCCCTGTTGTCACATGGCATGGAGAATGGGATGCATAAGCAGGAGCTGTGAAACCAGGTTTATTGCAGGAAACAAGGAGCAAAGGGAATATGGAGCACTGGCTTGTGCAGCACAGAGAAAACTGGACAGGAAACAAATGAACAGTATTGAGACAGACAAGGTTCTGTCAGGAATCACAGGCTAGAACTGTAGCTTGCATGTTCTTTCAGGTTCTATCAGTCAGGAGACACAGGGTTTACCCAGGACTAGGGTAAAACCAGTGTCTAGGGTAAAACCTAGCTCACTGACGTGTGGGCCTACACAAACCAACCACCCAAGGGAACAAGAGTTCACTGATGGGCAGGGCCATCATTCTCTCAGGTGGCACCCATCAGCGGCCAACAAACAACTGTGGCTCCTCCATCGTGGAACTCACCTTGGGGATCAACCAAACCTACCTGATGGGGCCCATAGTCTATTCATCCACCTAGGGTGCCCATAGCCCACCAAGCGAGGAGGTCCCTCAGCCACACACAGCACCCATACAGACCCTTTTCCTGGGACTCACCGTAGGGAGAAGTCTCATACTCCTGATGAGAGAGGCCTGCACACCAGGGACACTTGCAGCCCAGGGCAGTCAACAAGGAGGCAGCCACAAGCAGTGAGGGCACGCCAGCTTGTCCCTGAGCTGCAAGGCCAACATGAACAGAACACTGGGACCAGGAGCAGACATCAACAGCATAGGGACCTAGGACACACAGGGGAGCACAAGCCAGGCAATAACTGAAAACCAGAAAGGCATTATTAGACAAACACAACAATAACTAGTGTGAGGGGTGACAGACTATCTACCTTATTGTGGAGGCAGCTTAAATAAAGGGACGAACAGGGACCAGGTGAAACGAATTGTCAAAGTGTCAAATTAAAGTCCCATGAAGCTCCATCTCTGTAAGATAGCATCCTTTTTTTTCAGAGCGTGAAAATCCTTTCTGGGCTGTCTTGGCCCTGAGGCTGAGAGGCTGAGCATTTACCGCTGGCCTGGCAAGGCTGAAGTCTCCCTTAGTATCCCTGTAACAAGAAATGATATATGTATGTATGTATATATAAACATTAAATATTATGTGGTATGTATCAGTGACTTGTCTTGGATTGTGATTGTCCATTCCATTTCAGTAAACCAGCCAAACTGGCCACAGTAGACGCCTGCTGGTCTGCAGTGGTGTCCCAACACCGTACTCAGTCTGTCTTATCATAATTTTCTTCTTGGCTAATGGCGTCTGAAGACTAGCTTAATTATGAGGGCATTCCAGTGTCCGTGAATTTATATCAGAGGTCAACATTTTTCAAAAGAGTGTAAGAGCAGGACTCGCCATCATTTTCGTTCAGACTAATGATTTCTGAAGGGAGGTTTAATTAACTCCACTTGCCGTGCTTTAGAGAAGTGATGGAACGATCAGCAGATTCACATCACAGGTCAACAGTCAGGAGTGTTAAGAGCAGGACATGGCTTACCTAGCCTCCCTCACTGACCTGGTCTGAGCTGCAGTAACAAGGTGCTGGGCTATAGCGAGATATTACAAGGCTGCATCCTAAGCGGAAGATGCCTTGTGGCCTTCACAACAAGGACACGGTTTGTCGGTCAGCGTCACTGAAACAGAGAGAAAGTAGACAACTGCACTTTATTCAGAGGTCTGGTAATGGGAAGCTGTGGAAATGGTTCCAGTAAAGCCCTGCGATATCTTTCACATTGCTGGAAAGAATGACTTGGCAACATGACAGATTACCTCAAAGCCCTGTTCCTTTGCTCAGTTTTGAAATACCTTTGATAAACTCGCCATTACCTGCCAGAAAAACAGCCGAGCCGGGTCACTGACTGTGCTGGGTGGTTTTGTCTTGGTGTGCGTGTATGTGTGTTTGTGTGTGTGTGCATGTGTGCTAGGCCTCATAGTCCTGGGGTTACTGTCCCTACCAGTGCAAAATGAAGATGTCAGCAGGAGATATGTGTATGTTTTTATTTGTGTCCTTATTTGTGGGTTTACTGCACTGCCCCGCTGTAGTGGTTTTTATTTTTCTTGTCTGTAAAGATTTTTTGGGGGGAACAGATCAGCATCCTATTTGCAGGCCAGGTCTACACAGTTTTATTTCTCCATCAATCTCTCTGCTCAGTACATCTGTCAAACACAGAAACACTTTGGCTTTCAATCATTCCATAACATATGTACAGGGGCAAAGTAGCTCTACCTGAGATTTGTATTTCAGTTTGAGAGCAGTGATTTCATACACTGAATATGTTTAGAGCAGTTTCGGGCTTATACATCCTATGCACACAATTTGTGACTGCGAGATAGTACAAAATGTTTTTAAACTAAATGTACCTCACTCAAATACAAATACACAAATCAGATTATTTTGTACTTACACATTAAATGTCTTATCACAACCCCTGTACCAATCCACTGGCCACCAGGTGCTGAATTATATGATAATGACAACATTAACAATACCTTATGAATGTATATATTTTGATGCAAATTGTGTTACCAGCTGTTATACCGTTTGCTTACGATGTTTTTTTTTTTTCAGTTTTATTAGTACAAAGCAACATTGTGTAATGTTCACAGATATGAACCCAATGGCAGAGTACAAGGAATTGATGTTTAATGATTACCAATGTTTTCAAAGGCAAGAACCAATATCCAAAACATAGCAAAGAGTCCAAAATCCAGAAAATCCAATCACAAGGCAACAAGAACAAGTCCGCAAGGCAAAAGAGGAATCCAAAAAATGCAGAACAAGATCATTGAAAACACGGCAGAACAACACAGGAAAGTAAAATGAGAAATGCTCAGTAACTAGGAAGGACTAGAATACTTCGCACAGATGCACACACGGAGTGGATCCTCCTGAGAAGGTTGTCTGTTCGTCTCTGACTCCAGCTCCGATCCAGGACCAAGCCTTACACATTGCTACTTGCACAGCACACTACTTTTGAAGAAGCTACTTTTTGGCAGAAGAAATTGCTCAAGGTACATCACGGCTATAATTTGCCGTAAATCGGCATGACTGTGATGTTATTAGTGATAACAGTCCCTTTCGTGTTCTTATGTCAGTTCTATTGGCATTAAAGTCATCATTCTTTGGTGCTGGTTGGTCAGTGTTTGTCTATGTGTGGTGTTTGTAGGTGTTGAAGTGTTTTGGGTTTTTCCTCAGGTCCACTCCATGGCCAGACATCTCGGTCACACGGAGGCCCCTCAACTGTACAGAGAATCAGGAGAGACCAGCAAGAGTCTAGCCGGCGCTCACATAACAGGACAAGCCAGGAGGCATCCCCAGGCCTGGCTATAGACACACTTCCGGACAACATGACAAAAGTGGTGGTAAGTCTTCTCTTCTCTTCTCTTCTCTTCTCTTCTCTTCCCCTTTGTCTCATCACTTCTCTCATCACTTCATCAGCTTGTATGATTCTCTTCCTTTTCTATCCCTCATCCATTTCCTCTTCTCCTTTCTTTTTTATTTTGTATTTTTGTTCTTTTCTTTTTTTACCAATTTTCACTTCTGTTCTCTGCTCTCCACTTGTTTCCTTCTTTTCCTTGGTTCTCTTCACCTCATTTCATTCTCCTCTTCTCTTTTCATCTCTTTCTTTTTCATATTCTGTTCTTTTTTGTACATCTTCTTATCTCTCTCTTTCTTTTCTCATCACTCCCACATTGGTTCTTCCTGATTCCACCAACAGTAATCCACTCAGCTCTGCTCTTCAGAACGTTCGGTCATAACATGATACCGCAACAAGTGCTCAACGTTCAAACCGTTCGGACATGCTTTTCTGCCAGCCATTCATTTCTGGTACAGATAAAGAAGATCAAATTTGGAGGCTGAGATGTTTTCATTATCGGCCTTGTGAAAACCTCATAGTCTATACTGTGGTTCAAACAAGGCTTTGAGGGATTGATGCTCTCTGCAGAGGAATGGTGAAATGAAGCAGATGAAAGAGCATTTAGTGATCTCTCTTTAAATATCCCAGTGGGAGGAGGACGAAGACATCACGCAGCAGCTTCCGGAGTGTGGGTTGATTTAAGTCTTCCTCTGTATTTTTACCTCTCTAACCGCCACATAAGGACCATTTCCAGAAATTGTGTTATGCTTGCTGCTATTCAAAACAAATTTAAACCAGATTTACCACTATCTGTGCCAACAGAGGGTTTTTTTTAGCATCATAGTGCGCTCAACATGTTGGACTGTTTGTTTGTGTGTGTATGTGTGTGTCTCTGTCTATGTATGCATGTGTGTGTGTGTCTGTGTGTGTGTGTGTGTGTGTGTGTGGCTCTGTGTATCTTTGTGTGTGCTTGCATATACATATGACTGTCTTGACTTTGTAGAATTAAACTTATATCATTATTCTGTTTGACACAGTACAATTAAAAGCAAGTTTTCTGAATAATTGGAAAATAAAGATACACGGTTTCAAATAGTGACACATGTTATAATATTTATGATATAGTCAGGTCCATAATTATTGGCTCCCTTGGTAAAGTCTGCTAAATGCCATGAAATGCAAATGTAAATGTAAAGACAGGTAATCAGTGAAGAAAGTTTAATTCTAAGAAAAGGAAAACCCTTATCAAAAAAGTATTGTTAACAAAACCATTTGTCCCATAATTATTAGTACCCCTGGCAATTCCATGAACAAAATGTAACTGAAGCGTGCTCCCTCTCTCACTTTTTTGTAAATCCACTGGCTCATAATTGGTCCTACAGTATATGACTATATCACTTTCTCATTCATCAACATGGGAAAGAATGTTGAATACACTAATGAAGATGTAAAGGTATGTTAAGCTTTAAAAAAAATGCGACATGCCATAATATGCGTGTATCCACTGTTAAGGTAATAAACTGGAAGTTTAACTACCAAAGCTGTAGCGACCCCGCAAAGAAGAGGATGTATGTGTGTTTTACTGCCACACACAGTGAGAAGGATTTTAAGAAGATAGTAGCATCTTAGGATCACCAAGTCTTTAAAGCAAGGCAGACACCGCCTCATTGCCAAAAATTATTTGGAAGGCGTGCCACAGGAACCCTTTTCTTTCATTTAACAAACGTGAGTGTCTGTAATTTACTATGGATGCCAATGGAACTTTGTGTGGAACCAGGATCTGTGGTAAGATAAAAATACAGAAATGCAGCTTTTTGTTAACAAACACTCAAAATATGTTCAGTGTAAAAAGATGGGTTACACACGAATGAACCTCATGTCCACAGTTAGTTACAGTGAGGAACATAAGTATTTGAACACCCTGCGATTTTGCAAGTTCTCCCACTTAGAAATCATGGAGGGGTCT
>JBBIGA010000106.1:31238361-31267308 GCA_037576975.1 Alestes dentex | reverse complement strand
TGGGAATGCACCTACAATGTGAATTTCAGACCCCTCCATGATTTCTAAGTGGGAGAACTTGCAAAATAGCAGGGTGTTCAAACACTTATGTTCCTCACTGTATGCTGGAGGATCTGTAATGTTAGGGGCTGTTTCCTTCCAGATGCCCTAGGGATCTCGTAAGGAGACATGGCATCACAGACTTCATGAAGTACCAGGAAATTTAAAATGAAAATCTGCCTGCCTCTGCCAAACAGCTAAAACTGCTTTGTGGTTGGATATTCCTGCAGGACTGTGCTCCAAATCATACATCCAAACCCACATAAAAATGGTTCATGAACCACAGAATCAAGCTTAGGACATCCCTGTCCTGACCTAAACTCCACTGAAAACCCGTGGGCTGAGCTGAAGAGGAGTATAAAAAAAAGACTTTGGATCCTTGAGAAACTGAAGTGATTGCGTATTCAGAAAGTGGTCTCTGAGTTCTGACTTTGTATTCTCTTGAGTAATCTTGAATCAAAAAAGGCAATAATTGACACATTATATTAAGTGCAATAAGTAAGTGTAATTATAGTGACATATTTAAAAAATTGACATATAAAAAAAACATTTTTGATGAAGGTCTTTGTTTTCTAAAATTAAATTTACTTCAGATAATATTCCTTTTTTTTTTTTTTTACTTTTTAGTAAGAGAGAGAACAAATATAGTTGGGGAAATCATTATTTGATCCCTTGCTGAAAAACATGAACAGTCTCTAATTCATGAGGTTGTTTCATTTTTCTGGAGAGAGACAGAATATCAACCAAAAATCGAGCAAAAACATGTTACATAAAAGTTATAAATTGATTTGCATTTTACTGAGTGAAATAATTATTGAATACCCAAGCAAAACACAACTGTTGGCAAGCACTGCGGTGACGTTTCTTGTAGTTGGTCACCAGGTTTTCTCACATCTCAGGAGGGATTTTAGCCCACTCCTCTTTACAGAAACTCTCTAAATCCTTTAGGTTTCTTGGCTGCTGCTTGGCAACTCGAAGCTTCAGCTCCTCCACAGATTTTCTATAGACTGGCTTGGCCACTCCAGGACCTTAATGTGTCTCTTCTTTAGCCACTTCTTTGCTACCTTGGCAGTATGTTTTGGGTCATTGTCAGGCTGGAAGACCCACAACCCATCTTCAGTGTTCTGGCTGAGGGAATGAGGTTCTCGTCCACAATTTTACAGTACATGGCCCCATCAATTGGCCTCTCAATGTGGTGAAGTCATCATCCCCAAGCAGACTGTTTCCACCTTCATGCTTGACTGTGGGATGGTGTTCTTCGGGTCATACTCAGCATTTCTCCTCCTCCTAACATGGCGGGTCGAGTTGATGCCAAAGAGCTTGATTTTGGTCTCATCTAACCACAGCACTTTCTCCCAAGCCTTCTCTGAATCAGCAGGGGGGACATTGCAGACACTGCATGATTTCAGTTCATTATGATGTAGTGTGTTACCAATTGTGTTCTTAGTGACTGTGGTCCCAACTGCCATCAGATCATTAACAAGCTCCTCCTGTGTAGTTCTGGGCGGATCCCTCACCTTTCTCATGATCGTCCTCAACCCATGAGGCAAGATACTGCATGGAGCTCCAGACTGAGGGCAATTGATGGTCATTTTATATTTCCCTCCATTTCTGAATCGTACCAACAGTTGTCACCTTCTCACCAAGCTTCTTGCTGACGGTCTTGTAACCCATTCCAGCCTCGTGCAGGTCTACAATCTTGTCCCTGATGTTCTTTGATAGCTCTCTGGTCTTGCCCATGGTGGTGAAGAGGTTGGAATGGAAGAAACTGATTCTGTAAACAGGTGTGCTTTTTACACATAACGAGTTAAGATCAGGAGTATCTGCAATTGATAGATTGTAATCTGTGTGCAACATGGGCACACAGCCAGTCTGTGGGAGCCAGAAGTCTGGCCGGGTTGAAGGGGATCAAATACTCATTTCACTCAATGACATGCAAATCAATGTATGACTTTTATGTAACATGTTTTTTTCTTGATTTTTGGTTGATATTCTGTCTGTGCCATAGAGACCACATGGGACAAACAAAACTTGTTGACATAGTATAAAAAGTGTGTGTACGTGTTTGTGTGTGTGTGTCTTTGCACATAACCCTCTTTTAGAACATCCCCTCATAATCTACCCTACGATTAGCATTGCTGTGATGCTTTGTGGGTGTCTTCTGGTTTCGTTTAGAAGTTCTCAGTCCAGATTTCAAACTCTTAAAAGGCATTCTTTGCTTTAAGCTTTGTCCCTGGTCAGAGAGCTGCTGTGTTCTGCGGGGAGAGGAGAGGATGCCACCTCTGAAGCTGAAGCTCGAGGTTTCCCCCAGAAACACAGGCTCAAATCAGAATCTGGGTCGCAGCCTGTTATATGGAGCACTGCTGCAGTTGTGTGTGTGTGTGTGTGTGTGTGTGTGTGTGTATATGTGAAAGACAGAGGACGAGAGAGAGAGAGAGAGAGAGAGAGAGAGAGACTGCTTTTAACTGCTCCACTTTCCTCTCCTCCCCATACCTCTCCAGCATAGTGACTCTATCCTTCTCTGTCACCTTCAGCCAGAAAATGCATTAATAACGCAGTGGAGATCTGGACTGCAGACATCTTTAACACACACACACACACACACACACACACACACACACACACACACACACACACACATACACACACACACATTCAGTAATAGCCATGTAACATCCCATGGTGCCCATCGCTCTCTCCCTTCCTCTGTTTTAGCACACACTTCGTCATACGTCTACTCCAAATTCTTACCCCAAACATTCCATGGCACATCTTTAGGGATCTCCCTGCATGCTTCTGATGTAAACTGTTTGTTGTGCTGGTGCAATGTACTGAGAATAATCATGACTTATGGCCTTCTTAACCCCACAGCACAGTTCTTTGTGGTGCATTATGTGAGAGCATCAAATTGAAACCATGTGCGGGTGAATTTGTTCCAGGCACGTTAATGAATTTGACTGAAGTGATGTTATCTGGATCTAGTGCCTTGACTTTTGTCCTGGACACTCTCTTCTTCTTTCTTTCACACTGCCCCATGTGTCTCTTTCACCGATGCCTCTCTCAGGACCAGATGTACTAAGCCTTTTGAGCCCATTTCAGGTGCAAATAGGATGTATTTTGCCTAGAAAAGAATGCAAGAAACTGGTGTGTGAGCCATAGGAGTCACTAGGGGATCTATGGAAGAGTTGAAATAGTGTTATTCTGTTGAAATATTGTTATTCTCTGTGGGTGAATAATCTTTCAGCATGTGTTTAACGTCTGTGCCTCTGCCTAGCTTCCATCACTGCTGCTTGATCAACAACATGCTTGATACTACTGATAATGCTCACACTGCGCATCCCACATTCAAATGCATATGAGAGAAAAATGTATTCTTGCTTATAGTGCCAGGCACTTGTAAGCAAATTCAATATTATAGATTCCAAGATATTTTTCAAGTTTTTTTTATGTTTTCCTTAATGAGTTTCCAGGCTGAAATTTATAAAGCTATGTGAAACCTGTACAAGCCTTTCTTGACAATTGACCTTAACCTACATAAAAATTTATAAAGGTTTATTCCACCAAGCATCAGCTGTCATAATATGTACCTTTACCTTTACAGCATTTGGCAGATGCTTTTATTCAGAGTGACATATTCAGAGTGATTGGTGGCCACAAGAAAACATGTCCCTCTGGGTTCTACCAGAGAGGTCAGTGCCTCACCAAGGCCCTATCAGGTCACACACAGAGAAGACGTCTTTATAAAGCTTGTGTTAAGTTAGTTTATGACATGAACATGTGGTTGTTATCCTAAGTGCTCAGAGAAGAGGTGGGCCCTCATTCACCATTCGAAGACCCAAATGTGCCAAGTGTGTTATGGAGAAAGTACAACAAAATGGCTAAACTGTTATAAATGCTAATGTATTTTTATGTCATTTGTAATGAGAGGCTAATGTAGGTGTAGAGCTGTGAATTCTGTTAACAGAATGTTTAACACAAACCTGACCTAACTTGCTGTGATCGGACTGTTTTGTTATTTATTTCTTCTCTTAAAATGATACCAACGGACCTTTTCACAGTATTGTAAACATTAACCAGGCAGAAATTGCATTTTCAATAAGAAAATTGTATGTTTTGTCTTTATGTGTTTTGAATAGTTTTTTCAAAACAATATCAGGCATATGGAAAGCTTGACCTGTTTCATTAGGCTTTTTGTTATGTATCAGTAAAACTAAAATAAACCAGTAAGGATGACACATCATCCAGCACTAATCCAGCATAAATTTAATGTTTAGACTCTTACACCAGTTTTATACATACATATGAGCCGAACACATTCTGTTTGGTCCTGAAAATGGCTGGAAGATGCTTAGCGCATCTGGCCATCAGACTTAATTCATCATCCTCATCTGATCTCTCACTCTCTTTCTCTCTCCTTTTGTCTCTCCCGCTCTCTCCCTCTCTCTCTCTCTCTCAGGAGGACTCTAAGAGGTATTATAAATGGCATAGTTTTGGTCCAGACCACAGACGGACTGCAGGACTCTGGGTGGACCTGAACTCGCTCGAGCAGGGTCAAGTCCGGGTTCATGGCATTCTGTCCAACGCACACCGACAGGCAGCGGTAGGACACACAAACCTACCTAAAATAAATCTCTGCAAAATCATTTACATGCAGGATTCATGTGAAAGGGCGTAGTCAGGAACACAGGAAAACAACTTGTTATACTTTATAATTAGGTGTTCATTGGCCCTTTTCACATCCACTCCCACCTTTCCTGTTTTTCTCTTCCCTCCCTCTCTCTCTCTCTCTCTCTCTCTCTCTCTCTCTCTCTCTCTCTCTCTTTTGCCCTGTCTCTCACTAGCGGGTGCCTCTGTCCTTTCACTTCCCCTTCTACGGACACAACGTGAAGCAAATCACCATCGCAACTGGAGGTAGTGCACACACTCAATTCACCTGTAATGTCTGTTTTCCCATTGCAAGCAATTTAGAACAGGTGTGTTTTCAACACGTGCCAGAAGTTCATACAGATTCTGTGATAAAGTGCCTCTGTTAAACCCACTTAAACTCGCTTATGTGTAGATTTGCTAGCACTCGCATAACACTGAGATAGTGCTGCTCTAACAAACTAGAGTGTTTTGTTGTAACTGGCAGATTGATGCATTTGCTTCCATGCCATCTCAGTTACACTACACAAAAATACCCTTTATCAGATATGATCAAATAATTCCAGATTACGCCTTCCATTGGTGCACTACAATTTATCATTAAGTTGAATGGGATTTCTATCCACGAGCTGCAAATATTATACCACCCAGCAGCTGTTGCTATGAATAAATGCATTTTTGCAAGGGCAAATTGTGCTGTCTCACAACCACAAAACATGTGTTAGTGTCATAGTTGGTACTGAATAATAAGTTCGAGATGAACATCTGAAAAATAAGCCTACAGTCTAAGGGGTTAAAGAACAGGGGTCACTAGATCTGCAGATCGCTTGTGGCTGCAAGAGCAAGTCAGTTTCTCTTTGTCGTTTATGAGCTATTCTTTACCTAAAGAAACTTTATAACGGCCTCCCCATATTGGATGCTTCTTAATTTAGCATGAGAAAAATGGAGCACTAATGAGGAGGGCTTGTTAATTAAAGATTCATTCTCGCCCATCTTTCACTGATGGGAGGAGTGACCATGAATCTGTCTGGCTCCAGCCCGATGTATCCCAGTTCCACCAGTCTGCTGCGCTAATTAATTTTCATAATTATTTTCATATCTTTGAGAGGAAATGGATTTGTACCACAGTGGAATATAACAGAATGATCTTTAATACCTGTGACATTTTTTTTTTACATACCAAAAACATCTCAGCTGTGTTCGTCTAACCCAATTCACTTTGGTTAATGTTGGTGGTGGACTGGAGGCCTTCACTTTTGAACTTCCAATGTTCTGCAGGGTTCATCTTCACTGGTGAGGTTACACACCGCATGCTGACAGCTACCCAGTACATCGCCCCACTCATGGCCAACTTCGACCCCAGCTTCTCCAGGAACTCCACTGTGTGCTACCTGGACAATGGTGAGTGAGGTCAGACAGAGACCATGTGAGTATGTTTAGAGGTGTACAAAGTAACCAACATGCATTCAGAAGGTGTTGTTAATTGTTTCAAATAATGATTTAAATAGAAGAAAAAAGTAGTCATAGTAAAGTAGTAAAGTACATCTGCAAAAAGTTTGTTTTCTTTTCTTTTGGTATGAAATAAAATGCTTGAACATACATGGTGAGGGCAACTGCAAAGAAGTCCAGGTGCTAATGAAACAGAACAGAACAGAATAAAATTACACACAGAAAGAAAACAAGCAATTTGGTGTGAATACCTGAAGTGAGACTGAAGAAAAAAGTTTCAAATGTACCCTATACAAGAACTACTCCATACAATTCATGTAGTGAAATTCTTGAACACAGTGCAGACATAGTACAGCACAATAGTATCCAGATACCTCTTCCATTTAAGGAATTTTAAATGGAAGATGTGTCTGGATACTATTGTACTGCACTAGTACCACTTTAAGGCACACCCATTGCGCCCAATGTCAAAAACATAAAAAGCTCATTTTGCCTCTTTCTTTTTAAGTGCTGCATTTACTGTGTGTAGCACTTCAGTTCTGTCAGACAGAAGATTTTTGTATTAATGAAAAGCGTATTACTTGAAGGTTTTAGTAGGGGTTTACACTTATACCGTTCCTGCAGCTAATATTGATACAACTAAAATCGCTTGCTAAGAATAACACCCCAGAGACGCAATGACTTCTGATCTTCTCTTGTTATAAAGCTCACCATCATGGAAAAATGTCCTCTGGAGAGCTCCATCCAGTATCTTTAGGATGAGTTGGAGTGGTGTTTGTGATCAAGAACAAATTGTCCAACAAATAAATACCTCACCTCACTAATGCTCTGACGTGGCAGCATCCAATCAAATCCTCACAGCATTGTTCTAACATCTAGTGGGCAGCCTTCAGAGAACAGTAGGGGCTGCTACTTCAGCAAAAGGGGGAATAAACGTTTTATTACCACCCTTAGTTTTAGAAGAAACACTGGATTGAACAAGTGTCTACAAATTTTTGAACCGCAAGAAACAAATAATAGTACCGTCGTTTGAAAATTCTCAGATGTACAATTTGTGCTTAAACTGAGTGCATTTATCTAATTACTACGCACCTCTGAATGCTGGAGCTGTGACCTGACCTCTCGTTCTCTAGGTGAGGTGTTTGTGGTGCAGTGGGATAAGGTGAGACTGCAGGGCAGGGAAGCAGAGGGATCCTTCACCTTCCAAACCATTCTTTATCCCAACGGCACCATTGTCTTTGCCTACAGAGATGTGAGTCCCTTTACTGGTATACAACATCTGTTTGGCTGAACCAGAATAATGATACTAGTGTCTTACGGGGCCAAGGAAAATCATAAAGCATAAGAAAAGCAACATGTTTGGGCTCAAGACCAGAAATGCAGATTCCCCAAGTGAGATCCAAAGATTTGGCCTGGCTCTTCCTTTCAATCTGTCATCTTTTCTTGTGATAAAATTGTAATCATTGTTAACATAAGCAACAACATAACCGCAGCGGTAAAATAGGCAAGTGTAAGGGACAATATCCCAATGTAGCAAAGCCCCCAGCCCCCCTGA
This sequence comes from Alestes dentex, assembly GCA_037576975.1. NCBI lineage: Eukaryota > Metazoa > Chordata > Actinopteri > Characiformes > Alestidae > Alestes > Alestes dentex. The sequence goes on along the minus strand of JBBIGA010000106.1, from coordinate 31,259,621 downwards.
CAACTCAATGCAGTTTCTCACTAAAGTTATATCGTAACCAAGCATGCCAACATTGCTTATGACAAATGGGGCGCAATTAGAATGTTAATAGCTTAAGTATTTATTCAATGCCTCAAACTGCAGACTTGTTGTTCAGTAGTTAATGTTAAGACTTATTATTCAGTGTACTACCTAGAACTATATAGCGGAGAACTATATAGTGTGTCTTGTCACCAGGACACACTATACGGCGTAAACAAGTACTTGCCACAACCTATAAGAAGTAAAACCACTGACTTGTGAAGTGAGTGACATGGATTATTGTAAGCTTTATCGAGTGTCTACACCTCAATTTATGGCTTGCATCCATGCTGAAAAGGCAAGCATCACCCCTGAGGCAGAGCAGAAACAATCGGGATCCTCTGACGGACAATCTGTGATGTCTTCTGTCTTTAGGTGCCTTTACCTGTGGAAAAGATTAACTCCACAGAGCACCCGGTGAAGGTGGGCCTGTCTGATGCCTTCATGGCTCTCCTCTCTTCCCCACAATCTGCAGGTTAGTTTCGTTTCAAAATCTGTTTGGTGTCTTTCCAAACGCCTTTATTCTCACAGGATTCATAGTTCACATAAATAATTCTTATATCAGCAGATGCCAGAAGGAGGACAATCTATGAGTATCATCGCGTTGAAGTGGACACTTCTAAGATTGTAAACAACTCTGCTTTTGAATTCATCCCATTACCCAGTGAGTGTGTGGTGCTCCATCAGTGCTAGATTCAACTCTTCCACAGAGATCTGTTTGTTTTAATAATGTTTTCTCTATTCTTTCAATGTTGGTGCACTCAGCCTGTCTCCAACACAACACCTGTGACAAGTGCCTCCACTCGAAACTTACTTCAGGCTGCGGCTGGTGCAACGTCCTACAGAGGTAGTGTGGGTGCAGAACTTTGTGATTTTTGCAAGTTTGCTACAATTCTGTAGCTCTGAAATGTCTTTTCATGCTTTTCCAAGCGTGCTTATGCTTGTGTGCTGTTTTCCAGGTGTTCGGATGGGATAGACAGACACAGACAAGAATGGCTTGACTACAACTGCTCAGACCAGGTAAAACATCAGACCCACTCTACTGATTGCTCACAAAGCAGTCCTGCTCACTTTAATGCTTAATAACGAATAATAATTTGTTTGTTAGAAACAATGCCCATTAATTAACAGAATCAAAAGAATCACAAAGGGCTTATTTTTCTGTTGTACCTTGTCTGATGGTAATGGGCACCCCACAGTTGCGTACAGCCATTACAATCAAAATGATTTAAGTGTTGTAATATCATTATGAGGCTAACGTAGCCAGCAAGTAATACAATCAGCTTCGCCTTCACACACTTTTAAACTTTCAAAAATCCCAACTACACTTGCATTTGTGGTTTCTGTATGAATGAGCATGGATTCAGTCTTTTGGCTTTTTGGTGACAGCATGTCATGTACGTTTAAGGTTACGTCTACGTCATCTAGCAGACGCTCTTATCCAGAGCGACGCACATCAGTTCTTCACAGATAACAGTATGTTGTTTTTATAGATAACAGAAGGGCTGTCATTCTTGCTTAAGTATAATCTATTACTTGATTAAAAAATAATAACTGTAAAAAGATATCAGTGTGTTGCCGTACTTAATAGTGCGTAATTTTGAATGATAATGATAACGTTTAAGTTTACGTTATCATTATAATTTTGAATGATGAATGAGAATGATAGTGATAAAGTCACATTATCATCATTTTCCAATATTTTTAGTGCCTCAGCACAGTACTTCAGTTTCGCTGCATTCAATTTTTTCCCTCCACCCTGGACTCACAACTCTGTAATGATTTATATCCCTTGGTGTTGTTTCATATCAAAGAAGTGCCACTTACCTTTATAATAAAATTCATTTTCATAGTTCTATGATTTATTATTGATTTGTCTGTAGGGCTCTGACTCTGAAAAAGAATCCCAAAGACTGTTAGAACTCTAACGACTTAATAGATAAATAAAACAAAAAATTACGTGAGTAATCGATTGTATTGAAAATGAATGCATTATTCAAAGTGAATGAATATGGCTTAAACAGAGGGGAGCTTTGGTTTAAACATATTCTGTCATGTCTATGTGTCCCTGCAAATAAAAGAGGAATGGAAAATCTGCCATCCGTATCCAGTCAGCATCTTTCATGCAGACTGAACTGCTCCACTTTTCTAATGTTCAACACTGTGAAGGATATTTAAAGGTGAGGTAAGCTACGCAGACTGCCTGTGATAATGTAAGGCTGCCAGCATGTTAGCTGCCAACAGGTTTGAGCTCTGTGGTCCAGTGCTGACCAGATGTTAACAAAAGCTTGTGGATTCGAAGTTCTGTTGCATACACTGATACTGAAGTGCCTGTAATGACACTTCATTTTCTATTGCTGAGGAATATTTAACTATGATGCACTTTAAGTGTGAGTGGTTCTGCCGAGAGGGAGATTGGGGGTTCCGCATGTTTGTTTAAAAATGACAGTCATTTGAAATGTTGAGAGTTTTGCATATTAAATAACCATTTAAGGGCACATGTCTAATTCCACTGATTTATAATTCCACACGTGATTTATTCAATGACCGATCGCTTTTTTATACTTCATGATCCTCTTCCTGTGTGGTCGTGGCAGGCGAAAGACGCCACATGTGAAGATTACACTCAGGGAGGTCCGGACAGCTCCTTCAGCCCCTACAGCTCCTCTGCTCCTGCAGCCACACCCTCTCCTGCGGCCAGGCCAGGCAGCCCTGTCACCGAGGGTCAGTCTCACCTAAACTCCTCACGTATGAAGCACTCGCTTTCCATTCCATTGGGTAGATTAAATAAATTATACGCTATGGGCATTATGTTATAGATATGGCAGATGTGTGCGGTTATAAGTGTATACAATAAGTCTTACTGAGTGCATTTATGCGTCTTATTAACTTAACCCTTTATGCTACGCACGTTAGACTTGGAGTAACACTTTGCCTTCGCACTTGCTCTTTGAAACCTTATAAGCCACACATTAACATGTTTCCTGTACTTGTCTTGTGTGTGGTGAATGCATTTTGCATGGGCGCTTTTGCTAAACTTGCTCTTGTGCTGTTCCTGCCTCCGTCTGTGCTCTTCCATCGCTCCATGTACAACAACACTCTTTCTCTGCAGATGACACCAAACTCCTCTTGCACCACCATGGCAATGGTGAGTTGGCCTCTGCATTGGTGCTTCTGTTGTTTGTCAATTACAGTTAATGGATGCCTTACGATGTCATGGATGATTAATGGCATGAAGTTAGCGGAGAACATTTTAAGCCTGTGTAAATAGTAATGGGATCTGACCCTGCCTGACCTCTAATAAAACATTCTCTGCTGGCTGAGATCATTGGTTTATTTGTGGTGCACAGCCATCTCGGTCCAGTGGTTGCTTTCATTTTGTCTCATTTTCTTACTCTGTTTAACCAAACGTTTGTGGTCTTGCGCTGTTTAAACAAGGCTTTCTTTAATGGAGAAAGAGTGAGTGAATTTGACTGCAGCCACTGCATGGAGAACATTTTGCATGTCACTTTGCACTGGGCTGTATCTCTTCATTGTTACGCTCTTAAAAGTAATAGTGCCAAAAGAATTCTTTGAAGCAATGCCATGGCTCTTAAAATGGAGCCCATGATGTACAGCCGTGGGTCTCCAATTTTAATTCTTTTTTTTATTATTATTTCTTTTTCTGAGCCAGTAGTTCATAAACATTGTCATGAGGCAGTATCCTAAATATTTGACTATGCTCATCACTCACTAACACTTTTTGGCACAAGGACAGTATGGACAAAATGCATCACAAGACCTTATCAGTACATGCATCATGTATCACAATATTTCGTTTCTGAGGTTTGATAAATTGGTATAGACCTATAGACCAGGCGTCCCACCTCTACAAAAATACCAGTTTTATGGTTCAGTAGTTTTTATTCAACTGTTTACAGTCTGAGCTTTTCACAGTCTGCACTCCACTAGATCCATATAAACAAGACTAATTAAAGTGTTTGTAAGTGCTGACAGTATTCACAGTATAGTCTGAAAAGCATAAAATCTTGTGACGATGCTGCAAAACTATCTTAACCTAATTAATAAGTCACCTGCTTTTTCTAACTAGATAACACAGACAATTTAAACAGCCAAGTATTTGCCTAATGTGACGTTTGATGATGTGGAGTGTGGGGGTCCATGGAACACTTTTTTTCCTAAAAGCGTTCATGGGGGACATGGAGATGTTCCTCTGTGCTTAATAAATCTTGTTAACTCAAAGCACGCTTATCATAAAAGAAAATTTATTTATAGTGCAAGGAAATGCAATGGTACGGTCCAGTGCTTGTCCATGGCTTCAGAAGGATCATATTCCCAGAGGTCACTGGCTTTTAAACTGTTAGCTAAATTAATCATTCATTTTATGTATTTTACGATTCTATGTATTTTTTTTAGTGATTTATTAGTGATTCTAAGATAATAATAAATGTAAGGTAATGTCCTGTAATGTTGAATATGTTCTATGTGAACGCCTTATTATAGCACACAAGAAAAATTCCAATACCATCTTTGTCTTTAACTGTAAATTAACGCTGGTTTGACTCTTACTCTGAATAAAGTGACTGTTTACTACAGATGCACCAAATAGGCTAGACTACAAATACATTTGAGTGTGCAATTGCAGAACCTTCCATTAAACGGTGCTTTAGGGAACCACAAGTGCTTTTCTTTGGCATCGCTATTAAGAAAAACTTTTGGCACAAATTTTCGGTGTATAGCACCAGTTTTGCTGACTTGCTGTCCACTATAAATGTACAGCACCGAGCATCTGTGTTTTTTAATACTTTTGTTCATTCAGAAGCGCCCCAGTTCTCCGCAGCTCAGAACATTTTGCAGTCTCATTTTTCTTCAGTAAACTCTACCATGTAACAGCTGCGGATCTTTTCTTTCTTCTTTTTTTCCAGATGACCCGGCGGATCCTGGGCGTGAGGACACTCCAGAACACACAGCCATCATTGCAGGTGTGGTCGCTGCCCTCGTCCTCCTGGTGTTCCTGACCCTGCTGGCTGTCTACTACATCAACACACACCCCACTGTCGCACCTCCATTCTACCTCATGCAGGTACAAACTGACCACTATGGTGAAATCACATGCACATACAGCACCGTGCAAAAGTCTTAGCCTGTGCAAACTCTTCAAAGCCATTTTTAGCAACGTGTGATGATGTCTTTCTGCTAGCGAAGTTAACAGTAGAGTAAACGCAAACAAAGAGGAAAGCAGTGAAAAGTTTTAAGCTGTGCGTTGTTTGTAAAAACATTGTTGATATTTTGTGTGTGCTGATGAGGAGAACACAGGTTTGGTTCCAGATTTCTCCTCAATGTCCCCAGCCATTGCTTATATTTGTGAAATTCCATCAGCAGCACTTGATTTAATTTTGTGGACTGATTCAAACCAGGTTTCTGATGGGAACTTCTAGTAATACTGGGGTCCAACAAGGAACACAGTGATACACTACACATATAATCACTATTCTCGGCTTAATGTTTTGGGTTTTTTTTTTTTTTGTATTTATTCTTTTTTGTTTTATTTAGTATGTTTAGTAATATTAATGTGGAAAAAACCCACTGCTCATGTAAACAGTTTTTAAATATTATTTTCGCAGGTGCCTTAGACTGAACTGGACTGTCAGTTATGTAAAAAGAATCTTGACCTGTGTGACATTTGGTGACAAAATATTGAATTGAACATCATATAACGTTATTTAACTTTTCTGCTCATCCGCAGCGCCGCACCAATAATTATTGGCCCTCCATGAAGTTTCGGAACCAGGGGTGCCACTCCAGCTACGCCGAGGTTGAACTCGGGGTTCATGAAAAGGAGGGCTTCATCGAGGCGGAGCAGTACTGAGGAGGCGGGACTTCCTGCACAAAGGAGCCATCACGAACCTTTCATTTTATCCTTCTGTATTTGGTGGGAGAGCTCAAAGACAAAGGGACAAAGATGGGCTATCAGCCACCGCTATCAGTCTCCCTAGATTTGGCAGTCCATTCTGCACCACCTCTCATACTATTCGTTTAGGACCGAGGGAATTCCCTTTTTCTTTCCTTTTTTTTTTTTATTTTTTATTAAGGAACTATGGATGTTAATGGGAAGTTTGCTGACAACACCCTTCGCAAAGCTGGTGGGAATGGGACTTAGCCATAATGAAACCCTGCAAGTTCGTGTACAGTACAATAATAACTTTATAGAATTTTCATTCTGAAAAAAAAAACAAAAAAAACAATTGTTTTCTAATGTGTTGTGTTCAGTGAAACGAAAAGAGGTCTGTGACTCTTAATACTCAGTTAGCCACATGGACTGGACTGCACTTTAAATGAATGATCTCATTAGTGATAGTAATATGACATGATCTGACATCATGCCTTGTTTTTGTATTTAGCCCCATAGAACTGAGTTTCTTTTGGAGGTGTCAAAGTGTTGCAAGGAATCTGTCTAAAAGCTCAGTACCAACATAGACAGACAATAATAAAACAATTTCTGTCATCAACAGAAGCGTGCCTTCGCAGTTGTAATTCTTAATGGGAAGTGAAGAGTTTGTGGACCCAGGAATGATGGCTATCCCCTCCAGGCAACACAGTGGGGTATCCCATTCCAATCAGGGAAATGGTATTAACTTACTGTCTAAAATATTACTGTCTAGACACAACTCAGTAACTGTTACAGTCCAGAATCAAAGGCAAACTACAACATCAACAAATGAGCCCAGAGAGTTGGACAAATTGCTATAATCGAGGACAGGGCAGAGATTGTACATTATGGGCGGGGGTTGGAATTGCATTACAAATATCATTACATCACATTTTTGAACATACAGTGTGCAAATAGTGAACCAATAAAGTGAAAAAAATAAAGTTTTGGAAAAAAAAAACCATGTGTGATGTGTTAATGAGAGCATGTAGTAAAGGTTTGCACTGAAAAGAAATAGTTCACTTTTTTCTACCTCACTGTAAATAGAACAGCGTCCTGAGGCACTGATGCCAGCACCAAGATACCCACAAAAACATGTATTTGGACACTTTGGAAAAACTGGTCAACAGCAGCATCTGCAGGCCAGTGTAGGAGACACAGTCTGTAAAACCACTTAAGCACCACGCTGGCTCCAGTTTTCATGCATATATTTATTCTTCACTTTTTATTTTTCAGTAAATATTTGGGTAAATTCGGGTATTTGGGGGACACTTCAAGAAACTTGACTTTGTTCAGATTTTAGCTGAGGTCTACACGATGAAAAACTCGAGCATGTGAAATAATGAATACAATAATAAAGTAATGTCTTGGTCGTGTCCCATAACACCAAACACGTTGTGTCCTCTCTGAAACCAGTTTACTGCACCTTTATACGTGCTGACTACACACAGACCAACAACACACATTTAAAATACTTGATTTATGGTGATAGGACTTATTTTGATAAATAATAATAATTGCAAATAATAATCATTTATAACTTTATGAATGCCTACTGCTTTATTTCGTGACACAATATTTGCTTTGTAGTGTTAAATCACTTTACTGATTAACTTGTGTTTTTAAACAAGTCAAAAGTAGGGGGCACCCGGATTTGAACCGGGGACCTCTTGATCTGCAGTCAAATGCTCTACCACTGAGCTATACCCCCACACGATACTAATGTGAGTATTTCTAGGCCTATAAACCAATCGTTTTGGTATCGACGTGGCTTTAGGATATTTTATGATATTTATTTCTTGTTTGTGGCCATGTGTCCGAGACAGGTCGATGTTTGTAAAGCACGGTACGCGTAAACGTTGCTACCTAAGAACACTTTATGGACAAAAGTATTGGGACGCCTGGTCATTACACCAACATGGACTTGTCTGCTTTTCTTGTCATCAGTTTCTGTAGCACTGAGGACAGTGATCACAGTTACAGTCTCTGTGTTAACGTTATAGGTCTCACATTCTTAACATTTACAGTATTTTGAAATCCAGGAAGCTTGGTAGCATTTACGCTGCCGCCTATAACTCAGCTTGCCATACCAACAACTGCCGAGTGGGGACAGTCAATTCATCTCGAGTCTGGTACCTCACAGGCTGCATCAAATGACTCAAACTGTTTAAGGCTTAAAGTATTAGACAGACACTCGTTATTTGTCTAATTCTGGCAGCCAAGGTGTATAAGATGTAAAAAAAAAAATCAGAGTGGTGTCGTTCAGAGTGGTTTATTGGATGTAAAATCTTCTTGAGAACCTCACCTGTGACTACAGGAACCAGTTTTATTATCAATACAGCATGTAAAAATCTACAAAATAGTATCAATAGTCGTTTTGGATAGTAAAGAAAACAGCTGTATGTATTTTCATTTAAGACATCACGATCCCAGGTTCCTGTTCCCACCACTGTAGAGAAATCCAGGTTATGATTTTCGACAAACATTTTACAATCAGTATATTATCACGTTTCAGTCAGCGTGTTATCCAGAAATTCTGAATAATGGGAGGAATTTCCCTTCTATGTGTCTTGAACTGACTCTTGCAAAACGAGACGATTCACAACGGCCTCGTTCTCCGGCCCCGCCCAGCCCGTTTTACTCCTTTTATGGTGCTGTGAGCGCGATCCACTCGCCCCGCCCATCAGCGCTAGCAAGTCACGCCCCTGTTCGCGCGTGCACGAAGGGTGGGCCGTGCCCGCGCCCCGCTCAGGCTGTAGTCAGCACTGGCAGGCGGAACTCGGAGTGTGTAACATCATCACACCTCCAGCACAGACATATGCAGTGATCCCCTGGAGAGTCAGAGACCATCACAGACGCGCTAGGAGAGGCAGCACGAGCGGAGCAACATGAATCCCCAGTGTAGCAGATGTGACAAGATCGTCTACCCCACGGAAAAAGTCAATTGCCTGGACAAGGTGAGCCCATTTCTACAGTTCGTCGTCATGTTACAGGCAGCACAGCTCTGAAACATTTCTTTTCGTAGTCGATATTCAAGAGAACGGCAGATAACTAATCTTCACCCTACAAGTTGTAGTATTAAACATGCCGATCTACGAATAGAACCTGTATGCCCTGTATGGTATACATGAAAAGAGTCAAATCGTGGGAGTGTAGGAAAAGAGGCAGTGGCAGTGGAGGCAGTGGCCGTTTCAGACCGAGTTGGCTCCACTTTGTAACTTGTACGACCGCTTCCTGTTGAAACATGCATTTCTCTGAATGCCACAATGCAAGCTCTGCAGTAGCCAGTCTCTCCTCTGCAACATTTTCTTCTCGATTGCAGTTGGAACAGCCTGAATGAATGGCAAGGGTGGTACAATCTGATCACTTTTTCATGCTTTTCTGTCCAGACCCATCCTCTCTTGTGCTAAGGAAAAATGTGGGCGTTGCCATTTGCAGCATTGCTTTGAGCTAGCTGACGTTGTAGGCCTGTATCTGTGCCAGTGCATTGTACAGCTTGCAAACTTGTAAGAGCTAAGGCAGCTATAGTTTGCTCCTTGTCAGCTGCCTGGCCTCATCCTGATCTGGGATGCTGCTGTTGTGTACAGTGTTCATGTCCTTGATCTTTATGGTCACTCCACTTTAAAAACTGGAGGACAGCTCGTTTAAGTGGCCCCTCTACACTACATTGCATGAGATGTTCTTTTGTAAGCCTGTTGGAGATGCAGACCGTAGGGTCAACCTGAAGTGTAGTGGTCCACAGGGTTGTATTATTAGCCTGTGGTTTATGACAACACATCCTTTTCCGGCTGTGTTGCTGTCAGTGAATTTTGCGCAAAGGTGCCAAAAAAGGCTTTGTGAAGGCGTGCTTGTGGTTTGTCTGTCTTGGGGGGAAAAATCTGAAGAACATCTCTGCTGTCACATTCAGACATAGACAACAACAAAAAAAGGAACTCGTCATGATCGCCTTTGTGAGTGGCAGATTGTGCAACGCATGTAGTGAGTCGTTTAGTGAGTCACAAGCAGCTGAGCAGACCCTCTACCCCTCTCAACTGCTGGAACGTTCTCATGCTGTCATTGTCAATTCACTCCACACTGCATGGTTATCAGCCACTGATTCAGTATCCCCCCACTGGGCCCCTTTTGAGTCAGCCAGTCCCTTTTGCCATTATTAACATGTGGCTTATCATGCAAGAGAAAAATGTGGGATGGCCCTGTTGAAAACTAGCCACTTCCGGAGCAAATCTGCCCATCACTCCTTTCGAAGCTGCTGCCACACTCGAACATTGGACATCAAAAAAAGGGGAACTTGATCATGGTCGTCTTTTTGAGAGGAAAGTGGTAGGTTGAGCAAGACATACAGGCCTGATCTATCTTGGCCTAAATCTACAGTGTTAACCACTTTAGAATGAGTTAAGAAGAATTAGATGAGTTAAGAAGAAATATATCCCCCTGTTTTGCATGGCATGGTCAGTGAATCATGAACAGCTGAGCAGACCCCTTTCTTCTCTCAACTGCTGGAATGTTCTCATGCTGTCATCGCAGATTCACTCCACATTACAGCAGTTATCTACTGCTGATTCAATTTCTCCCCATTGAGCGCCCTTTCAGATGGGTAGTTTCTGCATTGTGCGTCCGGATCAGCAGGGCTGATTGGGACGCGGGGTGGAGAGATGGGCATGAACTGTCATTCTGCACTTTAACAACTGGAAGCGCTGGAAGGTCCTACCAGTTTCCATTACTGCCATCAGCTTCTCTGAAAGACCGCAGAGTAAATGAAATTCACATCAGTGTTGGAGATAGTAATGCGCAAATCTCTAAAACGCTGAAGCGTAATAAATAACTGATGGCTGGTCAGTAGGGCTGTTTTATATATAGAGACTTAACAAATCACTACTTGCAGTTGCATGTTGAGCCAGCGTAGATGAACACAGCGTTTCTGTGGGTGTTTTGATTAATCAAGGCTTTTGCAAGAGGCAGCAAATGTAAAATCTCTTTTTATTATCATTTTATTAGATACTGGCCAAATGCATCCCAGGGTCACTGTTTGTGTTTTAAAAAATTGTGAGGTGTACTGCAATCGCAGTGTCTGTCAATGTAATCACAGTAAGGAATTTGTCCATATGGCGCAGGACTTCTCAGGAATTTGGTTTCAAAATTAGTCACAGGAATTAGTCACAGGAAGAAGTGACGATTAAACCGTACAACGGTGACAAAATTATTCGAAATAACTAAATTATAGTGCTCATCCCCCTCATTTCCAGAAAAAGGGAGGAAGCACTTATTCATACATCAGATACAACATTCATTGTTTCCCATTATAGAGGTGTCTCATCCTTGCGCGCACTGCTACTAGGCTGCCAGTGTGGTCTGGGTGGTGACTGTTGCTGTCCTTGGTGCAAGTGTGAAAAGTTCTGTGGCCTGTACCCACAGGTCCCAGCAGAATGGGATGACTTATGTCTGTCTATAGGGCCATTTCCTCTGCAGTGGCCTGGATTCAGAGAGACTGTGGGGACCTACTTCAGAAAACGTCACTTAGCTACAAAAAATCGCTTTACTTTTCGACGTCGTGACAATACATATGGTCCTATTAAAGCTCAAAAGATTATGCTCTTTTGTGTGCTGATGCTAGTTTATGTTAAATCATGGCATGCGTGGCACTTAAAAGTTCAGAGTAAGCCTTTCTAGACATTAAATACAGAGGAAGTTTTTAGATGTAAAGGTTACATTTATGCTAAAGATCGGAAAAATGTGTGGACAAGCACATTGATGCTGTTTACCAAACAAAGCTACAAGATGAAACCACAGTCAAGGGCTCTCACACTAAGGTGAAAAAGAAGATAATACTGGCCAGAAGTCATAGCTGGCAGGAGTCAATAGGATCACAGTATGTGTCGATACGCGCGATACACAATATCATATGTATTTGGGGTTTTTGCTGGGATTTCACTGCCATGGCATTTCTGGACCAGTGGCAATGTCCAATTGTAGTTCAAGTATCCACTGATGCCAGTTAGCTTTAGGCAGATAATAGATGTAACTGAATATTGTAATAATGCTCATATTTATACAAATCCCCATATTTTCTTTTTCTTCTAAGTTCTATGGTTTTGTAATTGTATGTCACCTTCATGCTATAATTCCCTTTGTACAGTCATTCTAGTCTAAGGTGTAATCTAACAACATTGCCAACATTGTATTGCTATCATTACAAATTCCTGAGTAATATTAAAAGGTGGCAAGCTATAGGGTGTAAACTCCTTAACGGTTACATGTTACACTTCGTGACTGAATTTGTATCATGAAAATGTTTTTTTTATTGCGATAATTCTGCTGACATTAATAACATGTCTATCTGTTTAATAGCATTACAAAAACCTAATGCTAAATCCACGAGGATGAGCATTGTGAGAAACATAATGACATAAATAACGTTTCATTGACGCCTGGTTGTAGGGGGTTACAGTTGCAATCAACATGAATAACATGCCGACATTTTAAGTTCTGCTTTTCCAGAGTCTGATAAATGCACCACCACATATCAGCAATTCTAAACTGTCTGATGTTTTTAACTTTTTTATTATCTGCCGATCCCAGAATGACAGTTGAAAGCAAAGTTCATCCATGCTTTTCACACCACAATATGGTACATTTTTGAGAGAAGCAAAGAAAATATAAGCATATTTAATACGATCAATGTTCTTAGAAGGCATATACGCTTAAATACACACAAAGAGGTCAATAACAAGAGCGAATAAACAAAAGTAGCAGCACAATGTTTTTACATATTTTTCCTCACAAAATTGAAGATAAAATACTTGCATTGTATAATACTAAATTAGAAGTCAAACACTTTTTTGAATACATATGTATATATACGTGTATGCATATATATATATATATATATATGTAGAAACACCTTGAATCAGCGCTTTCTTTACTGTGTTTTGTCTTAATGCTAGTATTGACAGTGTTCTGATGAAATGATAATAATTCTCTGTCTCCCCACATTGTTTCATCTCTTACAGTTCTGGCACAAAGGATGTTTCAGCTGCGAGGTCTGCAAAATGACTCTAAATATGAAGAACTACAAAGGCTTTGACAAGAAACCCTACTGCAGCCAGTAAGATTTTCTCACCATCTTCTTCTGTCTTTTTGTCCATCTGTCCCCGTGCCTCTCATGGGTGTGTTCTCAATCTGCCTTCCGCCCTGCAAATGTAGCCAGAGTCTGGGGGTTTGGCAAGCACTGCACCGAACAATTTCATTTTATGAAGCCTGAGCCAGCATCTGCACTGATGTGACAGATTACGTCTGAACAAATGCAAATGTCTTGAGTTTTTATTTTGCTCAGTGTCTTTCACGCACTGGGCAATGTGTGTAGGAGGTTAAACATTTGCCTGTTTCACCACTGGCCAACAATCCACAGCTTGTGGATGCTATTAAGTCATGAGAGTGAAGCGAGTTCTCAGAGACATGCAAACATGTGCTCGTTTCATTTCACCATTGCATCACCTCGGCCATGATAAACACTCAGGCTTCCGTTCACTTGGAACCCAGTCATCTTCTCAGGCTGTAAAAATGCTCCTCTCCAGGGAGGCGACTTATATGATTTATATTTGTTCTTTGGGGATTCAGGGGATTTGTGCCAAACCAAGTTTTTTTTTTGTTCTTAGGACTCAACAGGGTTTCTGTCAGAGCTGGACAATAAATGGGTTATTATTCGCTATGACAGTACCGTGTAATCACAGATATCACTGCACTATGCAAATGAGCCTTCTGTGAGGTGAAAGAAAATAGTGGATCGTGACTATCCTGATGTTGCTGTATGCTCCCGATGAGAACTCTGAAGTGATCTTGCTGTATCAAGGCATGCACAGGACTAAAGCTTTTTATTGATGAAATCAACCCAAGCTCTTGCCAATTATAAAAAAGTTTGTTGAAAAGAGTCATTCAGTAGAATTTTTCACCACCTATGTTGACAGCCTTGGCATATGTGAAGCAGTAACCATGCTTGGTCCAAAATTTAGAGTGCTGACTAGGCTGGGAAAATGTTGAAATTGGGACAACATTACTGATAAATACGGATATTTTCATTGTTTAAAGCTGTATATATATTGCAGGTACATTCAGTGCATCTAGAACAGTTTTTACACCAGAGACAGGGCAAAGCCGTTCCCTATCAATACGGGGTTCTCAAAACTTTAACATCAGAACTCTTGGTTGCTCATGATTTATCATATTTGGAAGTGTGTGTGTTTTTTTTTTTTTTTAAGTCAGTGAAAATGACACTGTACACTGAGACACTGTGACACTGTACACATTCAATTAAAAGTGGTCTTTAATGCAAGTGTTTAAACGCCAAAGTTTATAAGCAACCAGCGCCTGCATCAACAACCCACTTAAGCATTTATTTAATTAATAATTTAGATTATACACGACTCGACACATGTTAAAATATGTCACAGTGATGTAGTCCAGACTTTAATCATGTTATTGCAACTGAAATAAGCAGAAATAAAATCGCGACTGAGTTTTCTGTCGATATCAGCCCTAGTTTGAATACAGAAACGAACTCTTCACAGGTGATGTTTGAGTAAAGCATCAGAACGCTACTTTCACAGGGAAGTGTCAGAAACTGCTTTTCACAAAGGTGTTTCCACAGGCACCAATCTCACTTCTGCACCCAACTGTACAATGCACTGATGCTTGTTTTGTGGCAAATAAAGTGCTCTTTTGTTGCAAGGGCTTCTAGTGTATCGTGCTACAGTTGCCACGTAGGCAAATGTCATGGGTTACTGGGAAGGATGATGCACAGTTCGTATTTCCTCTGTGGTTGTTTTCTGCTTTAAAGCTTCCGTAAGGAATACAAAGCTCTGCGTATACTGTCAGCATCCCAGCGCCCTCATTCTACACACAAGGGCATACAGTGCGGTGAGAGCTTCTATAAGCTTTTCGTGATCTCTTGCAGCTTTTTTAGTGTGTGAAGAAAGATTCCATTATTAAGAGATTAAGGCTTTTTCCTCACAAGCACAGTTTTAAAAAAATGGCCATCCACACGAAAAACACTAAAGCACGCTGTCAAGAGTCTGTCAAACTAACAGGCAGTGATGTAATTCTAAGCAAAGGGCAGTCAGAAGCCTGATAAGAGTTATGCGGATGCCTCCAATTACTTGAATGAAACCTTTATTTTGATTGATCTGTTAGTCAAGTGGATCTACATGCTAGTCAGCTTCTGCCATTATATGCAGCAAAGCCATGGACTACGAGTTCGGTCCAAATCAGGGCATGCAGATACGAAAGGAGGCTTCATTCAACTTTTCTGACACAGCACTAGTCGTGGGAGTGTTGGATGTTTGACCTCTGGAGTGCATTCCGATGCCTCGGTTCCTCAGTGTAGTTGGAAAGAAAGTGTATATTTGTGTAAACGTGCAAAACAGTCCTGTTCGTAAGGTTAAAAGTAGCCCTATTTTGCCTACACTCACAATTGCGTAAAACTGTCGGATGTAAACATCAAGGGGAAGATGTCATGCACTCTTACATCTAACAAAGGAGATGCTGGCACGCTGGTTAAGATAATCTTCACCCTGGATTGAGTTTTCCAAAATATCCGCATTCAGTGACCTTAAACGGCAAATTATTTGTGGATTGAAGGCTGTAACACACAGAAAGTTTCAAAAAGCACCCATGTCCGTCTTGGCAAGGACAAGTCAAACCCACCACGCTGAGGCCTTAATGCCAGAGTGCTGAATCCTCCTTGACAGATCTCTCTTAGTCATGTGACCTTTATTTGTTTACCATCTTAAAGAGCTTTAAAGAGAGATTTCGTCCTTGATTTCATTCTGAGGAGCTTCATTTCTGCAGGCTTTATTAAGATGGGCAGATGAGGGTTAATCTGACCTAATTTCTGTCTGATCCATTTTAGAATCAGGATATTTTTTTTCACAGTGTCAAAATAAAAAAGGCAGGATAGTGGCAGACTGCGAGTTATTTCTGAACCCACTCAACTCTTCCTCTAGACCTAGGAAAAGAGGATGTTCATACAGGCTTGATTTTTCCACTTGCCAAAGTGTCATCCCTCTGGAGCCCAGCTGATTTGCCCTTGGACCAAAACTATGTCTTGGGGGAGAGCAGCATAGTAAGACTGATTGTAGTGTTTATCCCCCTGCTGTTTGTTTTATGCCACAATGAATGGGGCGATTATGGTTAAGGGGTGGGTATTGTGAGTACTCCTAGATTTAGCAGTTATAGAGTTCCTGTAAACAAGAACAGTCAATGTATAGTTACTGCACAAACACACACTAACATGAATCGTCAGTTGTTGAATCTGATGGGATGCCAGTTAATTATGCTGTTGTCTTATGTTTGTCTTAATTATTTATTTGTTTTTTTCCCCACATAATTGGAATATAATCGTATTTTATGCTGTACTTCTTTTTAAAGGGAACACTTCTGTTTTGCCGGTATATTTTGAACTAAAAATTGTGTTCAATTTCTGCTGTATTGCCTGAGCATTATAAAGTATGCACACATGTATGTGTATGTGTGCATTTTTTTTTAAATTTAGAATGAATAAAACCTTTGTGACTGTACAATTTGCTTACCAACCCAAACCTGATTCTCCAAGGGAGTGTGAAGTTGCCATAAGGTCAGCTAAGGTCAGGAATGGAACAGAGACTCGTTCATGCTTGCATAAACACAGAACTGAGTCAGAAAGTACAGGTTTTGGAATGGCTTTTGGTTGTATGGTGCAACATACAACCTCTGGTCGTGTGGCTTGAATCCAGAGGCAGTTTACAGCACTGAATAAATGCATGTCCTTTCTCTCTTTGTGCTTCCAAATGTCTGGGGATTTATTGGTCTCCAGATCAACATTTTTCCTCCCAGCTGGACAGGAAGACAAAAATGCTACTAAGCACTGTCCAAACACTCGGCCACACCCACGGATCAGGACTGAGAGCTGGTCAAACTAAATGTAAAAGAAACTGAAAAGTCAACTTTTGCTTTATCAGGTGTTTATTGTTCTTTTTTCCCCGGCTGCCTTTACACTGGGGCGATGATGTAAGCGTTGAATTCCGTGTAGTGGCAGTTGAAGTAATTTGTTTGTATTAGAGACTCAAGACATTTTGTTTGCACGAATTCAGATTGGCATGCGTATGCATACACACCTACATCCTGAGCTGAGTTTGATCCCAGTGTTCAACCTTTTGTGTGTGAATGTCTTGTTAAGGTGAATGTGTGTCTTTCTGTGGAGGTCTCTGCATAGACTGAAGAGTGGAAGGGAACTGCACACAGAAATGAAGCTTATCTCCACTTCTGCTCCCAAATTCCTGTGGAGCATTAGAATGCAGGGAAAGACATGTCTAAGCAGGTTTTCTGCTGCAGGGAAAGTGCTAGTGCTCAAGCACATGTTCAGTTGTGCTGCAACTGTGCTTTCCCTTCCCTCTCACATTCACTCTTCTGTAACCTTAATATAGTATATACAAATTCATATCAAAGAATATTAGGGCTGCTACAAATATGCAGTCGTTTACAATTTAACGGACTTCTGTGAATCGGCAGTAATTAGTTGTCACTTTGTGTGATAATTGTGTGTATATTCTCCTTGAGGTCTCACTTCTTTTAAGAAACAGCTGTGCATATGCTTTTTTTTTTTTTTTTTGTTTTGCCATGTAGTCTTTTTTGAAATGTTTTTAAATCCTTAAATAATTTGAATGGTTTGTAAATGTGCATTCAAATCAACTTTAATTGATTGACCTTTCTTTAAAACTCTTGATTACTTGATTGCCCTGCAAAATGCTTGGTAAATGACTCAATTAAAAATGTAACTGATCCTGACAGGTCCAATCAATGGAGTGAAACTGTTCTTTCTGATAAATATGAATAGCATGTTTGCTCTTGATGAAGTGCTAAGGTGTTGTTTCTTCTTGCTGGTCAATTTCAGACACTACCCCAAGACGTCCTTCACCAGTGTGGCTGATACTCCAGAGAACCTCCGGCTAATGCAGCAGAGCAAGGTGCAAAGCCAGGTAAGCGGCCTTCATCTTAATTCCTCCTCCTCCTCCTAATTTTACCCCCCCCCCACCCCTTCCTGCTCCACCCTGTCGCCAATCCTCTGGGTTCTCTTCCTGTCTGACCCATGGCATCCGTTCCCATAAATCCAGTGGGATAGCCAAAAGGGTCTGATGACATTAGTTATTTACCTTGGAGTGGTTGATGATTTACAGAGGCTGTATGTGAAGCGATGCTGTTTAGTCTCTGGTTTTCTCAAATGCTTTCTGGTCAGCTCATGTCCTGTAACAACGTAGTGTAGCATACTTCAGTTTAAATTCAACATAGTCAGTATGGTCAGCATGGTCGCACCTTAGTTAAGTCACTATGGTGTGACTAAACTATAATGTGACTATACTGACTTAAGACCTTTGCTACTTTTGTTACTTCCAAAATAAAGTCCAGAGGTCTTAGGCCTTGACAACAATTCTTCTGTTTTATATTCTTTTCTACTTGAATACTTTTTTTTTTATTAGCATTTGAGTGAAGCTAGGAAATATTTATGTGAATTTTAGAATTTAGTGTTTGGTAGTAGTACTTTACGTCCCTAACTTAATCGACAGACTGCAGTCAAACTGGCATGGACGCCGCAAGTTTGTGCCAAAGCCCCTGATGAATAGATCAGTTCCAGAGTCATCTGAACATGGCTTCACTGGAACAGATAACAATCGAAAAAAACAAAAATGTACAAAGGCCTTCAATGTCACAAATTTGCTTAAATTTGAATTGTGATTCAGAAAGAATCATGAATATTGAATAGTCTCCTTAAATTGTCTTGTCAGCCTTTTTTTCCAACATTGTTAAGCCTTCTGTAGTTTATTTCTATGTTGAAAGGTTTAAGAGCTTGTATATTTCAGTTTATTCTCAGACTTCTGGGCCTCACCGTATGTCTGTAAAGAAAAGATAAATTACATACAGTGCATTTTAAAAAAATACTTTCTAGATGTATTATCTGTGTCTTATTATTTTACACAGGGTTCTACCTGTATTAGCAGACTGCACAAATGTGAATATGTCACCAACTCAATGAGGCGTCTGATCATGCTAATAAGAAACTAAAGGATAAAAAACCCTGTGCTTAAGAAGGAGGAGTCCCTACATCGCATATACAGGACAGAACTTTACACATGTTACTTCTTCTTTTTTTTTTTTTTTAGCCATTCATAATTTTCTACATTCCTCCAACTTTCTACAGTATAACCACCTGGGTTTCAGAGAGTAACGCAGATGCAATGAGTGGTGAGATGACTTTTTTCCCCAGAAAGTAATAAGCATTTCAATTTGAGATAAGTAATTAGCCATTTGTAATCGATGACATTTTGTGAGGAACTAACCCAGCACCACTTTGCAAAATGAGCAGCATCTTTTTCTAATCACTCCATTACAGCAGTCACATTCCATTGCATACCACGAAGTGTATTATGGACACAGTGTATACCCACAAGGGTACGTTGTACTCTGCGTGTTTGCAGCACATTGACTGAGACTGCGAGAGACCAGCGGATATTCTTCTGATCTATGGGTCCTGCTGTCATGACAATTGGATTGCCTTGGCAACTGGATCTAACAGACGGTGTCGCCATACCCTCCAAAACACACGCAACCACCCTCCATACCCCCTACTTACACACACACACACACACACACACAACTCACCAGTAGAAACCTGTAATGGACAATGACTGACCACAGCCAATTATCCTGGTAAAATCAGCTTACTGTTTTCTATCCTGAAAGGCGCGAGGAAAAGACACCGCTTTCAAAAAATAATCCCGATCCAACTGATTGTAATGAACCCAATGCATATGTCAGATCTAGGAGTGACCCAAGTAAAAAGGCATTGCATCCACTGAAGTTCCTGTAAGGTCATGCTCTCCGTGTAGCTTCTGTAAGCGCCATCTGTTCTTTTTCTCTCTGTGCCATGTTCCTTCCGCTTGTCCTCCTTTCTCCAGGCTTCCTCTCACCCACCCCACCCTACTTTCTCTCTTTTTTCCTGTTGCCCGATGACCTTTCTCCACCTTGGGGTCTCTTTGTTACTTGCCCTATTAAAAATGAATAGAAACAGCTTAACATTTCCCTCTATTTATTAAGAAACCTTTACAGACTTGATTTAATTTTTGCTGTTTGATTTATTTGGTCGTTGGAGTGATTTCTCCTAGTCACTGATAATTATCATGAACTATTTTGGTTCTGTTCAGTTAAGTATTTATCAGCTACTTAAAAAAAAAAAAAACGATCAACCATTTGGTAGCTCATCTTGTTTTAGTGTTTCACACATTAGCTAGCAACATAAAAGTCGTTAACTAGCTTAAAATACTTATTCTGTAAGCATACCATCAGCTCGTCATAGAAATCTAGTCATATAGAAGAATCAGAACCTTGATGTTGATCTACATATATATTCTATCACTTATTTTAGCTATCAACTGTCTTACAGTAGTCCAAAGTGTTTTAAGCTAGTCAACCACTTTTATGTAGCTAGCTAATATGTGAAACACTAAAACACGATGAGCTTCCAAATGGTTGATAGTTTTTTACGTAGCTGATTAACTACTTAACTGAACAGAACCAAAATAGTTTTTGCATTGATACCTTTGTGAAAACTGCCTCAGTCTGCAAGACATATAATTTTCAGGATTTTTCTGACATTCGGAGTAAAAATCAGTACAGTGAAAAAAGATATTAATAAAGTTGTTATTCTGCATTTATGTTTTTATATTAAAAAATAGCCGATTTATCAGTTATTTGTTAATTAATTCACATGCAAAATAATCTATTGCAGTCCTACTGTATAGTAACTACATGAACTACACAGTAATAAGTTGTTGATTTGTCTGTCCACCATATTTTATTAACATGTTTTTGCCCGTCGTTTGATTGATTTTCTCCTGTTCCTTCTCAAATAGTGTATTTTTGCAAACACTGAATCCCTCCCACTTGTTTCAGCATGCACATAATTTTGCGATATTGCACAAGCTTAACCTGGATATGTTTAGGGGACTCTGAACATGGTGCTGCAAAAAGGGAGGATTAACACATAAATATCGAATTACTCAAGATTGCCGAAGAGAGATGATGTAAAAAAAGATAATTTTATCTGGCCGTCTGGAAATACCCATGAACTTTACACATGCATACGCTTGCATGAGTTTTGTGTCTTTTGTGCACATGCACACGCACACACACACACACACACACACACACACACACACACACACACACACACACACACACACACACACAC
>JBBIGA010000106.1:31222770-31236802 GCA_037576975.1 Alestes dentex | reverse complement strand
TTTTTACTGTATCACTACATAGAACCACAGTGCAAATTCTCAGTACATGCCCCATGTGTCAGCTAAGAAACCAGGTCCAGCCCCCCCCCAATAATCTTTAGTTTTTACATTCAATGTAGAAACAGCAACAATCTGACAATGGTCATTTCTACGCAACTATGCAGAGAAACTTGCATCGCTAGACTACCCAATTAGCGCCATAATTTACTTTTGACACCAGAACCCCCCTATGAATGTACTTTCCTAGCATGTTTATCTTTGCATGGGATGCTACTCTACCCAGAGCGATGCTGACATCTCGATGTACTGGTATGCAGCACACATTCTATTTGCCAATCAGTCACGAATGTTTAGTATTATTTATATACTAAGGAGATTGGTGCAGTTGGTGCAGAATTCAAATTTAGCAGTTGGTCTCTAAACTATGCAAAACAGATTTCTGCAAAACTGAAATGTTGTTTATGGTCATGGGCGTGATAGGAACTAAAGCGGTGCTCTCTTTTTGGTCTAAAATGAAACAGTAAAATAAAAGTCAGATGTGTGAGTATCCGCAAACTGTAACAGATGCTGTCAACATCAGAAAATGAGAAATTAGATACCAAATGTACGTGAAAATTAAGTATAACTGAGTCTTTGTACTTTTCTCTTTTACTCTAGTATTTCCTTGTGATGTATTTGGAAAGTATTGTGTGTGTGTGTGTGTGTGTTTCTCCCTTCAATACCCTCCTCAAATCAGTCAACCATGTGTATGGTGTGTGTGTGTTTGTGTGCGATGAGGTGTTACGATTTGGGTCAGGAGACAAACACACAGGCAGGGCTGTATAGTGGGGGTCTGTGTGTTTTGGACGGTGCTGGGCAGCATTGTCTCTAAATGTTGGTCAGATCTCCCCCATAATACCCTGCACTGACCGCACTGTCTACCATATCTAGCTGCCTGCTTTCAGAGATCCTTTCTTTTCTACTCATGCCTCAGTACATCAGTACATGCTAATCGTTATATATGCAGCCCAGTCACTCAGCAATGCCACACACTGTTATTAATAATTCATCTATGACCCACAATATGGTACTTGTGGCTGGAGGCTAAAAAGTACTCTTGCTGTTTGTTGGGAAGCAACAGTCCAGTCATTATCACTCAGCCAGCTTGCAGTAAAAACACTATAAGAGCGGCTATACACCAGCCATCCATGAAAGGATTCTGGAGATGATCTACTGTTTGTAGAGCTGTAAACTCCAACCACAACCAACTGCCAGGCTTGATTTTACAGGCCCCTTTTTACACCGCAGCTAATGCCACTGCAGGACACTGTCACTTCTGTTTGCCTCAGTGTCTCTTTCCACAAATGAAGGAACTGCGTGAAAGGTGGAACTTTCTAAGTTGTTCACAAACACAAAGATGCTTTTGTTTCCTTTTTCTTCTTTTCAAGTTTTGTGTGTGCGCATGTGTGAGTGTGCGTGATGAGGAGTCATGCTCCAGTTCCTTCCGTCTGCACAAAACTGACTCTAGATTTTAAAGCATGCACCCAGGTTTGCACATGACACCTCAGACTTTATGCAGGGCCGCCACTGGGCGCACATCCTGTGTGTGTGTGTGTGTGTGTGTGTTTGTGTAACCGTGTACAAGTGCATATGTGTGTTGCCTGAGTTCAGTTGAAGGGAGTGTTTGTGCGTGAGTGTCAGAGGCATATTTTTCACAGACCACAGCACTTACTTTGGTAAACCACACATCCCTATTCATAGCTCAATTTTGTCCTAAACACTCTGCTGAGTGAGGGGAGCACAAATTCACCCATGCACTGACTATAGACTCAGAATCTAGTGAATGAACTGAAAAAACTTAAATCTGCCTCTCTGTATTTTGATTATATAAGTAATCAAGTTATAGATCGATTTTAAAAAATATATAATTCAGTAATTTTTTTTTTTTTAAACAATTAATGAAAATGGATGTAAGCCAACGATATCTAAACATGCACTGCCTTTCAAAAATTCTGAGGGGCTTAAAACAAAGAGTCTTTAAAGAGGCATCTTTGCAAAACGTTTGGAAGCAAAATTAGTAGTGCACTGTAGTGCATTTTTCATACAGCAAAAATAAGGACTGCCTGAAAAGTATAAATCTCCAAAAATGTATGCACCAGTCATGAGCTGATAAAGTCATACGCAATAAAGAATATGCTCATCCATGCTTTCTACGTAAGTTGAACGTAACAAGGAAGTTGTATTTCCAGAGAAAGGATGGTGTGTTTATCAGCCTCTATTTCTATAGAAGAGATGAGTATGAGGGAATTTGTGTGATAATGCATAATCAGTTATTACTGATTCTTGAAAAACACTTACTGGTGACTTTTTTATTTAATCAATTCATTGTGACAAACCTATTTTTCTGTGTTGTGTGGTCTCTTATAGGTGCTGTACAAAGAGGATTTTGAGAAGAACAAAGGGAAAGGCTTTAGTGTGGTGGCAGACACGCCAGAGATGCAGAGAATCAAGAAAACGCAGGACCAAATCAGCAACGTAAGGACAACGTAAACCTCCCTAAATGTCTATGAGCTACAATGTTGGCTAAAAAAGGAAAAAGTGTGGTAGTCTTTAGTCACACACACACACTCACACACATACACACAGAGACATGTGTTACATTAGATATCCCAGGCAATTAAGGAGTAATTGATGCTTAATGCATGTTCGGGCATGTTTCAAGCTCTCTCTCTTTTCTCTCTCTCTCTCTCTTTCTCTGTCTCTCTCCCTTTTCCTCCCCTTCCTTCCCTGTCTCTCCACAAGTTGTTTCCTTTCTTTTTTTAAAATCGTTTTAGTACAAGAGCCAAAAATCTCTCATGAGCCAAGATTCTTCGATCTCCACGCCTACTTTCTCTCCCTCTCTCTCTCTCTCTCATTCTCTCTCTCTCTCACTCCCACCTCTGTCTTCCCCTCCTTCGCCATCATCTTGTGTCCTGGCTTGTTGCCAAGCAACCCTCAGATCACCTGACTAGTGTTTAGGTGTCATTTCCTCTGACTGTGCCTGAATTCTTCCTTAAAGGGTAAAGCCTGCAACACCACATGCAGATCAGCACAAATGACTACACTAAAGCACTCACCGACTGACTATTGCATCACCTTGGGTGTATTTCTGAACAGGATATTGTAATGTTCCTTGTTCCACCAGATAAAGTATCATGAGGATTTTGAAAAGAGCCGAATGGGAGGAGAGGCCCCCCCTCATGACAGCAATGCCGGTAAAGGTATTAAAATCCATTTTCACCATAGGCCTAGCACTGCTGTACTAAAACGTTGCGTTGTCAGAATGGTAACTTAACGGGAAATTCGAGATTTTTTATTTTTTTATTTTTTTATTTTTTGCTTTAGTGTGCAACAATGTAACAACATGATTGTAATAATACTTTTTGGACTGTTTGTGGTGGTCCGTTGTTCATGGAAATAAAATAAAAAAGAAAAGATTTTTGACAGCAGTGATATGGTGATAGGTACCTGTCTTGTTCTCCATGTCTTGTGCAGAATTGTTACTTACACCAGAGAGTGGTCTCTTTGTTTTTTGTCTGTATAGCCTACCAGCCTCCTAGCCATCAGAGCTACAATTATGAGCCCCAGCCTGCACGCTCTGCTGCAGCTCCACCGACTCCTAGTGGCGGGGTAGGAAACGCCCTACTTTCATTTATCCTTCGAGAGGCTGCGCACACTAGTAGTTTGGTGAAATCCTGCCTAACATCCAGTGTGGTTGATCAGCCAAGCCATGTTTATGCTTGATGCTTCTTTAGTTTTGCACTGGAGCTACAGGGCTAATGTAGCTAATTACCCACAAACATCGTGTAATCTGTATGTCTAAATCCCCACATGCTTGGCACATAAGGGTTGGCTTTGAATTAGTGATCTAACAATTCACAAAAAATTCAATTTCTTATATTTTTCATTCAACAAAAATATTGCCCGCGTTAATGTTTCCATTTTTCAGTTTATGGGAGCGTTCAGTTCACTGCACATTAGTTAAAATATGCTTACAAAGAGCTTGCTTTTCCTGCATGCTGTTTAGTTTGCCATAAAGAGGAAGTTATATTTTCAGAGGAGGGAGGGTCTGCCTCATTGTTTGTTGAAATTTATTGTTTGTGTGTATTGAATTGAAAGGCTTGAATTAACCGATGGAAAAACAATTCACTACACTCTTACACTCCTGCTGGGTCTGTATACAAATTGGACTTATATATCAGCCTTGGAATCACTTCCAACTGCACATTCAGCCTGTAGTGAATCCTTAAATCTAGACCTCTTGAGTTTGATGCATGTGCAGTTATCTCAAGCTGTATGCTGAGTAAGAAAATGAAACTAGCTGTTACTGTTTTTAGCTATGCAACAATTTTTTAATATATAAACAACAGTGTCATACAGTCCAGTGCAAAATCAAAGAAGCAAACTTCAGATACTTAACCTGTCTTGACTGAGTGACTACATTTGATTGTGTAATTGTGTAAATGTGCAACAGTAATTTCCAGTAAAATGATATCTTAGAACTAAATGTGTGTGTGGTGTGTGTGTGTGTGTGTGTGTGTGTGTGTGTCTTCAGAAGCGTTACAGGGCGATCTATGACTATGCTGCGGCCGATGAGGATGAGGTGTCATTTGCAGATGGAGACGTGATCCTGGATGTGCAGCAAATCGATGAGGGCTGGATGTTTGGCCGTGTTGAGCGCACTGGCCAGCAGGGCATGCTACCCTCCAACTATGTGGAGGCTATATGAGTGACAATGCGGAGTGAGGCAGGGAGAAAAGAGGAGAAGAAGGATACAGGAGGGAGGGATGCACAGAGGAAAAAAAAACAGTGTGCCATTTCCACTTAAGGTTTATTTTTTACCCCGGTTCATTTCACTATTTGTTTAACTTGGTCTTAAATGAGAGAAACTTGATCAGGCATCTAAGCTTCAGCTAGTTAGAAACAGTGCTAATAGGCTTGGAAGAAAATTTTTCCCTTTGAGCGGGGCGAGTGCTCTTTTTTTTTTTTTTTGTTTTTTTTTTTTTTTTTTCCCCTTTTTCCTTTATTTACTCTCCCTTTTTTCAGTGCAGCAGTGTTTATTGGGTTTGTGCATTGCTTTGCCTTTGCATTGAAAAATATGGCTCAGTTTGTTCTCCACATGTAGATTCCAAGGCCTGTTACAGTGGAAAAGAGTTGCAGTGCAGATGCATTTCATGGTAAAGAGTTATAGAAATTAAAGCTAGAGCTGCAGTGTATGCTGGGAAATGCAGTTTCAGACAGTTGCTTATTTGAATGGCCAGACGAGTGGCCAGCGCTCGTCGCCCTCTCATTGTCTTAATCGGCAAAGTCTTAATCACAAGCTTGTTATGGCAAGCACTGCAGACTGGTAGGGGAAGTCCTTTAGAGTTCTTTTTATGCACTTTGAGGGAAAAAAAAAATACCAAAAAATATATAAGGCTTTTATATGGTACAGTAATTTACTGAACATCATCCTGAAATTAAAAAAAAAAACAACCATAACAATTGAGGTTTTATAGAATTCTGAGTATATATGATCATAATCTGTGACTTATCATTCCATTGTTGTTTTGTAATGAAGCATTCCAATCCGTGATTATATGAAATAAATAACTGATTAGTAAAGCACATGAAGGAGTGTTTATGTATATATACTTTCATTTCACACTTACAGAAATACAGACCCCCAGAATTTTTTAAATGTGGAATTACATTTTTTGATGAATTAGATTGGCATTTCCTCAGCCAGATGGAAACAGATGCCTAAACATGTTTTATTTTATTTAGACATGTTTACCCAATTTGTAGTTGGCTGCTTTCCATTGCTGGTTTTAGGAAGAACAAAACTGAACCAATGAATCTTAATATACAGTAAACATTTACAGTTTGAAAAGAAATCGTCAATATCCATATTACTGCACATTGTAGTAAAACCAAGGCGCTGCTATTGTCATTGTATGTACATGATAATAAAGAGGAAATGTACATTCCAGTCTTTATGAAACAAACATTTCTGTTGGAACAGAAATACCCTCACAACAACCAACCAAACTAAGTTATGTGCTTTAAACGGTGTCTATTTGCACTCATGTAAAAGTGCGATTCTCCTGCAGCTCTGTACATGTTCTGAAGTATGATATCCTCTTGTGAATTGTTTCTTGAATGCGGGGAGGTAAGCCTGATACCTGGTTCCGCAGAATAGACGCGTGTTTTCCTATGCAGTCCTGACATAATCTATGAAAAGAAAATGTGTTCATTAAGTTTGTAGAACCACGCATGATCCTACTCCATAAAGAGTGTTTGTAGAATACACGGATCGGAACCCTGTAAAGTGTATATTAAATCGCCTGGTAGGTTCTGTCTGTGCGCCCCCTTGTGGCAATTCTGGTGTAGGACTTTTGCTCACAAAGACCATCCAGTTTTAAAAATCATCTACATATGAATCATCAACATATTTTTATTATTCTAGTCATAAATAGTCATAAATACTATAAATAAAATTCGATGTGAATATAAATCTACTGGTCCATTCAGCACGAAAGAGTACAAGCCTCTGATATTACAGCGGTGATCTGAAAATATATATAAAGTCTCAACCATGACATCTAAACAGGATGGATTTATTTCAGAAGTTAGCAAGTTGAGAAATTATTTGGATTCTGCTGGTGAACCCCAGTCTAGCCCTGTTTCTGTTGGAGTCTTTGATAGGACTTACCTGGAGAGGGAATAGGGATGTGTCTGAAACACCAGCACATCTCTACAGTGGCTCTGCGATGGACTCCTGAGCACTGTGACCTGAATAGAGATTTCAGTAGAAATCTATCAAATGGCAAATGAGAGCTCAATACATTTTTACAAAGTTAAACACACTCAGTATCAGAAAGGGATCTTAGCTCTTTGTAATGATCTCTATTTTCATTATCTCTGTAACTCATTAACGCAGTCATACACAAATGAGGACTCAGTTAATATCCATGCAAAAAGGGTTCACTTCCCACAGTGTTTTGGGCTACAACGCTGTTTCACTCAATGAAAGCTGAAATCCTGTTTGACATGTTCCACACTCTAAATCCCCCCCCTACACTGAAGCTTCCTTTATGCCAATGATATCTTTATGCCACTTGAGACTGTGAGGTTTTACACCCAACAGCATTTAGTCTTTAGAATTGTCCTTTTACTGTAATACTGATGTCCTAGTAACATATGTAATATGAGCTAGAAGGTGGAGCTGGGAATGGAGTTGTTGCATGAAATAAGTTTGGGTGGAGGACAAAGTTCCTTCTCTTTCCTGTATAAGTTTCCTAATTATCTAAGCTATACATTCCCATCCCTGCCCTCTGTTTCCTGTGAGAAAGTTTTTTCATCCCACATCCACCCCAGCTCGTATTGGATGTTAAAGGTGTAGTCCGAACTGACAAAATGAAGGGATTTGAAGGAAGAGTTCAGTCAAAAATGCTGAAGTTGCTAACAATGAATTTAAACCAATAGTCACAGTACTATATCATGTATATGGAACACCATTCATCATTAGCGACATTAGCACATACGGTTGAACTGTTCCATTAAACCTTTATTCAAATGATTTAAATGACTGCTTTTTATGAAGGGCTCTCATTAACCATCCTTTCCATTTCCCTAGAAAATGTACGTACCGAATCCATTATCAAGACGTATTCGTGGCTTCCTCCAAAAACCACCACGTCGTTGTCTTTTCCCTGTACTGCTGAGTGCCACAACCTTTGAGCAGAAACAATCAATCGACAAAAAATAAACAGGCTTTCCCCACTGCGGTGACCATAGCAAGGCCCAATTCCCCATAACTCCTCTACTCATCTTACCTGGGCTTGTCTTTGTGAGGATGCTGCCTCTCTTTCCATTCTCTCGTTATGGTGTCAAATTCCCAGCCATCACCTAAATGGGGCAATTTACAGCATTTACAAAAAGTAACATCTATATATATGGCCCAGCAAACCCCTTGACCTTTAAACTTACTGAGAACCTGCCCAGATGTGCTGAGGCCACCAAACAGGAAAAGTGTGTTATTTGACGTGGGTGTGAATGAGTGTAGAGAGCGGCCTGCCGGAAGAGGAGTGTCAAAAGGCTCCCTGAAATCACAAGCAGAAGCACAGAGGTTACATATGTAGTAATTCCATAAAAGTGTTTGAATAATTTACTGTAGGTTTTGAGTAATGTACATTGACAAGATCAGGCCATCCTTCCCTGCAGTCATCACCCCTCTCACTTATTCTCAACCTTCTGACCACCCTCCACTTACTTGCTTTGTTCCATGCTTGATGTCCTTTAGCTCCTGACATCCTGCAACCCTACCACATCACCCATGCTTCTTACCATATTTGGATATTTTCCCTTACATCAAATCATTTAATAAATGGCTCTGTGTAAAAAGACTATGTTCTGACTGTCAGGTGTAGTCACACTAATCTTACAAGGTAGTTGTTTACATCAGTGATGTAGAGTGTGGCCTTCTCTCCTTCTCTCCAAAGTTCTGGAGCATGATGTATATAACCAACTTAACCTATTTCCATCGCAAAATAGTCTTCATGACCCAAAGCAGTCTGGATTCAAAGCATCACATTCTATAGAAACTGCAGCCAGCCAAAATGGCCAAACTGTCTTCGGTTCTAATTCTTCTAGATCTTTCTGCAGCTTTTGATTCTGTCAAGCATCAGATCCTTCTGGCTTCATTTACCAAACCCCGACTCTGGTTCTGCATTGCAGTGGACTGTATCCTGCCCTGAGGGTTGCAGTTACCTAGTGTCATGGAAAAGATCTCTGTCTTCCTCCCTGAAGACTTACCACTGGTGTTCCCCCTAGGCTCAGTGCTTGCCCACCCGTACACTTGCTCTCTTAGTGATATATCTTCACAGGGTTTCTGATACCACTGATACCACTCAACTCATCCAGCATGTCTGGTCTTCAATACATCAAAATGCTCACAAACCCCTCCACTGCTGGAAATCCTTCACAGGCTTCCTGTGGCTGCTCGCATTAGATTTAAAACTCTACCTTCACCTACTCTAATGCTACAAAGCTAAATATGGTCCTGCTCTGTCTTATCCAACAGCACTGATCAGACCACAGGTCACAGATCACCCTCCTTAGAGCATCAAGGACAGCCCAACCTGACCCACTTCTTTTCAAAGACTAAAAACATGCATCAAAATTTTTCTCAACTTTAGCACCAAACTTCCTCTGACCATCAGCACTGCTGAGACCCTTGCTGTCTTCAAACAGCGAATGAAGACCTGCTTCTTCACTGAGCACTTAGTCTTCGGTGTGTGATCTGAGAGGGTCTTTGTAGAGCACTAACTCCATCTCTGGTAGAACCTTCGTCTACTTGCAACTCTTAGGTCTAGGTTTATAATGTGAGGAACATGTTTTCTTGTGGAAAACAAAGCACCCATGTGTATAAGAATGTCTGCCAAATGCTGTAAATGGAATAGGTCTTGAAAATGGAATAATAAGGCTACAGTTTAAGGCATTAAGCAAAGTGAGTACTCCAAAACATCATGTTAGAAAGTCACAAGTCACTGGACCACAAATGGCACTCCATCTCATCCCAAGGGTATTGGTGCTCATGTGCAGCTGCTCCAGAGCATCTCACCCAAGGTCACCTTGATTCTTTGAGCCTAAGGTGACCTTGTACTAAGGAATTGAGATCAGTTTTATAAATGTGCTCACTTTTTAGTAGTGACAAACATGGATACATTTTGAAATTCATGTGAAATTTTTTCAAAGATTCTACTTTTCAGTGAAAAATTGCTATTCTGATAATGTGATTTGTAATGGACAACACTGTATTACATTCAATAAACATTTTTAAGGAACATGTAGAAGAGTGGTCTCAGACCATTGTATCTCTTTCTCTCTCTCTCTCTCTCTCTCTCTCTTCTCTCTGTCTCTCTCTCCACACACACACTGCTGTACTGTAAATAGAACTACTGTATTGTTTGCAAGCAGCTGAAAATAGATCCGTCTGAGAGCTCAAATGAATATACTGTATTACTTATAAGGTATCAGTTGTGGTATCTGTAGGGTAACTTAGATCTTTCAAGAAAATTATGTTTAAGTTTTGCTTTATGAACCATCTTGTGACACTCTATGCAGCACATAGAATTTTTTCACATTTTTTAAGTTTAGAACTACAAGCTGTGTAAGAAATACAGCCACTGGTAGGTTTTTCTCGAAACCAAACAGCAAGGTCAAAATCCCCCATTTTAGACGAAAATTGAGACCATAATAACTTATTACCATGGCAATCCAGAGGTCTAGATCAATGTTTTGCACATTTTCAGAGATTTACTCCACTTAAAGGTACATGATTCTATAAACTTAATTTCATTCATTTTCAGCTTTATCAGACGCTTTTATCCAAAGCGACTTCCATTCCCTAACTACAGGGGACAGGCTCCCTGGAGCAACTTGGGGTTAAGGGTCTTGGAACCCAGTGGTGGTATGCTGAAAGTATGATTCGAGCCCGCAACCTCTTGGTCTAGAGGCAAATATCCTACCCACTAGGCCACCACCACCCCAGTATTCAAGAATCTTTCATTAATACGTTGGTTTTGGAAAACTGGGCCATTTTTTACTGCTTCAGTTTGTAACACAAATTCAATCCAACAGCATTTGTTGACTGTTAATGAAGTCGAATGAAAGTGTAACTACATGCTACTTACATAGCATTAAGCATCTAGTATCATACTAATTTACTGTGGATAACATAGGAATAAAAAGGTTACAATTTTCATAATATTTTCATATTATTGCACTAAAAACAGTGTTGGGAAAAAGAGTTGCTGTTCTTTATTTTGCATACAGTTTTTGAACTGAGGCCAGCCTTACAACATCATTATACATGCATCAAGTTCACAACCAGTGGATTCATGGCCTGATTCAATCAGTAACTGAGATGTTCATTATAGGCTGTTAAAGACCAGGCACTATGCAAATAGTAACTGTGGCTTTCATGTTTGCAAAGGTGGCCTTAATGCCAAGCAACCAGCACTGATCACACCAGTACTGGAACAGCATTATGTTGCTCTTCAGCAGAGTCAAAAGTTCTTGCAAACGCTATTCTGGTGTGTGGGCTGTGTTTCAGGTTTTCGCCCAGAAAAGGCAAGCGTCGGTCTGTGAAGTTAACATACTAGTTCATTTACGGCATGAGCTGTAATTCAAAGACATTACTATTAAGCCTTCTAGATAATGTATATACCAGCCATGGTATACCAGTGTTGTGTTTTGTTTACTTAACTACATATCTCAGTTTTTGTAATGTGCATAGATGAGATTTAGTCAACTATAAAACTAACTAGACATGAAACATTATCTATAGAACAAGAATGTTTTTATTTAGCACACAGTAGGCCGTAACAGGAAAGGGCAAGGACAGTACTCACATCTGGGACCATGTCCATGTGTTAAGATCTAAACAGTGAATGTCTATATTCTTTGTTTCCTGAAACGAGAAGAGCTTTTGGTTAATATATTAAAATGTATGGCCTGTCTTTTATGCCTGTAACCATTACATCTAATGCAATTCATGTGGTATGCTACTGCTAATTTCAAGGAATAGCTCTGCTATCCTTTCTAATTTATTTGGTTTTCCTCTTATCTTCTTTAGTTGAGCACAGCAGCTATGATGCTAACAAACAGTGAAAGTTAATGTTATCAGAACATCTCCAAAACTGCTCTCAACATGCTCAAACCACATCCAGCTCGTTAAGGTGGCACAAAGAGATCCAGTCTTGGTTCAGCTTCCCCTGTATTTAGGATTGTCACAAAACCTGATTCTAGATCAGTACTCTTACTCCTGGAGTGCGATGTGAGAACATGTCTTAAAAAAGCTGTCCAAAACGTTCAGCCACACAGTGAAGTTTTGTTCAGTTTTATTGCGCACAATAAGTCATACTGTTTCTGCACCACCCTAATGAAGAGAACTAGTTGAGAGCTGTTCTGGGGACTTCTAATGTTTGTTAGCAACATTTGCCTCACAGCTTATGCTGTATGGCTTTTAAAAATGATGCCAGTTAATATAAGCCACACACTTTGACAGTTAATCAAGATATAGCATAAAGGTTAAAAGCAGTAACTACAGCAGCCATGCAAAAGAGAAACATGGCTTGCTGTAGTCTACTTACTAATCCTCCACAGATGTAGCCCTTGCTGCCCAGGGTGGCACTAGCATGGGCTGACCTTGGCTCAGGGGGCTGGCCCTTCCATTGATGGACAACAGTCACAAGGAAACAAAAATCTCATTAGATGCATATCATTTCATGAGTTCTTTTTTTGGACGCTTCTGTAACACTGTACTCACTGGCATGTGTCCCTTTACCTGAGTTTGAGGTTCAGTCCATGTGACAGAGCTGGGTTCAAACATATGAACTTCATTACTCCACCCCCAGAAGCGGAAGAGCTCACTGCCAATCATCGCCTATGGAGAAAGAAAACTGTCTTACAAAAGACACAGTGCAATTCACATTTAGCCAAGTAAATTCAAACTATTACTATTTTTTTGTGTTTTCAGTTGGAAATACCTTATGTCCTTACCCATGATGTCTCATTTACTATGAAGCGCTCAAATTTGCTGACTTCTCTGACTGTTTTGCATCCATATCCACCAAAATAGATTAACCTGAACAAAAAAAAAAAAAACACCAAAAAAACAGTCTCAAGACTTATCCTGTAATCCAGAAACTGCCACGAGTTACACAATAACTACTACAAGACTAATATGTCAATTATATAGTTATGAGAATTAGAAACTGAAGTGTAGTCCCAGAAACTGGTTCCTTAGAGTGGAAAAGGTTAAATAACTGCAAAACAAACACAAATACATTTAATGGTCTGTTACAACAACAGGCCTGAATGAACTCAGGTATATTTATGTTTATATTCATTTGTACCATTAAATGTATTTGTGTTTGTTTTGCAGTTATTTAACGATAAGTCTTGAGACTAATAACTGAAGAAATATGCTAGAGTTTATCCTAAAGTGCTCACACTTTTCACAACTGGCTAAGAGGTTTCAACATTATAGGACCAAAGAGGCCACAATTACATTACATCTCTTGTAAAATGACTACCTCCTCAAGTGTATGGAGTGTATTTTTGCCTTCAAATTAGTAGTAAAGTATGGATACCCATTTGAAAATGCAATATGTTACAATGTCTTCTTAATGTATTCCCTATATTTAATTTTATTTGACGCTGCTTGGGGCCCTATCCATCACCTGTCCTTGTAGACCCAACAGGAGTGCCTGTGTCTGGGGGAGGGAGGGACTCCCGCACAACCTGTCATTTTCCTCCAGGTGTACTTTCCATCCTGCAAATCTACACAGTACATCTGTCAAAATATCACAAAATGAAAGATGTTAAAAAAGAACAGAGACAAGTCTATGCCACCTTAATGAAGAGATGGATGTGGTTTCAGAGTTTTGAGAGTTGAGCTTTAGTAACATGTTAGCCTTGCGGCTATAATTCTAAGCTAAAAAGCAAACACTGGACTGCAAACATTTCTTAGCTGATCTACAGCTGTTTATTTATCCCTGATGATCTGTCAGCCAGTCTGTCTATCTATCTACCTCTCTATCTATCTATCTATCTATCTATCTATCTATCTATCTATCTATCTCTCTATCTATCTATCTATCTATCATCTATCTATCTACATATATGTCAGTCTGTCTGTCTATGTATGTATGTATGTATGTATGTATCTATCTATCTATCTATCTATCTCTCAATCTGTTTATCTGTCTGTCTGTCTGTCTATCTATCTATCTATCTACCTCTCTATCTATCTATCTACCTATCTGTCTGTCTATCTATCTGTCTGTCTGTCGGTACATCCATCTATCTATCTCTCTATCTATCTGTCTGTATGTCGATATGTCTGTCTATCTATCTATTAGGGCATTAACGACTTCAGTTTTTTTTTTAAGTCGACTTATCCATCAAGATAGTCGAAGTCGAGTCGACTAGTCGTGATGACGTCACACACAGGCAGCGGAGCAAC
>JBBIGA010000106.1:31196010-31215040 GCA_037576975.1 Alestes dentex | reverse complement strand
GTGAATGAAAACTGGTTGTAAATTAGACAGCAATAACAAACTTAACGAAAGTATTATGGATGGTTCAAAATGTAACATAAAGTATGGTCAAAACAGTGTGAGAAAACCGGGCTGCATTTTCCATTCACCACCCTTCTCTCTCCGCCCCGGCTATATGACCTTTATCCTATGATGTCACCAAAGGGCAGTACAACGTAAAACACAAATTAAATGCTATTAATAATTCATCTTATTCTCCTTACTAAACTACTTAAACTTTCAATTAACAAATCTAAAATTCTAAGTTTGACAAAAACACAAACTATCAAAATGGCTGTAACAGTGTGTGTGTGAGTGTGTGTGTGTGTGTGTGTGTGTGAGAGAGTGTGTGTGAGTGAGAGAGAGTGTGTGTGTGAGAGTGACAGCATGCTAGGCAGGCCTGTGTGAGATAAGGAGCCCCTGTGTTTATGTGAGGGAAACCCCTCATATCAGACCACATTTAAACACACAGACAGATTTATTGGGGGCCGCTCGACAGGGGCCAAGCAGAGGCCACACACACACACACACACACACACACACACACACACACAGCGGAGCAGCATGGTGGTATCTGATAGCGCGCGGACACACACACAAACCGACACCACAAGACAGAGAGAGATACTGGGGGAAATAAATAAATAAAAATATATACGACAGGCGTCCCTGCACTCACCCTGCCAGACAGATCCTGCACTCCAATTTATCATCACAGAGAGAGAGAGAGAGAGAGAGTCGACTAGGGCAGAGAGACAGAGACAGAGATAGAGAAAGAGAGGAAGACATAGAAAGAGGTGGCAGAAATAGAGAGCCAGAGAGAGAGAGAGAGCCAGAGAGAGAGAGAGGGAGAAACTTCAGATATGTAAGCTTATGTGGGTATTTTTTTTCTCAGCCTTTAACCTTTGCTTCACTCGCGGAATGTAAATAGTCTAAATCCAAATCCACACGTGTCTGGCCGGAGCTGCCAAAGAATGCAAGGGTTTTCCAGGGGTGCCTAAATTCAAGTTTAGCTCATTCTCCTCATAAAGAAATATGTAACGCTGAACGTCTCTACCGAATAAAGATAGCGAAGCAACAGCTCGACGCAGAGCTAAGCTAAATAGCCTAACCTGCAGTACTTGAGCCTGCGTTCTCATTATTTTTTAACATTTTGGATCTGATAAGCATAACAAAGGGACTTAAAGTGAATTCACAGGACTGGTATGAGTGAATAAGTGTTGTTGTCAGTGCACAAATGGAAGCGTGGCCTGTGTTAATATGAAGGAAATGACCCTTTCAAGAAGAGTTCATAGGTGTCTCTACGAAACCAAACGCCTTAATTTTACCCCTTAAAATTACCTTACTTTTGACGTTAATTTCCCATACAGTAAATTCAGGGAAAAGGTGCACATATCAAGTCTAATTAAGGGGTAAAACTACGGAATTTCCCCCTTTTTCAAATTTGCCCCTTACATAATAGAACTTCCTGAATTAATGCCTTAAATGTAAGAGTAAGGGGTTTCACACTCATGCCTTAAATCTAATTTTAAGGTAAAATTAAGAGGTCGGTTTCATAAATTAACGGCCACTTAATTCAAATGAAGGTGGTTGGTTTTGTGTATTTTCTGGTGTAAATGAAGGTAGGGTCAAACACATTTTAAGTTGGGAGCACTAGTACAGTACACTGCTAGTAGCTCAGTGACCACTAGATGTCGCCCTCCTATCATATTATGTCTGGTCGATGTGGCCGCTGTACCTGTCCAGACATGAGGTGTAATTACCTCTATTTCTGCTATATTTCCAGGCTAACATCAAGACTTAATGGTGTTAAATGAAGGCTAAAGAAAAATGTGTAGACATCCTGCAGAAAGAAGTGCCTGGGAATGTATGCTGTTATTCCTGTATTTATTTCTAACAATGTGGATATAAATTTGTGTGTGTTTATTTTTCAGGTTTCACACAAGAGCCAGGTCAGCCAGTTTAAGGCAGTGAGTTTTCAAAGATGTGTGTGTTGAGGGAAACATTGAGGGCCACACCGGGAGAGAGTTTCCTGTTGTTGAGGGCTGGGAGTTTCCCGTGATACAGTTCGAGGGAAACGCCAGAGGATGTCCTGAATGCCTAAATGTGTGTGTGTGTGTGTGTGCGTGTGTGTCTTTGTGTTTGTGTGGAGGTGTGTGCCAGTGTCTCCATTTCTGTCTATGTTTGTGTGTCTACGTGTGGCTCTGTCTGTATCTGTGACCGAAAATCCGAGTCCCAAGGAGTGAGAATACTGTATTTTTTGAAACCATACTGGGGCACCTGTGCAATTTGTAAATAATTTATTTCGAGAGGCGTTCATCAAAACTACAGTTCCCACCTTCCCCAGGCCAAAAACCAAGGGAAGTAGAATCTGCCCAATGAGGGTTTAGCATTAGCCACCATATGGCTGGATTACAGCAGCAGTGGTGGTTGTCAATGGTGACGGTTCTCTCTCTCTCTCCCCCTCTGTTGGAGGAATGGGCGTGGCAGCTGTTGGGAGATCCAGTGTACGTTCACTAGCATCTAGTCATGTGACTTCTTACTATCCTCCTGATCCCCCTCTCTCCTCACCCTGTAATGCAGTGTGTGTGTCTGTGTACTGTACCATCAGAAGAAGGGAGGGAGGAAGGGGGAGGGGTGCTGGGGGGAGGAGGAGGAGTGAGAGCGAGTGAGAGAGGGAGGGAGAGGAGGGTTGAGCCGAGGCACAGAGATGAAACCAGCTTAGAGCGAGCAAGAGGAGGGCTGTGTATGAAAGAGCGGAGCATTCATACAGCGTCCCTGTGACCTGAAGAACAAGAAAGGAGGATTACATATGTCCCTCTTCTTCTGCCATATGACACGAGTGAGTGACATAGAGTGAAGGAGAGGGAGCGAGGTAGAGACAGCGTGAAGGGGAAATCTCTAGGGGAGATTTCAAGAGGGACTACATTGGTGACTCCACTGACAGAAGGAAAGAGCCAGAAGAAGAGAAGCCCAGGAAGACAGAAGGAAGAAGACAGAAGGAGAGAGAGCATGCTGCTTTGGGAGAGGAGTGTGTGTCCCCTGTCCTGGAGAGTGTGTGTGAAGAGAACGGTGCAGGATCACTGCCATGTCAGTGTCTAGGAAGCCCCAGCAAGCTCAGTGAATGAAGACATGGCCCAGGTAAGGAGGTGGAGGTGGCTTTATATAGATACACACACACACACATATATACACATTTACACACTTACATGCATATATCACAGCAGGTACACCGCCCTGAGAGCATGTAGCATTAACATTCATGCCCTCCAGGGGCGTACCTACCGGTGAGCCCTGCTGGCAGCCACTGGAGCAACAGTGTGTTTTCAAGCTGGGAAGGTGGAAGAGGGGAGAGGGTGGGAGAAAGATTCACAATACAGTGTTTTTGAACATTTCAACAATCCTAAATGCTTGTGTTTTTGTTACGTGTGTTTGGTGTGGCCGCGCACTGGAAAATGTATTATGTCCATTCGAATCATATATAT
The DNA here is from genome assembly GCA_037576975.1 of Alestes dentex. NCBI lineage: Eukaryota > Metazoa > Chordata > Actinopteri > Characiformes > Alestidae > Alestes > Alestes dentex. The sequence goes on along the minus strand of JBBIGA010000106.1, from coordinate 31,211,537 downwards.
TACTTCAGCACAGTTACTACTGTAAATCGAAAGACAAAACTGTCTGACATAGTATGTTTTCTGCATGTGGAAATTATATGCTTTCTTCAGGGGGCAATAGTCTAGTATACAAATATCTAAACTTTAAAATAATTTCCATCCATCCATATTAATATTCATAATGAGTAGCGATGGCACCAGTCTGATACCAGACAGCGTTGAATATTGGAAGGAGGAAAAGAACCGGTCCAAAAAATGTCATGCTGTTAGCTGTATATTGCTGCCTGTAATAACGTGTTAGAGCATAGTAGTCTATTCTAAGATGCTAATCTTAACAGAATGCTTAGCCAAGCCATCAAATGTACACAATTTTTCACTGAGCCCAGATGTGGTAGATCAGCCAAGATGTTCAGAGTCCAAATTTTGCCTCTTTTAGTATAGAGCTGGAGCTGCAAGGCCAAATTGTTTTTGGAATACATGCTTGAAGTCTCTAAAATCTCTTGGCTAGTCAATTATATCATTGGTGAGTGGAAAATGTGAAGCACTTCATTTAAGAACTGCACATTTAAACAGCTCAACATAGTAATTTTTAAAGAAGAAATGTCAGCTTGGTATTCAGTATATTCAAGCTTCCAAAATTGGTATCTAGAAAGAAAAACAAACAATATTGTGTCATCAATAATAGCAGGCCAGTGACTGTGACTGTTAACTAATAAATGTATACAAATGTCGTTAAAATATATGCATTTCCCAGCAAATCTTGAAGTGTGACTAAATGGAAATCACGTGAGTCATCATTGTCGATTCTGTGATGGTCGCGCAAGACTTTCCAGGTGAAGCCTCTGCAAAGCGTACAGGACAGGAACTGCCTCAGTGACCATGAATGTGGAGGGAAAAAAAAATCTTCCTAGATTGTTGTAGGTTCGTTAGAGCGCAGGGTCAAAGATGCCTTGGGGAACTTGGCTCACACAGCTTGGCCCCACCTCTTTTTGTATTCCTGTCGTGAAAAGTGAGCCACTATGGCCCAATATTTATTACCTCACTAATTAAACAAATTGAAAAAATTCATTCTTTGGAGTCAAACCATGAAAGAATCACTTTTGGTTCCCCAAAGAGCCTTTCAGTTCAGTTCAGTTCCTTTCAGTGTGGTTTGGAAAGTTTTTTAAAGAATCATTTGCTGGACGGTTTTTCGGGGAGCCAAAAGTATTTGTTGTTCTGTGGTACTGCTCCAGTTTTGGGCACCTTTATGTATAAGTGTTTTCAAGCCAGCAGAACTAAACTGTGTAGGGCAGGGGTGCTTTAGGAACAGCACTGGGAACCACTGCTGTTTTAGTTCATTCTTTGTTGAGAACTATCAAAACTGTTTAAATGTAAATCCATAATTACACATTTTCAGTTAATTTCATTAAATTACAAGGCCAATATTATATTTTCATTTACTTTTCCACTTTTAAGGTTTGTGTGATTTAATGCTTATAGAACAGTTCTAATTAAATTTCACCTGGCAACTTTCCACATTCACTTAATCCCTGAGATTTAACATGCTGTTTTTGTTGCAGTACCTTTAAGACTGATATATATAAATGAGCTCTATATACCCTGTACTGTGATGCCATTCAAAAAACATTGGTTATAACTTCACTTTGCTATTGCCTGATGTGGCATCCCCAAAAAACAGTACATTCAAAATAACATGTTTCTGCAGGTTGTTTTCTATGCATGGATCATATAGACTGGAGAGTGAATAATGCAGTTTGATATTGTTTACCTCCCACATCAAACTCTTATTTCCAAGAAAGTGAGGAAGAAAAATCGTTTTTCATGATTGAGACCCTGTAAAATGATAGTAAAACATCTCATCATCTCCTTACAAATACCGTTATAGTGTCAACCACCAGTTTAGCTAATCTAGGTAATTAATATTGAATTACACCACATTCTTTTGTCAATCTGATGTTTTTCTAAAGATTTGAGATTTAAAACTGATGAGTGGCAAATCCTACCTGATTTAATTCCAGTTTTGTGAGCTTTCTGAATGAACTGAGTTGTAAAGTGTATGCGAGCCTTCTGAGATGCTTTGACTGACAGGACAGAGCAGAGGTCAAATCACTTGGGGCTTTTAGATGCTGTGAGAAGAGTAGTGTTCTCAAACAAGACTAAAAATATGACATGGCACTGACAGAGCTATACTTTCAAACGTCCTTTTTTAAAAAGACTTTTAATTTTCAAGCATGGGAAATAGTAAAGATGTCCCATGTGTTCTGAGAGAATTAAGGGGCTGTTTGAGAAAGAAGGACGCCGGTGTGGGAGTAGGACCGAGACGTAAGCTGAAGAAAGGGGAGCCTAGAGGAAGTAGGGAGGAAAAAAGAGATGTAGAGATATGGAGCGAAAGAGCTAAGGGTGCGCTATCAGAAGCGATGGTCTTCAGCACAGAAACACAGGCTGATTATGTGAGCAGAGCGTGTGTATGCGTGCGTGTGGGTTAGAGGTTGAGCCGTCCTGTGTAGCTGGAGCTGGGTCCTTCCTGCCTTAAGGGTCCAATCCAACTCATTCTGCCGCTCAGATCCATTGTTGGGGCAATTATGTCTCTCTCTCTGTCTCTCTCTCTTTCTGCATCTCTCTTAGCTTCCCCCCCGTCCCTGCCTCAATTCATTCTTTATTGCCTACATCTTATGGCCTACTCTCCCCAGGTTCATCGTGTACAATAAATTGTATCTTCCTTTCTCTCATTTTGTCTCTTTTTCTGTCTGTCTCAATGTATTAGACATGTATTTCTTGTATTTTCTACTCCTAGAAGTCAGGAGTCATTGCTTTATGCAATAGTGGGCCATAGTGGCTCACAACAGGAATACAAAAAGAGGTGTGACCAAGCTGTGTGAGCCAATTTTCCCAAAGCATCCTTGACCCTGCGCTCTTAACGATCCTACAACAATCAGGAGTCATTACTTTAAGCTGTACTACTATACAGTGCTACTTTATATTACCATGCTACTAAACTATTCAAATATATTATTATGTAATATGATTACATATCTAATCACTTGGTGACTTATTCTGTATCTCCTCTATATCTCTTCTGTCTTCTATATCTCCTCTTCTGCTTATGGCCTGGATGTTCAGAAACTGCACTTTTGATAGAATTTCTGCATGTATCAATAATGTATGAGTGGCAAATAATAATAACTTACACGTATTCCCTTTTAAAAGACGGCAGACACAATTTCTAGCAGTAAAAGTTTGTGTGTTTGTGACTGTGTGTGTGTTTACATGAGATGGCACACGACACAAATGAGTCAGGACCTCCCAGTCTTTATCTTTCAAACTGGTAGGCACACCCAAGAGGCTTCCCATCTCTCCACTCTTTTTCCCACATTTACAACTGATCATTTTGCAGAGATAAACGAAATGTTTATCTCTGCAAATGTTTGCAGAGATAAACGAAACGAAATGCAATTTTTAATACAAAATTCTCCCACATTTCCCGCAAAAATGTACCTTGCATTGCTAAAAATGGACATTTTTTAGAAAAGTGTGATGTATTGTCAGGAACCACACAAGTAAGGCTATTTGACATTACTTAACAACTTGACATGGTTTGAGGGCAGTGTGCGATAATGTAGGCATGCAGTTTTCATAATGCTAATTGGTGAGCTTCCATTACTTGTTAGCGACATTAGCCTTGTTGCTCCACTGCAGCACTGAAGAAGCAAACTTCACAGGGCAGCTTGTCTCAGCTTATCAGCTACATTCGAAGTAAATGTAATTTTTCTTCAAACTATTATAAGAGCGTCCCAGTCTTTTTGTTCCAGATTCAAATGATAGGTACAGATTCAGATTATAGGGTAAACAGTTTTAGAAATAAAGTTTTTCTTCCGCCGTTCAAACTACTTTTCCAAAGTAGTGGGATCTCTGTTTGTTTATTCACTGTAATGATCTGTGGGCTGTAGGCTGGACTCTTACTGAAGTCCCTGCAGAGCAGTAATGGGGTTGTTTGAAAAGTCTGCTGTCCTGTTCCAGTTCTGTCTAGCTCCTGTCATGATGCTTGCAGAGCTTTGGTTAAAAGCGACAGCACTGAAGCCTGTGGATAACTGCCTAAAGAGTGACTGACAGATCAACAAATGGCAAGTGAGAGCTGCGAAATAGTGCTGCTCTTTTTAGTCCACAGCTGTCCCTCTATATCTCTAACTTTTTCTTTCTCACTTTCAGAAGAGCCTCCACACATACACACACGCAAGATGACAAATAGTGCTTTTCCCGGGGTTGAATGGCAATGTGCCACCAGACCCTGGCACAAATTACTGCAGCAAAGACTTACTGAATGGCTTTACTTTCAGTGTGTACTTTTAAGGCCCTCTCTGAAAGCTTGTGTTTAAGGAACTGATACATTACCTGGGCTCCTCATGCTGCACATGACTTGGCCTAGCCCTGTGTGCATTTACAGAGGCTGGTGTTTGATACACTGGCATATTTACACTTCAGAAATGTCTTGTTTGTTGTTAGTGTTTTATTGTCACTCCAAAAGTGTCTTGATGGGCCCAGCAGGCATCTGTGCAAAGCAGGCTTTCCCTGGTTGGCACTCGCCACTGTGGTAATAACTGACCCATTCAGAAATCTTACAAGCTTTAGACTAGGGCTGCCCAAAATGTGGCCTGCAAGGTAAAGTTGGCCCATGATGACATTCCTTCTTTAGTTAGCACTGAAGCTACAAGTTTATGTACCACAGAAACACAGAAGCCAGTGTGTTTTAGATTATGTCTCATTACAACATGCTTTGAGGTGGATGTTCGATGAAGCAAGTCCACATAAGTAAGTCCATTTGAGGTCACTTAACAGCCCCATGCTGTTTGAGGCAAGTGTGTGATGATTTAGGTGTGCAGAGTGCATGATTTTAATCACTGGTGTGTAAGGTTAAGGACATGTAGATTCCTTGCAAGAAATTAATTTAAGACATTAAACACGACTTAGACAACATTTGAGGAAAGTGGGAATCCATTTAAATTACATTATTGCCCCAAATTATTCCTTTAAATGTATTAAAAGAGCGTTTCACAGAGACATGTTTCCAGGCAAAACCATGGACAGTAAACGATGACAGCTTTAGGCCGACTGAGGGGATCACAGTGACATCATCAGTGTGGCGTGCTGTGGGCAGTTGATGTTTAAGTGATGGAGCTCCATCTGTGCCGTGTCACCCTTGGGCTGGGAGAAGAGAGCGTCGGCTAGTGTAACTCTCTTCACTGCCTGTACCATTTATTTATCATGATGTTTATGCCTGCTTAAAGGGATAGCTTGACCAAACATGCTTAAATGGATGCTGTATCCACCAGTTAGCATTGTGCTTTTTTTTTTTTTCATTTATTGTAAGCACCACTGGCTTTTTTTAAACCTTTCCTGTAAACTATTAATGTTCATATTTGAATTTTTTTTTTATTTGCATTGTTCCTTGTGTCAGCTGAGCTTGCCTGTGCACAAATGTGAAGGAATTACAAAAGCGGTTCTTTCAGATGGTCATGCAATGTATAACTGTACAAAATAATTTCTTAGGATCACTAAAAACAAGTTTTGTCTCCCGGAGTGTATAAGGTCCGGTGTGACTATACAAAAAGGGTTATCAGGATAAATATAGTGCGTGGTATGCTTTGTTAGAGCTGCCTGAGATGTGTCGTGTTGGCTGCCATAGTGACGTAATTGAGCTAAAAAGAAAAGATGGTGGAAAGAGAGAGTTTAGGGATTAAATACATAAGCATAGTCATTGTGGAGAAGCGTTTGGCTTTGGCCCCTCGAAACGAATGATCAAGGCCTCCGAGAAAACAAAGCAGGCGTTTCCAGGAAGTAAACATGGCTCACCATATTGTGTTTATTTTTACCCTTTTCCAGACATAGTGGAGAGACAGACTAGGGTAGAGGGTCGTTGGGTTAATACGGGCATGTGTGTACATGTGTGTGTGAATGTTTGTTGGGGAGGTATTAGTGGTAGGGCAGGATGGAGCAGTGGGAGGGGTGGGTGTTAGAAGCATGGAAACGTGGGTTGTGGGAGTTGTGGGCAGCGGCTTAAAGATGCCGATTAAAGCTGTTGTGTAATAGCTGCGGGTCTTTGGCGAGGTCTAGTGTGTGTAGTCTCAAACATACACACACAAGCCCCTGCTGTTCTTCTGCCTGCTTTGCACAGGACCACCACTCAAAGACCCATACCCAGGGCTGTACAATATGGACATAGTCATGAGATTGCTTTGCTACAGTATGCTACAGTATCAAAAACACAGTGCACAAACACTTCATGTGATGTGGTTGAAGGCCAGCCTGTGTTACTTTGGCTAAAATTACTTACATTAATTGCGTCACATGACCAGGATAGTCACAGCACACAGTAAACAATTCTGTGATTGGTTAAAAACACCATTGCACAGCCACATTTTGCCTTGTTTTATTATCTTTATTATAGGAAAGCATAATTTGTTTTAAATATAATAATAAGGCATGTTTATTTGGAAGTAATAGGGTTTTATGTAAAATAGTGTCCTTGTTGTTGCTAGATGATCAGAATTTGGTTTATCCTTTAGTGTCGGAAGGGATTAGTGGTTAGCTGGTTGCCAATGAGCATTTTGTTGCAAAATCTCGCACTCTCATCAGTGTTTTGTGGTGGACTGAGGACTTGCGTAAACAGGGCATTATCAGTTGAGTGGGTGCGGCAGTGGAGGCTTGGGGTCAGCTGATGAGCAGAAATATCTGAAGAACTGGAGCTGCCCAGAGCCATGACAACAGAACAGAAAAGCCCTCCTCAAGCCACATCGAACACTGCCCCCATAACTCGTTAATGTTTGTATTGATTATCTGTTACCTTCTCAGCAGAGAATTCATCAGTGCTGGACTGGGCCACAGCTGTGGCCAGTTCCAGGACCAGTCAGAATCTTAAATGGGGTTAAATTCTTTTGCTCAATAAACAATAGTGTAGTGAGTATTTTTTTTTTCTTTATAGAAGGTTTTAGCTGCCCAGTCTGATCTGTTGAAATGAATTTTACCTGTGAGGTTTTGTATCATTAAACTGAGCACTGGATGCTGACAATACAGCTTCACTTTAAGCTGCATTAACCTTAGTGTAACAAATAAAAGATCAGAAAAACAGAAGCGTTAGTTAAAAATGCATTTGACTTACAGCCCATCCTTTGGTCATTTTCAGAATAAGAGTGGTTTTAGTAGACCCTGTCATTGCTTTTTTTTTCTGTAGACAGTTTTGATGCCTGAACAACTAAGCAAACTGCAATGATGGGACTACTTTTTCTGATGGAAAAAATCACCAATATTAAAAACACACATTTGGAATATTTGGATCTTTTTTTTTTTTGTTGTTGTTGATGACAGCTGTGATGTTACAAACAATAACACATTCCTAATGTCTTTTTGTTTTGCAATGTATCTAAATGAAGGAACTTGAAGGATCTGTAGTCAGAGTGTTCTGAGGGGTTTTATTTCTCTCTGAAGCTGGGCCTGTGCCTGTCTGCCTGCGTACATCAGTTATTTCCATATACATGTATGACTGAATGCACAACTAGAACGCACTCGCATTGCCTCCTGCTCATATGCAAACATTGTCTTAATTAGCAGGCAAGCTATTATGCCTGGAGATGATTATTTTAAAAAAATACAACAAAAAAACATCTGTTATTTTCTCTCAGTAGCTTTCATATGATATGTAGTAAAACAAAAGTATCTTGAACTCTTTTCTGAACGTCTGTGTATACTTATACGGATGAAAATGCCATCATTTCACTGAGTGTACTTAACCATAGTGCTGCATCTAAGCATGCCAGGAGTGGGTGCTTGTGAAAAGGCCTGAGTGTGTTTTCTGAGTCCCCCTTGTGGTCAGAGTGCACATGTACGTATTCACCACTGGCATGCTTACTGGATTAGTGGATTATATATTTAGGGATATCTGCCCAGCACTCTGTAAATAGACAGATGGACGCCCCCTCACTGTCCTCGCCACGCCTCAACAGGGCAGATGTTCTTCTCTCACTCGGCAGTGTGTCTCTCTCTCTTTTTCAAGCACATTTGCTTTTAAATTTGCTCATGCATCATTTATTTTACAAGTTTGCCGAGTCTGCTTAAAACCCTGTTTTTATGAGTGGCTGTAATAGGCAGACTAGGTATGGTGTTGTATTGGAAGTCTGTATTTAAAGTCTGAATTTATTATTGTTATGCATTCGACTTGCATTATGTTATTATTTAAATGTCACCACATAAAAATAATCATATGGTTATATATTAAATTACATTTGCAGTAGATTTGCATTCTGTATCGCCATCTTTTACTTCGTCATTTTAACTGTTTGTTTTGCTTGAACTGTTTTTTTTTTTTCTTTCCACAGAGCAAGACTCAACATTTAAAAAAAAATCAAATCATAATAAAATACATGTATTATATGACAGAGGCAGCATGTTTCCACTTCAGTGCGATAACTATATGATTGACTATATGATATGTAATGGTGCCTGTAATGTTTATCGACTTTTTGTTGGGTGGGTGGGGGTGAGCGGCATTGTTCAGGTGGTGTGATTTTCTGTCAGGTCAAGTGGGAGTTATCTGATGTAATGGTCCTGGAATGAAAACCTTGTCAGAAGACCTTGTGGCATTCAGTGTCCCAGAAGACCCCCACCCCTTCTTTTGCATCCACACCCCTCCTCCATTCCATCACCCCCCACTCATCACTTTCTAACCCTGTGTCTAGACTAACCCCCCCCACACCCCAACGCCTGCTTTTGTGGGACAGGGGGGTGATTTTAGGAAGGCCCCTCCCGTTTAGTTCTGGGGTTTACAACCACTGTTGACATATCGGATGGCTTGACAAACACTTGAAAAGACCACCATTATTAAAGGATTATTTCTATTTTTTCATCCGATCTGCCCACTGGCATGAATTATGTTATGGCTTTTCTGTTCTTTTACATGGAACCACGAAACATTGGTGTTAAACCATTTGCCACATATTCAGAAGGCTGAAGTATTATAGTGGCCAACAGTTTGGTGATGTCCCTGCTCAAACATACCTGGTATGTTTCGGGTGGGGGGTGGTGGGGGGGGTCTTTTCTTATTTACGTGTGATTGCAAATTTCATTCTAACAAAGCAGAACATCTGATCAATTGTTTTAAAACTAAGACCAGCTATTAAACAAGTAGAATCAGGTAAGCTCATGCTAACCTGCAGCCACACTGCCTCTTCAGAGATAAGACTGGACTTGCCTGTAGGGGAATAAGCATAGAGGAGCTACCAAACTGTGCTGGACAGTGGACCTCCAGGGCTGGAGATGTGTATCTTTGCAAGCCATGAAAAGGAAACTTATTTAGATCTACAGTTTCGATAAATCCATTAGGCACTTGTTGAACATATGTACTCCGACAACATCCCTGGTTCAGAGCCATACTGTTGAGGTCTTTTGTCCTAGAGCCAAAATTTTTGAGGGCAAAACAGCTGATTACAGTCAAGTTTGGCTGCATTTGTTCCCCTTCAGTTTAAATTCACTGCTGACCTCTACTGGTGGAAAATGCTGCTTAAATACTCAGATGCCACTTAAGTATAACTTAGATCAGTTACAGCAGTATCAACCGGATTCTGCTTTTGCAAAGAAACATTGCTATTAGTTAGATATAATTTAGTATTTAGTTATGGAGTTCCTTTATTATGATCTTTGGGATGGTTGTTTTGAATCATAAGCGCATGAATGAGGCGGTGTGTGTGTCTGTGTGTGTGATTTGTGAGCTCATCCAGAAACACATCAGTTGATGCATAAAACTCATGCACCCCCCCCCCTTCTCTTCCTCTACGCTTTCATGCAGTGTTTGTTATGTAATAGGGATCTGTGTGTTTATGATGAGCGTGTGTGCGTATTTGTGTGTGTGTGTGTGTGTGTGTGCCTTTTGCCCTTGGGAGGCTGTCGACTAATGTCAGCTTCAAAATGGAGTCTCGCTTCATTGAGCTCCACTCCCACCCTCAGGCCACAGTGACGCTGCTGTGGACGGACGTACGGACGTGGCCATACAGACATACAGATACGGTGTAGAATCTGCTTCATCTTTTTATCCATCATCCTTCCCAACCCTTATGTATCTTTACACATTGTTTACATTTATATAGCCTGTAAAGAATAAAAAAAAACAATTTTTTTAACAATATAATATGATTTAATTGTTATTTCTTGGAAAATATTTATTATAAAAACATCTGTAGTGTTATGCTTTGTAATATTAATAGTCTAACAGCATCCAAATAAAGGTCCCCATACATCAAGCGAAGCATGTGAAAGTTGTGAGGAAGTGGGACAGGCCCTTGGTTTCTCTGAATTAGTATTTGTTCACTCTTTTGTCTGCTATAGAATGTGGTCTATAGAAATTCAGTAGCATTCAGCAGGAATAATGTGTGGGACTTTTGGCTGTTTTTTAGCATGGTTTTGTGGCATTGGGCAGCGCTTGTCTATAATAGGGCCAAGCATGCAGTATAAAAAGTACATTTGTGTGTTTTTAGCTCTTTGTGAAATGCCCCCAGAATGATGGAAAACATGAAAATCATGATGCTGTGGGGACATCTGGCTGGTCCCCATGAGGAAAAATGCAGTTCATTCCAAGAAATGCAGCTGTTCTAAGAAGTAAAAAAAAAAAATCCCAAAGATTTCCCTTTCGGTTCCTGTGGTTAAGGTTAGCGCAGTAGCATTTAGTTTACAGCGGTCAATAGAAATAGCCTACAAAGAAAAAAAATGTGTGGTTGTATGTGCAGGCGTGTGTGTCAGAGGTTAATCAGTAGTTCATGGGTACTGTATCATTCGTTGGTGCACAATGCCCACCTGCTGCTTTGCTGGGCCCCAGCAGAAACTGGTAAATTTTGTGTGATTGAGAGACCACTGGAATGAATATTTGGCTTGCTCTAGGCTTACTCTATGAATATTGACACCCTAATTAATTCCTAATAAATTGATTCAACTACTTTCTTTAAGGTGTACCATTGCTGACACACAGCTTGTGTAATATCCATAGTATTGCAAATGGAATGAGATGCTCTGGAGCAGATGCAGATGCCAACCACCAGCTAGAGGGATATAAAGTCCACCATCACTGAGCACTGAAGCAGTGGAACTGTGTTCTCTGGAGTGATGGAACTCCATCCAGTACCTGTGAGATAATCAGATCACGGTCAAATGCTCACAGCCATCGTGTAGTGTACAGCCTTCCCAAAAGATGCTGTTATTTTATCAGAGAGGGGACAAACTACCTATTAAAAACCTCCCGAAGACTCATCTAAGAGCATCTTCTCTCCTAACGCACTCCTCTTACACTACTCCCTACAGAAAGATTTTAGCACTTAGAACTCTCCTCTGGTCAGGTCTCCACTGTTTCCTCGCCTTGTAAGTCGCTTTAGATAAGTGTCTGCCAAATGAATGTAATTTAAACGACCCATTTCCAATTCTTAAAGCTCTTCCATCCATTTGCCTTTATAAAGTCCACACTATACGTTCGTTTTTATCGTTCGTTTTTATCGTCCCCACTTGTTTTCTGGGTTTGACTGGTAGCTCTAAATCTCTGTTGAACACACACTTAGACATCTGTGTGTAATTTTCTTCTCTCTGTCTCCTATGTGCTATTTTAAGGGCCACTCCATTCACAGCAGCAGTGAACGGAGAGCGCGCGCCTGTCCGCGTATGTAAACACCGGCCATGACGCTGATTGGGCGAGTGTAGCTCAGCACTGTGTTCTGGCCACGCCCACCGAGCGGAGGGCGGGATGTTTGTGAAATCCGCGCTCGGTTTACAATAACGGCTCAGGAGAGAAAGAGAGAGAGGGATTTATATCTAGTGCGTCTGTTGTTCAGTCACGGAAACAAGAGACGCGGGAGATATGAGCAGCTGCAGTTACGGTATTTGTTTTTTTTTCGAGCTGAGAGTTACCTCAACGACACGGTTTAGTGTTTAACCGTGTGTCAGGTTCGTGCTGAGTTTCCCACATGTCATGCATGCATGGAGTTGCTTTCTGCCTTGTTGGAATACCCCCCCTCTCACAATCCGAAGTAAGTTTAACTTTTAACTTTTCACCTTTCCCTGTAACTTTATTTGGCTTGTTAATTTCCTTGTTTTCACTCTTTGTCAGATCCACTGCGCCTTAAAGTTAGTAGACACCTGCTCCTCCAAAGTTTCTCCTGAAGTCAATGGTGTTGACAGTGAGTTTGCCGCAGAAACAGCTTCTACTCTTCTGGGAAGGTTGTTCATTAGATGTTGGAACATTGCTGTGAGGCTTTGATTGCCATAGGAGCACTAGTGAGGTCAGGTACTGATGTTGGATGTACTGGATAGAGCTCCATCACACCACAGCTCCACTGTCCAAATGCTCAGTACTGTGGGGTCTTTATACCCCTCTAGCTTGTGCTTGGCATTGGGCATGGTGATCATAGGTTCATGTGTGGCTGCTCCAGTGCTTTTCTGTGGTCGTTATACAAGCTGCTTGTGTGCAGTTGTGCGCCCTTGTCATCAAAAGGGGAACCATAAAGTAGTCAAGTTCACTAGTTGGAAGTCTTTGGATACGTTTGGACTTTAACCAGATGTTCTGTTCCTGCCTGGGGCATTTTTCCACTCCACTGAGACTGTATTGCATTTGTGCCACAAATATCTGACAGCTAACCCTGACAATGAACTTCATGCCAAAATTGTACGTACCTCAAGCCATCATAAAACAAACTGGATTTGTGCCTTAATGTACCCAGTGTAATGCATGTGGTTTGTCCACTGGAGTCTAAACATTAATTAAAGCTGTACAAATAATCTATCAGAATTTAGGGTGGAAGATAAACATGTGCCCCAGTGGTGCAATTTCCATATGTCAGCCCACAGCGACAGACAGAGGGGACATTGTGGCCGTTAGTCAAGCCCCCATAGAGAAGGGGGGATGTGTGTCAATGCTTATTGTTCTGCACTGTACTGTGAAGCTTGCACTTGCTGTGGCCAGCTGCATCCTTCTCATACTTCAAAACTTGGGTCATGAGCACTGGAACTCCCCTTAAAAGCCTATCTCTAGTGTTTCACTTTGCATTAAGTGGGATGATGTGGGATGGTGAATTGCACCAGCAGGACTGATGAAGCAATGTGGAGTATTCAGCTGACAGCCGGGGCGGTGTAGACTAGTCTTTGTGTTTTTCACTTTTAGATTATCAGCAGTTTTGTACTTTTAAATATAGTTTATAATAAAGTAGTGAAATTAGCCACAGTCCAGTTTGAGCACTTTGCCTCATGTTAGTTATGAGGCACAGTGTTGCCAGTGGTGTCTGCTGATGAAAAGCTTTCCTTCACCAACTGGATTAGCTGCTGCTTAATTACATCTTTCTCTCCGTGGAGTAGAAATACTTTTTACTGCATGTGGGAGTGACCCTGCTGCACACAAGTTAACTTCAGAGGCCTGGTTATACTGGATCCCAACCACAGCCTTACTCTCTTTAGCACAGCTGTGGTTGCAGCTTTTTGTCGCAGTTTGGCCCAGCATCCTTAGACAGCTGTTTTTGTCAGCTACGCTGAGATTTGCACTAAACGTTTTTTACGCCAGTCCCAGACCCAGCCCTACATGATCTCAGTGTTGAAGACTCCCAACTTGGCTTAAAAAGGACAGGAAAACCTCCTCTGGTTCCCCATGGAACCAGTTGCAGACTCGTAAAGCTTTATGTGGTCCACATTAGGCCTTTTGTCATGAAGAAAAGTCGCTGAGGCAAGATGTATGGGCAAGTTAAAGTTTATAAGATGTGAAACAAAACCACAGATCATAAAACCTTAAAAAAAACAAATAAACAAAGAGTTAAAGACATTCAAATTGATGCAAGACCAGACAAATAAGCACAGAAACTGCAAATGAGACTAGAAACACCTGAGAAAAAGATATTACAAACTATACACAGGAAGAAACACTAATAACGAAGGAGGGGTAGAGAGAAGACAACAGAAGGCCAGGCCAGGAAGGAGAAACTGCTTTTAAGCACATTCTTTTAAGCACAGTTTTTTAGCACGTTCTGTATCTGAGGAAAGCAGCAAGGACTTTTACTTTTTTCTTTTTTTGTTTCTTCCTCAGTCAAAGCTGAGGTCAACTATTCTCAAGTACTTTAAAGTATGCCAGTCTCCTGATCCAACTCATTGCTTCAGCACAGATATGAATAGCAGTTAAATATCTTTTTAATGCTTTGACAATCCCCTTTTTGAACAGTCCTTTGAAGCAGAATGTCTCCTCCATGCTTGGTGCTTATGCTGTGTAATCGAGGGCTAGATGGGGCCATGATAATGAAAGAGAGAGATACTGACTCACTGGGAGCATCTTTACTAGTATTTTTATAAACTTTTTGAAGGATGGTTTATTGTATAATGCCCTATGTACCCTTTTACATTTATTATTCAATTGAGAAGAGTTTGTCCTGGAGTGTTGTTTAATACAGCCAGTAGTAAGAGATAAACACTGATAAGTAGGGAAAGGATAATACATTTTCTGTCATGGTGTTAATGACAAGAACCACTCTTATTCTGTAACCCATGATCAAGTGATAAAACACATATTGTATAGTGTGTTGTCCTGTGTGCGCTTGGAGCTAAACAATTCAATCAATATGCTATTTATTTCCTGTGCAACTTTTTATAATCCTTATTAGAATTATGGTTATTGGAATTGTGAAATTATTGGTTGTTACATCGTTATTGGATTTTTAAATCAGTTTTACACCTCATTATACGTATAATTAAAACTGATGACTGTCCCATCCTGATTGGTGAGTGTACATAAGTGATCCCAGCATACAGATGCTACAGCAGGCTATGGCTACTCTACACTTTTTGGCTTTGTGTTACATTCTATGGGTTATTATATAACCCTCTCTGATGCTTTCAGTTACTGCATCTACATTACAGAGCCTATAGCCAAAAGGCATGAATCGTCTGCAGCCTGTTTTACAAAGGTGAGAAGCTGCTGACATTAAGCTTAGAAGCCCATTTTTTTCCCCATGGGCTTAAGGCCTTGAGTTGTCAGTTATCTTTGTGTACATTACAGACTTTCCTCAATAATTAACTTGGCCCCTGCCTTTGGGTGGTTGTGTGTGTGTGTGTGTGTGTGCATCAGAGGCAGCAGACAGTTCTTCAAGCTTGCCAAGAGAAGCTCTTGTTGCAATTAAGCTAATCCAGTGAGCTTCCCAAGTGGCAGTACGGGATGCCCTTGTCCTGTTGTGGTGTTCCAATGGGCCTCCCAGGACTCAATTCTTCTCTGGGAGAGATCTTTTACAAAGCTCATCACTGACTTATTGACAGAGATCAGTCATGACCTTCTCAGAATGAAAGCCAAATCCCACTTAAGACTTAAACCGAGGCCTTACTGTATTTTCAGCTTTCTTCTTCTGTTCCCAGTCCTCCTCTTGTACCCCAGTGTTTTTCATATTTAAAGCAGCAGTTCTGCAAATCCCACTTATTTTAAACTTGTTTTCATTCTTGATTTAAGCAGGACTGCATGTATATGTGTGTATGTGTGTGTGTGTGTGTGTGTGTGTGTGTGT
>JBBIGA010000106.1:31156511-31180172 GCA_037576975.1 Alestes dentex | reverse complement strand
AGATTTTCTATATTTTAATTTTACTCACTTAATATTTAAGTTTTTACTTTATATATTTAAGTATTTACTAAAATGCTCAGAATTCTTTGGTAAGAAATACATTTACAGTATGTTCACCATTTGAGTATCTTTATCACTACTGACCAACATAAAGCTACCTAATATAATTATAATGTGGATCACCAGAAAAGTATTAGATATTTAACAAGCTACTAAGTGACAACCAATGGGTAACAGTAAACCAGTACATGTAAAGGACAGCCTAGAATTTTACTCTGCATCAACACATAACCAGTTATTAGGATGTCAGACATGTACTGTTGCATATTCTTTCCATATCAAAGGGAACTTGTTTTAGACACATTTTCATTTATAGTTGTTCCCTCAGCAGCTTTCTGAAGCTTTACAAGAATAAAAATCTGCAGTTGACTGGTAGTGTTGGGGTGTGTGTGTGTGTGTGTGAGAGAGAGAGAGAGAGAGAGAGAGAGAGAGAGAGCAAGCTCCTGGTCCCATTCACATTTGATTAAAAAAGCACTTTTAAGGTGGGCACTTTTATAACCTACACAGCAGTGTCCCAGTGCCAACCATGTCCCAGCAGACTGTCAGTCATTATTCCACTGATGTAGTTTCCTTGAGACTGAACCTTGACACTGAAGTCATAACCTGCTGACCCCTGACCTCACTCTCAGCAGTTATAAGGTCCTGTCTTTCAGATATTTATGTGATCTGTTAGCAGGTCGTAAGGAGATCTGACCAATTGGCTAACAGGGCATTTTGAGAAATGAAACACTGGGACCTTAACCCTAATCACCGCATGAGCTGTTGTCTGCACACCTCTGTCCTGTGGTGCCCTCCTGTCCCCAAGCTCTGGTAAGCAGTGAGGGGTCAGGACAGACAGGCGCTTTCTCTCTATCGAAAGCCCTGCTTTTGTCTGCGTGTGTCAGGAATGAGCCATGTCAGCGAAGCCCCAAAGCCCTCACGCAGCCGGCCACAGCCAAATTGTCCACTCAGCTCTTGTGTGTGTGTGTGTGTGTGTGTGTGTGGTCTGAAGATGAAGGTTTGGGTGTTTTCCTTTACAAACTTTGCAAGCATACACCATGTCCTCATAAGGGGCAGTGGCTCCCTCTGGTGGCAAACAGATCACATTACACTAAAAACCAGTGGTTCATTTTTTCTCTCTCTGTCTTTTTCCAGGATGAGGAGAATGGCAATGGGAAAGGTGAGGTGTTTCTCTCTAATCTGGACTACATCTATCTATATTCCAAATGTTTATTTTTGTTGGGTTACAAACGGAGTAAAAATGAATCTATTGCAGATATTTTAGTGCAGCGTACCAGCATTTCATATCATGCACAATAATTAATCAAATATCAGTTTGAAATATAGGTCAAATCTACACATCAGTATTTTTGAATCAATTAACCATTGTTACCAGTGTTTCAGTATCACACATCTCTAGCATGTATAATAAGACAAAATCAGACCATTTGTAGAGATTCGACAAACCAGCACAGTCACTACATAAACTGCATTTCCAGTTTACACAATTTACACATTTTGTCCTTCTGTTCTTTCTTCAGTTATTTATATCTACATTGAATATATTGTACTCAGAAACTTATCTGTAGCACTATTATTTTGCTGGAACATGTTGTCTGTTCCTTGCTTGCAAACCTTAGAAAGTCAAGTATTGCATTATGCATCATGCATTGCAATAAGTATTGGGATATTTTTTGTCAGATTGCCCACCCGTCGTGTGCCTTTGTGCTGACTGTGTTTACGCTGTTTTATTCAGGGAATCAGAGGGGTCGTCTGGAGCCCATGGACACTATTTTTGTAAAGAATGTGAGGGAGAAGGGTCCTGCCCACCAAGCTGGGCTTTGCACAGGTTGGAGAAAAGAACTACTTATCATTTCTTCCATAACCCTACAAGATACAGTTCTCATATGAAGTGTGTGTGTGTGTGTGTGTGTTCTTTTGTTTGTGCATGTAGGAGATCGACTGGTGAAAGTAAATGGGGAGAGTGTTCTGGGGAAAACGTACTCTCAGGTTATAGCACTGATCCAAAACAGGTATATTTTATTTATCATCATCACAGTTTTATTCTTTGTAAAACTGTTGACTGCAACAGGCTCATGAGCTGGAGATACAGAATATTCATATCAATATCAGGCATTCTATCTGAGGGCTTTTTGATAAATCATTTACATGTCAGGCATTTGACAGATGCTCTTAACCGAAGTACTACAACGTAGTGTGTCCCTCAGACTAGTAAACCTAGACTGCAAGCAAGCTGAAATTCTACCGGAGTTGAAGTTAATACTTTACCAGGGCTCTCTCAAATTACAGAGAGAAAACTATGTTTTATTATTATTATTTTACTCTTGAAACAACAAATATAAATAATGCCATCGTTGTTTTTAATATGGGCATATTGCATTTGCCCACTTATCCATATTGTAAGAGAATGCACATTATTACTCCTGAATACACCTACATAAACTGAAAAGCTCCAGTTAATGCATCCCACAGAGACTATGGTAAAAGGAAAGTATACTTCAGTCATATAGATGTGCTAATTAATTGCACAAACTTGTATTTTTCTTGTCTATATTCCTCTGTGCAGTGAGAGCGTGCTGGAGCTGTCCATCATGCCTAAAGATGAGGATGTGCTCCAGTTGGTAAGTGTGAGTATGACCTTTCTGCTGTTCTTCCTCCTCCCCACTTCCTCTTCCGAAACCCCATCACCTTCATTTGTAATTCTTCTCACCATGGCACTATCTATTTATTGATTAGTGGTTATGTTTTTGAAGCACACTGCCATGAAGGTGGCAGCTTGTAGCTTATTAGTTACTCCTCTGCACTGTCCTTATTGACTTGTGCTCTGAAATAGCCCATTGCAAATTCCACCTACTTCTCAGAACATGTAGTGATATATAGCCATAACACCTTTAACTGCCTTCTCACTTCTGCCCTTTCTGTTCCTCTATACCCTTCTCTTTTCACCCACGCGTGATTTACAACTTTGCCTGTGTTTCTCTTTCTCTCACAGGCGTACTCTCAGGATGCCTACCTGAAAGGGAATGAGCCGTACACGGGAGAAGCCCAGAACCTTCCTGAGCCTCCTCCAATTTGCTACTCGCGCAGCAAATCCACCACTACCGGCCAGCCTGATAACCTGAACTCTAGACCAGCTGGCCCAACCGGCCCCTTGGACAACGGCACGGGAGGTGCAGGCCACCGCCCAGATGCCCCGGTCCGTCACGCTCTAGGTCATCACCGTGCTCGCTCATCATCCTCAGCAGGCATAGCCATCAGCCCACTGGACTTCCACTTTGCCAACCACAACGCCGCCATCGCCTCAGCCTCGCTGCCCCACCCACGGAAAAACAGTCTGCCACTGGCACGCAGTGACCTGTGCCACCAGGCCCTCCGCGACTGGTACTACAGCCAGGCTTCAGAGCGCCCAGGGCTGTCCATGTCCTCGCGACACCGCAGCGTCTCCCAGGACAGGCTGGCCGAGCTGGGGCTGACACTGGGTGGACGTGAAGGCTGGCCTCACAGCGCCTCTCATGATACGCTGCTTTTCCACTATGGAGCTGCCACAGGTGTCAACCACTCAGACTCTTACTTTCAGGGCAGGTGGGGAGCACCAGGTGCCTCCAACCACTCCTGCTCAGAGAACCTACTGGCTGCTTACGCTGCATATGAACAAAGCTATGGACGCTCCCTAGAAACTCTGGACCAGGCAGCCGCTTTGGTCTCACCTCGCTATGATAGGTCAGCCTGGAGCAGCCAGCCAGTTAGGACGGAGGAACGTCCCAGATTAAGCAGCCAGCGGACATCCGTTTCTGCAACTGTGTCCCCCTCGGCCAGGGGCTCCAACCATAGCCAGCAGCAGACTGGCTCTCAGTCCAGACATATGCCGACACAGACAGTAGATGATCAGACAGTTGGTTACCGTAGCTACAGTCCCTCTTTCTGCCGCAAAGCTGGCCACCTCATGCAGCAGGCTCACTCCTTTAAGGACCCTTCCTACACAGGACCTCGCCTGAGCTGGACTTCCACACCCAAAAGCAGCCCCCCGGATAGTTCCAGTGCAGCGTCAGGCAGAGAGTCCTCCCCTTTGTCTCTGTCATCCACCACTGAGACGCAGGACTCAAAGCCAGGCTCAGGAGGTGGAGTGGCAGTAGAGGAGCCTGTTCAAGCTCAGACACAAGAGGTGGTTCTCAGACAAAAGCCCCCCACTGGCAGGCGCACACCCCACGCAATGCGGCACCCTAACTACGCTCTGCCTGTGGAATCCCCTGAGCCTCGTGCAGCCTCAGCTCCTGCTGCACAGCAGGGAGAGCCCACAAGCCAACCCAATGGCAACCTGCAAGCCCTGCCTGTGGAGCAGGACTCCCTGGCGTCTATTCCCTTTATAGGTCAGTTTTGGGAAGCCCTTCAAGCCACAGCCAATGAGTTTCAATCTTTTGCTTTTGTAGCTTAATGGAATAAATACAGAATGACAGATAACCATTCAGAATGCTAATTAAAAGTTAGTGTACACTTAATGCAAACAAAAGTCATTTTTTTTATAATTAAATTGTGGTTACTGATTATACAAAGGAATCTATCAATAACGCATGCCTATTTATATAAAGAGTCAATCATCTCGGGATTAAGTAATAATAAGCACTGAACAAAATGACAAATGTAGTTGCTGATTTTACAAGATCTCCATATATAGACGTCATATTGTCATTTGATGCTGCTTTTATCAACACGAATGTTCTGTACGAATGTGTTATAAGAGATCGGGGTATCAGGCACGTCTCATTTTATTGTGTAAGTTCAGCAAAGAGATATGTTGTTAAAGATTCATCTTTTGAAAAGGAGAACATTATTTATGGTATGAGGTATTGAATCAGATGCTACAAAAACTGTCATGTAGCTTAAAGGATATATAAACAGCTTCATTTTAAATCCTTTTGAAGAGAGATGTTGTAGGTTATCTGAGTAAGTACAGACAATCCGTTGCACTAGGTTTGTAAAGCAGAAGAAACAGTTTGATCCAAAGACATTTTGAAAAATGTTTCTAAACCTACTAACAGCCGTCATCTAACACGGTGTTCAGTAATGCCTGAGTTCTTCTCTATGCTTCAGGCTCATTCGGCATTTTAGTTGAAAAATTTTCCACAATTTTTAAAAATTGGACAGTTTTATATCATCTAATTATTCTTCTACCTATAAAAAGAAAGATCCCGCATACGTGAATACAATGAGTACTATGTATCATGTGGGTGTGTACGTTTTTGTGCCTTTTAAGGTCTGACAAAAATGTTACCAAATTAGCCTGAAAAATATCTCAGTTCATGAGAAGAAAGCCATCAAAAGAGAAAGTGCTTTGTTCTTGGTCCTACCTCATCCAATGTCATTGAGAAATCCCTTCACTCCTGTAACTCTCCTCCCTTCGTCACAGATGAACCCACCAGCCCCAGTGTAGACCTGCTTGCCCAACATGTTTCCGCTTCCTCCGTGGTGTCGAGCGGCCTATGCCAGACTCCTGTCCTCTCCGGCCGGCCCGAATCTCCCTCCCTCACCTCCCCCCTCACCCACCTCCTCCAAACAGACTGCAGTGAGTGTGAACCCTGTCCCCAACCACCCAGTCCCAGAAGACTCATCTCTCTAACCAGCCGTCTCTTGAGCATTGCTATCTGCCTCCTATCAAGTCCACCACAGAAAATGGTAGTTTGGCTGAAAATCAGTTTATTCTAATTGTCCCTAAGCCCAAACATGGTTAGCATTTGGTGTTAGCAGTTTACTTATATATCGATATTGTCATTATTTAAACCACAGGTATTTTACAGTAACATTAAACAGATGTGTGGTGCTTTCTGTTAGCCCTATAGAGGGGCAACAAAGCCCAAGACTTTTTCACACCGATTCCTAGTTTTACCCAAAAAAGAACAAAAGGCCAATTTTGAAAACATACACATTGTTGTTTGTTTACTCTTTTTAATGTTTTTTGAGGCAAGGCTGTGATGATTTACATGATTTACACACATTAACCTTATGAAGCAAACTATATTTGTGATTATGTAATTAGAATAATAGCTCCAGGCCAAAACTAAGGAATCAAATTTCACCTAGTATGACTTGGTGGATGGATTACGTTTGGGATTAGTGGAAAATTGTGTAAGTTTGATTTTTGGTCAAGCCATTGCTTCATCCTTTAACAACTTGTCCCTGTTTTGTTATTTCCTGCTCAACACTGCCTTTCACCTGTCTCTGTAGCATCAACAGCTTCAGCTTTTATCACGTCCCTAGCTGCCCATGTGTCTCCACCACTGTTCCTGCCATATCACCTTTCTATTTGAAAAAGCTGTACGTCACACAACTCCTCAAAGTGAATACATCTCCTCTCATCCTTGGTCTTATGCGTATGTGTGTGTCTCTCTCCTACTATTACTCTTTGTCCTCCGTCAGCTTGTTTGTTTTCATTTCCATTTCTCTGTCTAACATCCAGCATCTGTTTCCTCCACTTCACATTGCTCATCATTGCAGGGTCCAAATGTAACAGACTTCTAGTCAAACATTGGCAAATATTGCTGATGACTGGTAAGTTCTAGTGCACCAGCCACACATGATCCATTTAGCTAGAACGTCTGTCATACCAGTTAACAAAATGCCAGTGTGTTTCTTTAAAAATCATTTGAGCAGTTCACCAAATATATTTCAGTCTTTCACGTCATCCATATCTGTTCCCTGTTTCCCATAAGGCCTCATTCTTTGATTCTCTCATTTTTTTTGAACAGGCAATGTCAAGAACAGCCGTCGCTCTTCGTACCTGCTGGCCATCACCACTGAGCGCTCAAAGTCATGTGACGAGGGTCTGAATACGTTCAGAGAGGAAGGCCGAGTGTTCTCGTGAGTATGAGAGTAGCATGGCGTCAGAGGTCTCTGCACAGTCATAATTAATTCCCTTTCATTTACTGTATGTTTCTAGATTCAGTGCTCATTGAACATTGTTTTTTTTTGCCTTTCCCTATTTGGGAAAATCAGGCACGTGCATTGCATCATTTTTCTGGGTATTTGTTGTTAATTACTATGCAAAAGTGATCCATCTTGTTCAATTATGCAAGATGCGGTTGACTGAATGTTATGTTATGCAAAAAGCACTTGGCTAATTATGTCCCACTTCTGAAAGTTCCTCTATTTTTTATTCCTTCTACAGGAGATTACCGAAAAGAGTCAAAAGCTTTTTTACAGATGGGGTGAGTTTTTGTACTTCTGGTTCTCTGAGCACTGTTTTGCCCAGAATGTCAGTTCATGCTGTAGTTAATTGTGACTGTGTGGTTTTTCAGTCCCTTGAGAGTCTGCGAGCAGCGGAGGAGGCCCGCTCCAAACGCCACTCTACCTCTGAGCTGGGCAACATCACACTCACAGACATCAGGAAAGAGGGCTGGCTACACTACAAACAGATTCTCACAGAGAAGGGCAAGGTCTGACCAAAATAAAAATTCATTGTGTTTTTAACAGCTTTAAGATGTGTTTTTGCATGTGTTTATTAAGTTAGATGCAATGCATAAATAACCTCCCATAGTCTTCCACTGGGCACAAAATGAGACAGCAAAATGAGTTATTAGAAACTCTATTTTACCACAAATGCAGTGATGCAGTGCTCTCCAGAAGTTATGCTATTATTTCTGCCTTAACCTAAAAACAGATCCAGAGAAATCCATATGTCTGGAACTGCTCTGCATGTAGGATCATTTTGTTTATTCGTGGTTAGTCCTATTACTATTGTTTAAAAGGAACAATCATCCGTTAACATTACTCTTATAATTTTCTGCTATGCATATTGAAACATCAGATATTGTCCCAAACAAGCTCTGCTGAAGGGCAACCCCTAGACCTATGGTGCAAAAGTCAAAGGCTACAGTTACAAAGCTCACATTTGCGTGAAATGAAGAAAAAACAGCATAAAAAGTGAAATGTGAAGTGAATTCTGTGTTTTTCTGTGTTTGGTGCAGAAAGTGGGAGGCGGCATGCGACCGTGGAAACGAGTTTACTCTGTGTTGCGCACACATTCGCTCTTTCTCTACAAAGACAAGCGGGAAGCAGTGCTCCATGGTGCTGGGTCGTTAGGCTACGGTCATGGCCACAGCAGTCAATCTGAGGACGAGCAGCCAATCAGCATTCGTGGCTGTTTGATTGACATAGCCTACAGCGAGACAAAGCGAAAGCACACGCTGCGGCTGACCACGCAGGACTTCTGTGAGTACCTGCTGCAAGCAGAGGACAGGGACGACATGCTGAGCTGGATCCGTGTTATCAGAGAGAACAGCAAAACTGACAACGAGGTCAGTAAAGGTTAACAAAGCCACACACACAGTCCTAATGTCAGACTACATGAAGGGGTGTTCCATCTTTTTTTGTTATTTCTGCCTATTTAAATCATTAACTGACAGGGATCACAGTGTTTTTATAAGCTGTCATGACGGGCGAGGATGGAGGACACAACTGCGGGAGAAACTTCAGAACAAAGAGTCTTTAATGAAACGTGGACAAAGAATGAGCTCACACAGCTCCAAACGAAACCAGTTCTTAAACTAAATCCGTGTTCCGAGTCACCGACGACCTTTCACTCAGAGCTTTAGGGGGCACGCTCGGTGGGGCCCCTGAGTCGCACGTGATGCTTTTAGGCTCACTTGCATTGGTGGCCAGTAGATAGGGTCCGCTACCAGCGGGAACCACTGAGTGGTGTGCCTGGTGGAGACTCCTGTCAGGGTTCGCGGTCCGGCTACTACTCGTACCGCAGCCTACAGCTGGAAGGAGTAGCTGAAACGGAGATTCAGTCCGTGCTTCCCCCTAGAATAGACAGACTGGAGCAACTTTGGAGAGGATCTGGGTGACTACACATCATCCCTCCGGACCGGCTGGCATTTATGCTGCGACACACAAAAGACTAGACACAACAACCAATCACGAGACAGAACCAATAAAATTTAACCAAGGTTAACACAGGCTACAACATAGAACAGGTGAGCTTATTACCTGGTGCCTAGTAACCCCGCTGATGAGCGCACAGGGACTCAAACTGCTACAGCTGGGTTGCCCCGGCACAGAGCTCAGACACAACACTATGATATCACACACAGACACACTGGGGGTGTGGTCAAGGCGGCCCGGACGTGACATAAGCAATGTAGATGAAAAAGCCTATTTTGCCGTAATATGTTTTTGATATCACCTTGATATCTCTCTGCTCTGAATGTATTCTAAAATGGCCACAACTTTCTATCAAAACAGGGTCTCAGGTAACAGACAATATATTCATAGCTATTTCATGCATTATATTTTAGACCAATTTTGCTCTTCAGATGTCCGGTTCCTGTTTTCACACTGTAAAGATTTAATTACATATAAATTTGAAAATAGGTTGAATTCCCTTTTAAGCATACTGAACCCAGCATCCTTTCATTGATCTTTTTCTGAGAACTTAGTGAAAGCCCTTCTAACCCTTTTAAATCTGCTGCCAGAGGAGTTACAGCACACGTATGTCCATGTCAGTCTGAGTGAAACACGAGGGTGCAAAACCAGAGCCTTCTGTCTATTACTATATAAAAGGTGCACAAGACTCTGCACTGTGTTCTGACATTTGTTTTCTGATTGTGTGAGATATACAGTGAAACCTGGGGTCTAAATGACAGATACTTTTTTG
Organism: Alestes dentex; assembly: GCA_037576975.1. Lineage (NCBI taxonomy): Eukaryota > Metazoa > Chordata > Actinopteri > Characiformes > Alestidae > Alestes > Alestes dentex. The sequence goes on along the minus strand of JBBIGA010000106.1, from coordinate 31,170,463 downwards.
TGTTGGCCTTTCCATGTTTACCACACGGTCTGATTGTCGGAAAAGCATATCAGATAACAGCACGTCTTTTTACTCGTACCTGTAGCATTTCACGGACAAATGCTAAGTAACAACACATGTTTTCTTGTAAACAATTGTCAATAGTAATTGCATTTGAAACAAGGTTTAGGTTCTTTGCTTTGTTAAATTGTTGTTCAAATGTTTTAGTACACAAGCTGTGACATACAAATTTGAAAACTACATTGCTCAGCGAAACAAATAATGAATTCTAATTTTGGGATCTTTTTTTACCTATTCATAATGTCATCATGTATTATGCTTATCAATTATCGAATGAGGTGTTTTAATTACTGAATTATTTTTGTTTATAGGAACTAGGGTTTTCCAGGCAAGCTCTCATCAATAAGAAACTGAATGACTACAGGAAACAAAGGTAAATTATCTTCATTACTACCATGCATGCTGGTCAAGATTAATTTCATTTCTTAAAAGAAAGTTTTATAGGCATAACTTCATTCATCCTTAAACACACATAAATATGCTGTGGCATTTTTGTCATGCACACCATGTCATATTGTAGTGAATTTCTTGTTCCACAACAGCCCAACAGGTAATAAGCCAGACACGTCTCCCAGAGTCCACCGGATGATGCAGCCTTTTCTCCTGTCAAAGTCGGACAACACCTCCGGAGTGAACCGTGCCCCCAAAACAGACAGCAAGGGTTGGTCTTGCAGAATCCAGCCTATAGAATGCTCAGAAAAGCCTTAGCGTCTTAAATATGTTCTTGCTGCTGATGTGCCATGAGGAACTATACTCCACATTTGCACAGATTATCTAGGCCATGTGCTCATGAAGCTTTTTCATATAGTGCAGCAGCACTGTTTCAGGATCAGCTCTCTTTTTCTTCTTTCAATTACACTGACTGATTCTGGGTCAGCACTACTGCTGTGAAAATGATTTGGAAATGCTGGCTCTGGTTATAGATCCCCACTCCTACTCCATGATATTTTCTGAATACAGGCTTTGGGCACATTCCAGTTACTGATAGCACATGCAATTATGGTGTGACTATCATACAGCTGAATAACCCTTTTTGATCTCTACCACTGCTCTTTCTGTCTCTATCAGAAGAAAGCAGTCCCCCTAAGACTCCATGGAGCATCAACATTATGAAGAAAGGAAAGAAAGCAGGTCCCAAGGCCTTTGGAGTTAGGCTGGAGGACTGCCCACCAGGTGCCAATAACAAGGTCAGTCAATGTGAAAAGGGATATTGATCAGACAACATTATAGAATGTGGGTAAGCACAAACTTTAGAAGATTTTAGGCACCACTTTGTCAGGTAATAAATACTTCAGAATGCCATATTGTTGTCGGATAGCCTAGTTTGTGTAATGCCAATTGTTTGAAAAAGAAAATGATCAAAATTATTTATAGGATCCATAACTGTACCAAAAATAAGTGTTTTTCATTTCTAATGCCTGTTTTCTATTTATTTATTTGAATTTAACAGGCTGATTTGTTACTGTGCTTTCAATGCATATTTGTAAATGACTCTCATTGGCTGCATTTTACTGCAAAAAAGTAAGCTAAAAACACTACTTATAACCTTAGTGTGAATATAAACAGCTATAGCTCAGTGGGGGCTTTGTGTTTGTGACGTCATGAAAACAGTGAATTCAGAACAGGCTTAGCTTGCATATATGGACTATATAGACGGGGGACTGAATGGTATGTTTTGAAACAGTACCCATGTTTATTTACTTTATTAAACCCTTTTATTAAAAATGGTCTGATTGATTTCGGACATTTAACTGACTAGTAAAAGTCAAAACAATGCGGACCTTTCAGAGATTCCAAAGCGTGTGTATCCATCTTCATATAAGAGAGACAAGTGGGCAAATTTAAAATATGCATTGTCATCAGATTTAATTACTGTCACTTCAGTGAGCAAAGCAATTTTAATCAGTTTTGGTTTTAATTATTCATGAGTGCCCTAATAGTGTGTTATTTGATGTTGTTCAGTTTGTTCCCTTGATTGTGGAGATCTGCTGTGGCCTGGTGGAACAAATGGGTTTAGAGTACACAGGCATCTACAGAGTGCCAGGAAACAATGCCATGGTGTCCACTCTACAGGACCAACTAAACAAGGGCATGGACATCAACACTGCTGAGGAGGTGAGAGATAGGCAGTGAGAAAGGTAGATCCCTGGGTAAAGTCAGAGAAAGGGAATGTCAATCTCACCCCAAACATTTTTCCACAGAGATGGCAGGACCTGAATGTAATCAGCAGTCTCCTCAAGTCTTTCTTCAGGAAGCTTCCAGAACCTCTTTTCACTGATGGTGAGCTAATTCCCTTCCCATTACAGTCATACCGTAGCTCATCTTTCCGTGTGTAGGAGTGTGCCTGCATACACTGCTCACTGCTGCCCTCTGTTTGCAGACAAATACAATGATTTCATCAGTGCCAACCGCTTAGAGGATGCAGGAGATCGACTAAAAACCATGAGAAAACTGGTATGAAAAACCACGAGAAAACTGGCTAGCTAAACAGATTTGGTCACAGATAAATGTATAAAATGATTCTAATGTATATCCTGTACAGCTTCACAGGAAGCTGTAAAAAAATGCTGTCGTCAAGAAATGTAGCTGTACATAATTCTACAGTGGTTGATAAAGCTGTCTGACATGATGAATACAGTTATAATAAAGTGTTGACTTTTTTGGGAAAAAGATATTTATAGTATATTGCCTAGACTGTTTAACTTCTACCGTGCCTGGTTGATGAAATTTACGTCTAAACTAATTTTGTATATAAAATCACAGAGTCTTAAGTGATTCTAAATTGTAAAAGGGTTGAAGAGACGTACATTTCATATTTTTACATGCCTGTTCCATTCGTGTTTTTCTCTTTCTCAGATCCGTGACTTACCTGATCATTACTACCACACACTTAAATATCTGATTGGTCACCTTAAGAAAGTCGCTGATCATTCAGAGAAGAATAAGGTATGGTCTCCAATATTACCCTCTCGCAAGCAAAATCCAGAACTGATCTAAGTTCAGCATATGCCATTTTAAATTCTAATGAAACAGTGGCTACCTGACTACGCTTCCATTGATTTTTTTTTCTGTATGTACACCAGTCAGCTACAACATAAAAAACAGGTTACCTGTCAAGGGTTGGGGTATATTAGATAGCAAGTGAACAGTCAGTTCTTGATGTTGTTTGATGTGTTGGAAGCAGGAAGATGGACAAGCATAAGGACCTGAGCGACAAAGGCCAAACTGTCATGGCTAGACGGTCAGATAATCTCCAAAATGACAGGTCTTAGGGGGCGTTCCCAGAATGCAGTGGTTAGTAATGGTCTAGAAAAGGATGACCAATGAACCAGAGATATTGGCACCCAAGCCACACCGATGCACATGGGGAGTGAAACCTAGCCTGTCTGGTTTCATCCCACAGAAGAGTTACTGTCAGAAAAGTACCTGCATTGCAGATTGTGTAGTCAGTGGGCGCATGCTGTTAATCTATCCACTGCTGAGATCCCCTGCAGTGGACATGGGAGCATCAAAACTGGACAATGGAACAATGAAAGAAAGAAGGCAAGATGGTGGAAGTACTGTAATGCTCTGGGCAGTGTTCTGCTGGGAAACTTGCGTAACATTGTGTAGACCAAGAACACCTCTTCATAGCAATGGTATTCCCTAATGTGCCTAGCCACACTGCAAAAAAATGTTCTCAGTCAAATGTAACATCAGTGGTATGAGCTGAACAAACTAGTCAGATTCATGGAAGCAGATTCAGTGCACCTTCAGAGGTCTTGTGGAGTCCGTGCCTCGGCAGGTCAAAGCTATGTTGGTGGCAGGAGGGGAACCAACACAATATTATTCAGGTGCCAGGTGGTTTAATGAAATGGTTGATTGGTGTAATTGCTGTTACAGCAAAACCTCTTAAATCTTTTTTGTTTTCACACTACTTGATGACCCCAGCTGCCATTTACATTCTGTGAACACTATGGATAATAAATAGAAATGGTTCCAAATTCATGTTAGAATGATTCAGAAAGGACACCATGAAGCATGAAAGTCTTATCAAAATTCAGCATTTACATTCTAGGAACAGCTGTGTCTTCTGTCCTTAATAAAGTTTCTGTCTGTCTCTTAGATGGAGCCCAGAAACCTTGCTTTGGTATTCGGCCCCACATTGGTACGTACTTCAGAGGACAATATGACAGACATGGTCACCCACATGCCTGACCGCTACAAGATTGTGGAAACGCTCATTCTGCACGTAAGCGTTTTACAAGTTCATTACTTTCCCTTTCCAAATCTGCTAGGTTTGAACATCTGTAAAAATACGGATGCATTTTGTGGGTTCATCTCTCCTCTCTGTTCCTCTGCAGTTTGCCTGGTTTTTCAGTGATGCACTGGATAAAGATGAGAAGGTACTGTCTGATTTGTACAGTGATTATCTGGTAGATGTGCGCTTGCCATTTGGAAAAACAGCATGCTCATTACAGTAGTGACACCCAGTGTCCTAGGGCTCAGAGCTTATGATTTAGCACAGATTAAAGCTGTTATGCCTGTTTATGCAGCACAAATTATACTGCTCCAGCAATAACTAAACCTGACATCTCACAGTCATCTTCAAATATCTGCTCTGCCAAATATTGACAGTAAATCCAATGATGCCAGTGGGTAATGGTATAGTATATTTTAGTACTGCCCTGAGACCATCTTTTTCTCACAGTGCATATTACAGCACCGCTCCTGCACCAGTACAAAGGAGGTACTTAACTAGATCCAACTAAGGAGTATTTTAGGTGACCTTCGGCTGTTTGTCCTTTTTCTTAGATTGTTGCGGTGTGTGACATGAAACCACAGGCGGTGCACATTCAAGACTATTAAATGATTTGCTTACAAACATAATTTATTGCTTCTAGAGTTTCTTGTAGAGGAAACAGGCTTATGCATATGAATTTGCACATGAACTCCACATCAGCTTATGCAAGCTTTGTCTGCAAATGTACTTTCTTTTTTATCATTGACATAAACAAGCTCTTTGAAAGGAGATGTAGCTGAGATCCTTTATTACCTCTGGTACACTTTACACTAAGCTGTTGTACATAGGTTCATGTTTAAGTTACTTTATTTGTATCTGTAGGTAAATTTAGTTTGCAGGAGATGAGTCAGTATGTACATATCTAACAAACAAATACGCATGTGCTCCCGCAAGAACAAATAAAAAAAGAAATAATTTACATGAAAACACATAAGACAAATGAAATATTATTTAATCACATGTTTGAAATAATAAATATTTGATTTAAAAAAAAAAAAAACACAGTATATGAGAGGAAGTAAACACTGTCTCTTTTATCCCTTGCCCAGTTATATTAAGAGTAACTGCAAAAACCCAGCATAGTCTCAGTTTAGCAGTAGTAGTCAGATGTAACCAAGATGTCAAATTCTCATACATTTTCATAATCAATTTATCATGTCCACATATCTTGTACCTACACTTATTGACCATTTTATGAAAAGCGCCTGCCATGTACACTGCAAGGTTTTTCTACAGTTTGCACTTCATAGGATTTATAGAACCATTTGTGATTCAGTCATAGAGTTTAAACCACAATCATTATATGATCTTATTACCATGTGTTTCTCATTATAATTGCTGGAATGTTTGTCCCTGTTACTGCATTTCAGCCAACCAATTATGATGTGACGAGTGAGGGTAGGATCTAAGCAGCTCTTTTTGGTAGAAGGACAGTATTTCTGACTGGAGAGTTCCATCTGAACTATGTCAGAGTTGTCATTGTTATTGTGTGTGAGGGGGGTTAGTTGCAAAATATACAACAAACCTTTTTGGTTGTGTAGATTTACAGGAACAGTCTGTGGCCCAACTATTGCTGTGCTGTTTGCCTGCACTCTAGCACACCAACCACAACCACTTGAAATGGACCCACTGAAAATATAATATTTGGCTGGCAGTTAATTTGATCACAACTGTAATATACACTGGCAATCAAAAGTGTGGATACACCCAGTTGTAATGCTTTTCAGGGGTGAATTTCACTCCTTAGGCAGGGGGAGCCGTATTTGAGATTGAGCCGTATTTGATTATTTGATTAGTGTGTTTCTAGTTACATGTTAATTAACGGAATGTGAAATCTTAACTCATAATATTTGGATGGCATTCTTCGCACAAAAAGTCAAAAATCAAAGAGAAACGTGTCATCTCAGCTATATACATGTGTACAGTTGCTTGGCTCCAGAACTCTAAACTAGAAGTAAGAATGTGCACCAACATGGCAGTAACATTCTAGTGTCACGGACACTTTTAACCACAGTGTGCTGTCTGTAGTCTGTCAATCTGTCAAGTAATCTTTGCCTGTTTCTCAGACCCCAGAGGACCAACGGGATGAGCAACCTGTTCCAAATATTGACCACCTCCTCTCCAACATTGGCAGGACCGCACCACACGGAGACACCTCGGGTAAGACCAACATTACACAACAGACACACTTTGTGCTAATACATAATTTGTCATTATTACTTTAGATACCATGCCCGTTTACTCTTAAGCAGATAAAAGCAATCACTTTTATACAGACAGTGCAGGCTAACTCATTTGACTCAATACTGAGATTCGCCATCATGTTATGATTAATGACACTTTCAGGGAATCGACATCTGTTCTGATTCTCATTTCTTGTAATTTTCTAAACTCTCTTTCTCACCTTTGGTACTAGCTGGCTATTTGTACTTCACCTGACTAGTTTTACGTTTCCTCTGATTTAATGATCTCACTCTAAACTCTTTTGCCGACGACTTCTGTGCCTTGTCTGTCTTTTTCTTTTTCTTCTTTGGACCTCTCTTCATCACTCTACTAGCTGAGCCAGTGGAGCAAACTCTGCGGTAGGAGCTGGATTCCCACCTGCCACTTTGTGTGTGTGTGTGTGTGTGTGTGTGTGTGTGTGTGTGTGTGTGTGTGAGAGAGAGAGAGAAATACAGTTTGAATGTACTTCAACTTCAAAATATTCCAGTCAGGCACCTGCAAAAACACTGATAAACTCATTAGTGGATGCCAACAAAGAACTGAAGCATGAGTCATGAAATGTGCGTGAATGGTAAAATTCTTATGGATACTCACAGTGTTAAATGAATAGAAATGTATTTATATTCATATAAAATGAATATAAATGTATCTGACATTTCCCCAAAGAGTGCCGAATTAATTCCCATTCTCACATTACGTGTACCCCATTGCTCACAGGTTCACTTTTTGTATATCCAGCTCTGCAGACTCCTGACTTCTCTGTTTCCTCTGCTCTCTCTTTTTCTCCACCTGTACAGATTCCACCAACAGCGATTCAGCTAAATCCAAGGTAATTTTTTTTACACTGGCACTGCATGACGTCACCACATGTTCAAGCAATAGGACACTTGAGGTCTCGAATAACATGATGTCTGTTACTTGGTTGCCGTAGGTCATTTAGTTATTGTTCATTTCTTTCAGCAATAAAGTAGTTTACTTAGTGCAACCATTGTTGCAAGTTAGTCATATGCAAAAGTTAAAAGAATTACATGTTTTGTTGATTGTCTATGTGAAACTAAGTACACAGGCCCTACAAATAAACATAAATATGGTGTTTCTGCTAGTTACAGTGAACGTTTTCTATTTAATATTTTGGGGGGAAAAAACATTTGCACAGGCCACATATTACGTTTTGTTCAATATACATTATAAACAGTAATTGTGCATTAAATGTACAGAAGTGTGTCCTCCGTAAAGGAGTCTGTACTTATTTCAATTCATGCAATTTGACCAGGGCACTTGCACTTTTTCATAAGACTGAAGAAGCCATTGGTCAGCAGAAATGCTTACAAATTGAATATCAGTTATCAGATATACCACCACAAGTAGATTTTTCAACCAAGTCAGATTGTTTGGTTAGAAATAATGGCGGTATAATTAACCTTACTGAATTGAATTTCTTGTGGCAGGGATCTTTGAGTTCAAAGAAAGACATGAGTGCCAAGGATTTCCTCCCCCTGTCCATCATATCTGCCGTGACCCGGAAAAGAAAGAAGCACCAGAGCGCCTGCCCTGCAGACAGCAGCAGCGACGAGGACTCAGAGCACGAGCCAGTCAAGGCCAGCAACTACAGCGAGCTGGGGGAGGGGGAGGGAAGTGAGGAGGGGGACGGGGAGACAGGTTGTGCTCCTTTAAGCTCAGAAACTGAACCTGAAGAGGTGGAGAAGGATGAAGGAGCACAAAGAGTTATGGAATCATGTGTAGGGGCAGGACAAGGAGTAGGAGGAAGGGAAAATGCAGCTTGCCAGCAGGGAGATGATAACAGTATACAGGTAGACACAGGTCTGAGGGAGCAGCCACGTCCTCGTAGCTTCCTCTATTCACACCAAAGCTCGATATGCTTAAGAACCACAGGCCGTCCTGCAAGCCCCCCTTCTTCCACATGTCCCAGCAGCACTCACAGGACCGGCCAGACAAACCCTGTGACCAGGAAGAAGCTTCGTGGAGAAAGGGTACGCCCTCGCTCTCTGTACGGTGAGGATGCAGGGCTGGAGCGGGCTGCTTTGGGACTATCTCGAGTCAAAGCTTCATTTCTCCGAGGGCAGGAGAGGCTCCTTCAGGCCATGTCCCCCAGTCGCGATCCCTCCGTCCAGCAAGGCTGGCTGGGTCAGGTGCAGGCTAACCTCCTGGCATCTGCCAATGACCTGTGGAGGTCAGGTGCCCAACGGCGGCACGGTTCCCCAGAAACGCGTCGCAGGAGGAGAGACAGGAGACGCCATACAGTCGTGGGCAACGTGTCTGGGGAAGGCTGACCAATCCTATGAAACCACCTTAAACCTAATATATTAACCCAGTTTTTCCCGAACCTGGTCCTGCAGTGTTCCTGGCCTGCACATTTTAGTACCTGCTCTAAAATCAGGCAATGGCTTGATAAACAGATGCTCCACCTTTTTTTTTACTCCTCTGCCTGCTGCATCTGTAGCAGACAGTTGATTACCAGACAACAAGGAAAAGAACACCAGTTTTCGAGTTTGAAGCTGGTGGGCAGTTGCTGAATTCCATCAGTGAATGTTTATGCAAAACATAGTATGCACATTTTTGTAGAAAACTGTTATGATTTTTTCAATCAATGCTATTTAAAAATCAAGCTTTCTTTCTGTATAATTTGTGCTTTATCCTAGTTTTCCAAAGGGAAGAATGTTACCGGTGTAGTGGAGCTGGTGAAATTCTCACATGCTCCTATCTGATCCCAATGGATACCAAAAACCTTAGAGAAAGCAAAAATTGCTTAGATGCTGCTCAGTGACCAAAAGTTAAAATGTAATGAACAGCTTTGGTAAGGCATTTCCTCACATCCTAAGACCTGTATGTTAAAGTGTAAGAGTTATATAGTCATGTATGTCATATGTTTATTCACGACATTCAGCATCTACTAATTGGCTGGTATCGTAAGTTTCTAATCAGCAGCTTTTCTGTTTGTTTCTAAATATAACAAACGCATTGTCTGGTAATTAATGGTATGATACAGGTGTTGCAGATAGGGGCCTCAAAGGATTATTCCTATAATTAATTTGTTAGATGGTGTATTAAAGCGGTGAAAACGCTATAATATCCAGGACAGGACTGGGACTCCAGGACCAGGGCTGGGACTCCCTGCATTAACTTGTCAACAAGCCTGTGCCAACCAGATTCCTCCATCTGAGGAAACACATGCCCTACTCAAAAAGAAGTCTCTAGGTTCAAGGTTCAATGGGAGTCTTCAACTGAAGGGAAGCGTGACTATAGCCAAATTCATTTCAGCTATTAATTGTATAAGCGCAGCATACTGAAAAAATGAACACATTTCATGCCACATTTATGCAATAAAGGCCTAAGGCCTTTTGGCATACTGCACCGGTTGCAATAAATAACCTGAGCCCTTTCCATCTCGGTTCCTGTCTCTCCTCTCACCCCCACATCCACTGGAGGAAGGCACTTTATGCCAAAAGCAATGGAGAGCAGGAACCTTATTCCATTATCAGAAAGACTTTGCACTGCACCTTATCAGCATTACCAACAGACAGCACAAAATGGCTCCCTCACTCAGGTGCCTGACTAGTGTTCAAGCGTTTATGGATCGAAGGCTGTGGAGCATTCATAAAAATGTTCTAGCACTCAGTTGTACTTCAGACACCGTAGAAATAAAAAAAAAACCCAAGGTCTAAAAGGTTACAAGGATCAGGCTTGCTCTCCAGCATCCATCCTCCATATACAGTCTTCCCTTTTAAGAGTGTAGAGGACAGCATTTGTGGCAAAACAGCTAAAAGCAGCTGTACTGAAACGCAGCCTAACCTTACCTGAAGCTTCGGGAACGCCAGCGCAATCTCTTGTTCCTTCTCCTCTGCATCTTGACCTACAGTTCATTTTCCTCATGATGGCTGCAGACGGCTGGAGTTTTGCCATCTTGTTCTTGACCAGATATTACTGCCAACTCCATTCCTCCTTATGACATGTCTGTCTTCTGTGTTTGTGGGTCATAACTGTCACTGCCCTGTGCATGTACATTCATGTACACTATGTGGGTGCTTGTGTGGACCAATTTTTGTAACAATTGTACAAAGCCTTGCTAAGTTAACCTTTGTGTACAAATGATACATGATAATATAATATTTGTTTTGAACAGTTTCTTTTTTTCAAACCTTTGGGCTGTTATATTAATGTCTTATTGCCATGTGTGTGTCCTAGGGAAAAGAAAAAAAAAAAAATCAAGGATGCGATCTTTAAAAAAAAAAAAAAAAAAAAAAAAAAACCCCTCTTAGTAAAAGACTTGGATTAATTTTCATTATAGAAAACCAGCACATAGAGAACTTTACCCAGTCAAGCTGCTGCACAGCTGGAACATACACTCAAACACCACAATGTTTGTAATGTTTACAAGCAGTTCTTATATAGGCTATATAGACCTTTAGAGGCTGATCGACACAAAAAGTGCTCAGACATTAAGCATGTTGGGTTCACGATCAACTCACACACACACTCCCCCTCTCTCTCTCTCTCACACACACTCACTCACTCTCCCTCCCTCCCTCTCTCTCTCTCTCTCACACACACACACACACACACCCTCCCTCCCTCTCTCACACTTGGCTATAGAGCCTTATAAAAAACTTGAATAAACTTGTTTTAAATATAGCATTCCATACAGTAAGTCAATGTAATTGATTAAATTTACTATGATATGAGCAAGATTTGCAGGATCCTAACAGGTACTTTGATTGGGGGGGGGGGTCCTATTTATCTCAGCAATATGACACAAAGGAAGTACCAGAACTGAGAAAGCGGACCTGTACATGCAAATACTGTCAAAATAAAGTCAAAACAAACCCCGGGGAAATGGACACCAACCTGAAACAGACATGTGGCACAGTGCATGATAAAGTGACGGCACTTTAACTCTCGACATGACTTGGATTTTCAAAGCCTGAGGCTGGACAACAGGTCTGCAGTGTATTTACTCAGTTGCCGGTTTAGTAGGCTCTCGCTCAAATCCGTGTGTAAATAAGGGGGAAAGTGTACAAATCAAGTGGAAATGTGGCTCGTTTGAACGTAAATCCTGTGAAAGACTCCGGATGACTGATGTTTCGTCCTGAACCAGGGACAAAGACCCCTCAGAGGTGAGTTAAAGTGAGGAAGAAGCAGAACTTTGCTCTGTAGTCAATCTTTACCTCAGCAGAACGAGTCAAATGAAAAAGACCTTTAAAATAATTTAATCGACACTGTTTGGAGGAAAACGAAATTTTCCACAGTTTTATTACATACTGCCTTGGTCATGCATTAACAAGTGGAAGCAGAAATATCAGGTGCACCAGCAGCAAAACACCCCCCAAAAAAGCTATCTTTTTTCCCTGGACTGATCGACACGAAAAGCGCTCGGACATTAAGCATGTAGGATTCACGGTCAGCTTACACACACACACACACACACACACACACACACACACACACACACACACACACACACACCTTTCAGCTGTCTGAGAGAGAAAATCGCAGTTGTTCTTCAGGTCAACTATTTATCTCTAAAAGCAAAGCAGTCTCTTTTTCCTTTTTGCAAATTCAATAACTGGCGAAAAAACTAGCCTATGTTACAACGAACTGACCAACTTTATGACCGCACGTACAACTGTAATATTTAAAAAAATCTTGTAAGAAAAGAAAATTACCTCCTTTGTTTTGCTGTCAGGCTGAAAAGCGCATCACATTAAAGCTACCGCGGCTTACAGTTAAGACAACGACTCGGATGAATGAGTGGACGTTTAAAAACAGAAACCGAACATATCCACTGGTTTTGTTTCTTTTTTCTCTTTCTCAGTCTCACTGGTTTTCTCTCTCGGGCTGGAGCTCTGCTGCTCTGGATCCGTTCAGTCCCTGCTGCTGGATGAGGAGCAGCTCTCCGTTCAGAGCCCTCAGTCTCTCCACCTCGCTCTCCAGCTCCCTCACGCGCTGCTGCGCGCTCTCGATCCCGCCGCTCCTGCGCGCGCGCCGCTCCAGGCGGTTGTTCTCCTCCTCCAGGCGCGACATGCACTTTTCCAGCTCCAGGTACTCCCGGACCAACTCCTGCTTCGACATGTTCTGCAATGTTTCCACGTGGTAGCGTTCGTACGTCTCGGAAAAGTCCCTCTGCAGAAACTCGCCTCCTCCACTACCTCCTCCTCCTCCAGCTCCGGCTCCCGTGTGGCCCGGCCGCCCCATGCCATCGCTCCCCTCGCCTTCCTCCTCGTCCAGCGCCCCCTCCACGTCCTCGTCGTCACCCCCGGTGGTCTCGAAGTGATCGTCCTCGCTCCCCGTGTCCTCGAAGCGGCCGCAGAGCTCCGTGTTCAGGTCCGGCTCCTCTCGGTCGTGCTCCTCCATGAGGAACTGCGTGGTGTTGTACGGAGCCACGGGCAGACCCTTGGCGAACATCTCAGCCCGGACCCGCGACGCCCGCGCCGTCTCTCGCTCGTCCAGCTCCTTCTTCTCCTCCCAAGTAAGCTTGAAGTACGGCTTCCAGCGCCTCTTCTTTTTGGAGGACCGCCGCCGGTGCTTCCTCTTGCCCTGGCGGCCGTCCTGGAAGCCTCCGTGGGGAGTCGCTCCGGGGCACCCAGGCTGCCTCTTGTTCTGCGCCTCCCTGGACGTCTTCTCGGCCAGGAGGCCATCGTCGCCTGCAGCATCGCCTGCTTTAGGCTCCGGGTCGCTTCTCTCCCGGCCACGGTCTCCAGACACGAGTCCCGGACAGACCTCCAGCTGACTCCGCTGCACTTGTTTCTCGGAGAGGGCACTCTGCTGCTTGTCGTCTCTCTGCCGCCCCCTGTCTTCCGCCGCCGGAGCAGCGTCGCCTTTAATGAGCTCCATAACTGTACACTCCCACCTGAAGGAGAGACAAGTTTGTGATCAGAGTGATGAAAAATATACGTTGCTTTTCCTAAAACACACTCGAGAATGAGAGCAGACCAGAAACCACAAAGGATGGAAATACTATTTTAAAAAGCCACATATTTTTAGAAGAAAACTAACTTTTAAAAATAGGCGGATTCTTATTAAAAAAGTGAACGTTAACTTAACGTTACCATCTGAATCAACATAATCTCACGGGACGAGAAGCAACTCTGGGGAAAAGTCGTGAGGAAACAAACTCACCGTTTATTTCGAGGCTAATGTTTCGGTTGTTACGCTACTTAAAAAGGCTGTTAAATGTTAACTCTTTCCGTTCCGTCTGCGACTGGCTTGCTTTCTTGACAAAATCGTGCACATTTCCACCCGCTGTAAACTCCTTTTCGCTTCTGCTACGGAGTGGTCTGGGGCTTGTGAATTTATCACCTCCCCCACGTAAAAGGCGCATGCGGCTAGTCTCTGTTTTTTCCCTGCTTCTTGGGACTTGGAGTTCATCTCT
>JBBIGA010000106.1:31130117-31148943 GCA_037576975.1 Alestes dentex | reverse complement strand
TCAACAACCTTCTCTCTAATAATGTGAATGTTCACCCCTGTACACATCAAAACTCACTGAGATTTCCAAATTGTTAGGACTGTATCTTCTATAGGCTTTCATATGTGCCTGGCACTTTGGTGTTACAAATGCAGGGGATATGCTTTTTTCATGTGCTCCAATGCCTTCGCTGAGGCAGCTGCCTATTAGGCCCAACTTCACTTTAACATTCCATCAGCACACGCATTATCTGACTAATAAGTAAACTAGAAACTCCCCCCTAGGCCTAACGTTTAGCATTAATTACGTATGTTTTGCCATTCTTTTAAGTCTGACCTTTTACCTGCACGCGGGTCACCGTTAGAGACAGGCTCAGGATCCAGTTCTTGCTCTTGCTTTTGGGCTTTTTCCTCCAGCAGAGCACCTTCCACCTCCTCAGCTGAACCAGCCGTCGGTTCATTAGCCTTTATATCTGACACCAAACACAGGCCATGTGTTCACATTCTAATATATTCAAAAATAATTCATCAGAATGGGCTAGAAAAGAAGGCTAAGTTTGCTTGCACTTTTTATGCACATTAAAATGTGCTTTGCACATTATTAAAAAATACTTTTTGTCCTTACAGATTACATTTTAGTAGATCATCAAACATTAAATGGCTCTTATCTTTTAGGTCATAATTCCTTACAGATTCTCTTGTACCTTTGTATTTTGTAATTAACTCTGGATCAGAAAATGTGGAATAGTGCTTTGACTGCTTTTGTCATGATATCAGAATGTGAAGGTAATAACTATTTCAAAAACTGCTACAGTATCATTAAACCTTGTTAAGCTATTACATGTTTGTGGACAGAATGGTCTTACTTTCTGTGAACAGCCAACACTTTGTGGTTTGCATTTTTGTGAAATATACTCTTACACACATTATTACTGGTCTGTGACAGTGGTTTATGTGAGAAGCAGTTGTCACACACAAATTACAGCTTTTCACGCTACAAAACTGTAACAACTGAATACATATAACATTCTCTGACAAATTCACCTGGTCTCAGGCTCAGCAGTGCTTCGGGTGGTCTGGGCATATCATCAATGACATGGTAGAGTGGCTCAAAATAGTGGTAAAAGGAGGCCGTCTTCTCATTTATAGGCATGTTATCTATAACCTTATAAAGACAATGTGTTAATTCAATTCTGCCCAAGCATTTTCACAAGAAAAAAAAACATAAAACCCTTAAAATGTGAGTCATCATAAGCAGGAGTGTCCAACAGACAGCGGTCCTGTAGAGCTGCTGCCCTACATGCTTTGGTGATTTTGCTGCTCTTACGCATTTTCTAAATTTGAAAGGTAACTACTGAGTTAAGTTATGTGTGTTTGAGCAGGGAAATAACTGACA
Source organism: Alestes dentex (assembly GCA_037576975.1). NCBI lineage: Eukaryota > Metazoa > Chordata > Actinopteri > Characiformes > Alestidae > Alestes > Alestes dentex. The sequence continues at coordinate 31,147,569 of JBBIGA010000106.1, read as the reverse complement.
GCCCTGATGCAGAGCGATAGGCTAAAAGGACTGTCCCTCACAGGTTTAAAATAACACATTTGACATGTTTTGCAAATAAATACTAATTGCTTACCTCCTGTGCAACCTTCTTCATTTCATCAACATAGGCAGCCATGGCATTCTCACAACTCATGTCTCCAAGTCGGCTCCAGGCATCCCTGAAATGATAACCCAGAACTCATAATTATCAGTCTTTAAAAGGTCTACATTTTTTGTTTCCCTTAGGTAAACTTATGACATGTGTGTTTTATGTATCGTGCCTGTTTCAGTAGAGTCCCATGTACACCAATCAGCCACAATATTAAAACCAGTTTGTTCCCACAAGCCAACAGACTCATAAACTCACTTCTGAACTAAATTGAACTTCTTTCTTGTCCTAAACACAATTTCTTTTACATCCTGTGGATGACTGAGTGCATGTGTGTCACTTACCTGGAGAAAAGATGACACCAGGATGCACTATGGGAAAAACGCAAACTGGCTGAGGCAGTGTGATGCCCTGGGCAGTGTTCTGGTAGGAGACCTTGGGTCCTGGAATTTATGTGTTAATGACGCATACCTCCTACCTAAACATTGTTCCAGACCAAGTACATCCCTTCATGGGGGCAGTGGCCACTTCCTGCAGGATAATGCACACTGTCACAGTAAAAAAATGATTCAGGCATAGTTTGAGGAACATGACAACAAGTTTAAGGTGTTGACTTTGCCTCCAAATTTCCCAGATTTCAGTATTATCAAGTATCTGTGGGATGCGCTGGACAAACTAGTCCGATTCATGGATACCCCAGCTTGCAACTTACAGCATATTAAAGGATCAGCTGCTAAAATCATGGTGCAAGATAACACAGCACACCTTTAGAGGTCTTAGCGGAGTCCATGCCTCGATGAGTCAGAGCTGTTTTGGGGACACGAGGGGGCCTATGCAATATTAGGCAAGTGGCTCTAATGTTATTGGCTGATTGGTGAACAGAACCTCATTCAAAAAGTAGTCTAGGATAACAGATAAAGACTTCAATCATGTCAAAGATTAAGTAAGCTTACCAATTGTACGCTGAATTGGTAAATAAATGTAAATACATTGTAAAAGTGTTCAAAATATGTTGTTTTTGCAGTGCAGTTTACAAAAACAAACAACAGACAGTGAACAGTACATCTTTAGACTTTAACGTTTATTTACAACAAACCCTGTTTCATCAAAATGCCAACACTGGTTTTCAGGATATAAAGTAATCTTTTTGACATGCGTAAACAGAATAAATTCAGCAATGTGAGGCATATGCATCTGTTAGCCAAGCAGGAACAGAGAGGGCTCTGTTCTTCCCCTTAGGAAAGTAACCCATAGAGCCCTAACATGATGGTGACAACATTGAACATAAATCATACCACTTGTAACGACCAACAAGGTCCCAGAAGCCTGGTCTTGATGATCTGCAGGGGCCACACACAGCCTGTTTGTACAGACCATAGAAGCGCAGCATCACTTCATAGGAAGGCCTGTATGAACCTGATCATCACATTCACAAAAGATTACAAAAGATAAATACTTAGTAAAACATTATGAATGTGAGATTGGCGGTCTCTCCTACCATATCTAGCAGTTTAAGTCTCTGTGGGTTTACTATGACACATGCTAGAGCGGTGTATTCACTACGTTAGTGGTACTTGCCGTTTTTGGGCAGGTTTTGAATGACATCCACGGCTGCCTGGAAGCGTTTCTGACAGTCTTCAGCTGAACTTTGGCCTGGGGACGGTCTCTGTGGCTCTGAGGTCTCCATAACACAAGCCAGAGGGCTGTAAGGTCCAAGGCTCATTTCAGAGGAATTCAACGCTGCTGTGCCCAGAAATACAATAAACGGCCATTCTGCCAGCACGGTTACTTTTCTTTGACCTTCTTTCTCCCTTTCTTTTCTCTACTGAACACCGTTGGCACAGTCTGTTGTCAAAACAGCCGGGGTCAGTCCTTCTACCTGCACTGCCTGAGGAAATGTCTTCAAATGTTTACTTAAACAGCCCAATTTTTCTCAGATGCATTCTGAACACTGTCGAGCAAAGTGGTGTTAGTTTGTGGCCTTTTTTCCCAGGTTATCTAAGCTACAGACATAGCTGTCAGACTGAACGGTGGGCAGAGTCTAGAGTCCACTCACCTCCCCTCCAGTCCCGCTCTCTCTGCCTGCCTGCACACAGCTCCAATCACACGCTCAAGAGTAGAAACAGCCCATGACAACAAGTTGGAGAGGCAGTCCGAGTGACAGAGCAACCAGACCGACACAGAAACAGAAAAGGCAACTTCACTCATAAGAGAAAGGGTCGCCTCACTGTCACCGTTTAGTTAGCCCTCTGAAGAACTACAGAGCCCAGAGTTTAGTTCCGGCTCCTGTCACGTGGTACAATAGAAGACGATTGGGGGGGTTACAGAATGATAAAAAAAATAATGGTCAGATTATTATTATTTTTTATTATAAGTAGTATTAAGTAGTAGTAGTAGTAGTATATTTACATACAGCAATGTCACAGCAGTGTTACACTGTTATTTGTTACACCAGTCTTTTTGTCCGTGGTACACTATTGTTTATTGTCTATATTTTTAGTCCTTCTTGTTGCAGTGAGCATGCTAATGCCACAAGAATTTCCCTCGGGATAAATTAAGTTATCTTATCTTATTACGAATGACCGCAGATCAGTACGGATGTTGGAGTCAGTTTGTTCACTTGGTATATTCAAAACAGATTCTGAAAAACGGCACCAACACTTCCTCCCCTGACCAGCATGTTTAATGTGGTAGTGTGCAGTTTGAGATGCAATCTACACAATATGGACAAAGTATTACCCATTACACCAACAGGGACTTGTTACATTCAAACACAAAACGAGTTGGTCCCTCTTTTGCAGCTACAAGAACTTCCATTTTTCTTGGAAGGTTTCCCACAAGATTTTGGATTGTTTCTGTGAGAATTTGTGTCCATCCAATGCTGGACGAGAAGGCCTGGCTCGCCATCTCCGTTCCTGTTCATCCCAAAGGTGTTGGATGGGGTTGAGGTCCCAATACTTTTGTCAATATAGTGTTTGTGTTTTTGTGCCGCGATCCCTAGTAAAGCCACAGTCCTCTAAGTTACCACTGGAGGGCAGCATTGTAACAAATACGCTTTAGGTGGTCTGTGTAAAAATCCTTTTTTATTAAATCTGATAAGCCGTTTCTTGCCGTCTGGGTAACATGTGAATAAAATAAATGAATGCATTCTATCACATTTGAGTTTGTGTGTTTTTTCCCACACGTTTGATGAAGTATATTGACAGTAGGCAGCGTATAGGCTACTATGTAAATTAGGTCACCGTCTCTAACGCGCCTACACGCTCAGACTCCAGGTGTAATTTGTGGTGTGTGCACCAATCCAGTGATGTGAGGTGCTGGGGGGGTCCACGAATGGACAGGGGTCTGTTACTGCCTAGGTAGCAGGAACGAGCATCATATACTGACGCAGTGTTTCAGCTAGAAGCAGAAAGAGGCGGTGTTTCTCTCTCGTGTGCTTAATCGGCTTCCTCCGAGCCCCTCCTGCTCCAAGCTGATCTGTGGGCCGGCCCTCCCTCAGTTCGGATAAATTACCAGCAACGGCCGAGGAGTGCAGGGGAAAAATCAGTGCTGCTCTCAGTTTCGACGTTTTATGAAGAGCTTTCCTCCAAAGAGCTGCAAGACGACGTGGACGAAACCTCACTCCGAGATGCTGAGCAATGGAAAGAAGAGCAACCCAGCAGAGAAGAAGAATGGAGCGGGGATGTCCCAGCCCAAGACAGATGATCCTCTGTTAAATTTAGGTAAAAAAAATAGCGAATAGTTTTCAGTGAGATGGGTAAAACAATGCATTACACGTGTTATTATTATTATTATTATTATTATTATGATTATTATGATTATTATTGTTGTTGTTGTTGTTGTTAGCAGCAACAGCAGTAATAGTAGTAGCAGCAGTGACTTGTGTATTGTGATGATGTGCGTAAGTTCAGCTTGTTTTTTTCCTGAGGTCAATATTTCTTTCATTTTTTGATAATGTATGTATTACAGTGTACTAACTATCTAGAGCTGTAATTATATGCTACACGGCTCAGAAAAATATATATTGGAGATATGAATATAAAAATGAATAAGATGCATTTTAATCACTGACTGTCTTCCAAGAAAGATTATAAAAGAGAGGCCTTTGAAGGAGAGTATGGCTATAGCCAGTAATAATAAAAATACTTGAAACTGGTGTCAGCATCTGGCCCCACTCTATCATATTCAGTGTAGAGAATGTGGGTATGGGCTCACACATGGCTTGAACAGAACTGAGCATGTGTAATATAATAACAGCAAGATTATAGCGTACATGAGAACATACCATACTGGAATTTATCTTTTATTTTAAGACTGCATTTGGAGTGTTTGTGTTACTTAACCATTGGTCCCACAGTCTAGTCTTTTTTATTCTAGTCTTTTTTTTTTATGGATAATGTATTTGTGCTGAATAAGAAATTTTACATAACCCTGCAGAGCTGAATAGAAATGTTCAATTGGCAGAACAAAGCAGCTGCAGTGTGTGTGTGTGTAAGAAAGAGGGGGATAGAAAGAGAGGAAGAAGGAGAGAAAAAAGGTAATGATCTGAACAAAGCTGTAATGTTTTTCATTGTGCTTTGTAAACTGAGAGACTAAACAGACAGTTGTTTATTACTGTGTCTCAAAACTGACAAGCGTAGGCCGAGCTTTGTTCTGATTGGTTGTCCTGAGCCTCACTCAGAAAGCAGTCCAGGCTGAAACATTGCTTATAACTTCAGCATGAATAGACGAGGCTAAACTGCTGTAGGCTGAATAGATGGATATTTGTGAAGGAGTTGTTTTTTATGTGATCACAAAAACAGCAAATTCAAAATGGGTGGTGTTTGCAGCCTATTTTCCTCATTAATACTGTTTGGATGTTTTAAAACGTTAATGTAATTTGTAAACTGTTTAATAAGTAAAGAAATGTAATATTTCCATGAAATGGGCCTTTTAAGTATAAAACCAGTAACTATGCTTAAAACTGTTGAAAGGTGGTGTGAAGTGAAGTGAGACTCTCTGCCTGTGCTGGCTGTGGTTGCTGCTGCACTTCATTAGAGAGGTCAGAAAGAGGACCAGTGATGTTACTACTCAAAAACACTCCCAAAATGTTCCTGGAAAAACCTCTTATAATATATAATCAATATCAGTTAAGCTGACTAATGTATTGTCTGACAAGTGCAGTAGTACTGTTCATGGTAAATGTCAGATCAGTCAGTTTATTGATTTGTCAGAGCAGTTCTATGGTCATGAAGTTAGCTTGACATTGCATAAACAATATTATTTTGATTTGGGGATTGGTGATATTTATTGCAAAATTGGGATAATTGTTTATTATAACAGTACACATCGTCATCAAACAGTATGTCTCATTAATGTCTTTCTGAACGTATTGTGATATCATCACTGCTTAAAGATCACTGTCTAACTGTAGGTTTCATTATGAGCAGAGTATAATTAGTCCAGATTAGGTGTAAAACAATGTAGTGTAGTGTGTAAAACACTGCATAAACATAATTCGTTTCAATTAAGTGTGGCATAATAAATGTGGCACCATTGAAAATATACACAGAAAATATAGATATTATGAGAAAATGTGGACAGTTTCATTAAGTATTTTTCATTAAAAAATTTGCCACCTCCTATCTTGACTAATATTTAACCAGGGAAGCAAGTACTGAATATTTTTGTCTTTGAATTTTCTGTCAATTATATGCAGTTAAAGGGGACATATTATGCAAAATTCACTTTTTGCATCCTTTTGTATTTCCATTTGGGTCTCTACTGCTCCTATAAACACTCCAAGCGCAAAAACAAAATATCCATCCATGAATCAATTGAAAGATTTTGGTTTGAGGCATCATATGCTTCCACGAGCCGTTTGGACGGCTCCTTTATTGTGACATGCATAGAACCTCACCAGTCGAGCCCCCATCCACTAGTTGAAGATCAGCCATTTTTTGTCTTTATGAGCACGCTTAAGACGCCGAGCACTACGGCTACAGGGAAAGGCAAGTCACTCATGAAGTGTTGTGTTCATCTTGCTCTGGGTCTGACTTGGGGTCGAACATATAGGGCTGGATAGCGCCTCTGTTTTCAGACTTTTTGACTTGTGTTAAACGCGCAGCGTAAGCATTGGATGGGTGGGGCGTGGCCAGCATCAGCTTATTTGCATAAAAGTGACAGAGCCCTTAAATGGCTCATTTTGAAAGGGACTGAAACTGTGAAGAATAGAGCTGCTGAGATCTCTTTATGTGAGAGTGATTTTGTGAAAAGAACTTCATGAACATGTTTTGTATAGCCCATAGACTTATTATAACTAAAGTGAGTTTTGCATAATATGTCCCCTTGAAGTTGGGCTTGGTCATCTAAGTGTGTGTTAATTGATCATTTTGTATCTTGGTGATGAGATCATGTGGTAAGTGGTCTTACTGGCCTGTTAAACCCATAACCTCCCAGTATAGTGTGTAGAACATGTATATGTTAATAGTTTAGCTGAAGTTGTTCAGGATTTGGGGCTTTGCATTGTTTATGTATAATTAAAATTTTAAAAAGTTCCCTGTTGTTTAAAATCAGAATTGCTATTGTAGTATCAGTAACTACATGAAGGGAACTTCACACAAAAGGGCCTCATGCAGAAGTGAAAAGTGACAAATATTTCGTTATAAATACACTACAACGTGTATCCACGAGCAACAGTCTAGCTCTTTTGTGTCACAGTTCCTTTTATCACAAAAGTTGGAAGGAAAAGCACAGAATGTAACCTTTAAAGTACTTAACATGGGGGCAGTATGCCTAGGATATGAAAGCCTAAATACATTAGACTCCAAGACATGGGTGCCTGTAGAACAAAAAAGTGCTCTTTGGTTAGATAATTAGGCCTGGGTGATGCATTGATAGTAAACTCATATACATTGTGGATATGAGAGAACACAGATGGTCAGTTTTGAACCCAAGCTTGTTTTTCTCTGAGAGGTTGAGACTGCATGAACTCAAGCTGTCTGTGGAGCTAAAATTGGGCAAAAGATAAGGACCACAAATTTTGGTAGAAATACTCCCACTTTTGGTGCCTACTAGTGCCAAAATACTTTCTGACTGACATGTGTTGAGCGATAATATTGTCTCAGGCTAGACCACCATGCCTGTGTTCTTGTTGTTGTACTGGTTATATAGAAGGCCAGGAGGAAGAGGACACTATTTCAAAGAACATTTGTGGAAAAAAAAGAGTCGTATGAAGAGGGCTTCTCACCACTCCTAATGCAGTTATGTTACACAGTGCTTTTAGTGAAGGTCAAACAGGCACAGGTCCTAAATACTGGCTGAATAATTTAATGGTAGTGGCAGACTTCAGTCTTCTCTGCCAAATGGATCTGATCTCATTTGCTTTGTGCTCAGGAGGCTTTGTCTCTCATCTCTTTTTATGAATTACATGGTAATTAGCTTACTCCGATTCAGTTATGGGCCATTCCTCTTGGCAACTGGACCCTATTCTAAATACCCAAAGATATCCTAATTCACAGTCGAATATGGAATTTCCATTGTGTCCTTTTTCAGTTTGTGACCTAGACTGATTTAATAAATTAAATGATTCTCTTAGTGTTTAAGTGCCAAGAACCTATGAACTCAAGTAATTAATGCAACCAGATACTGATAGTAAAGTGTTGATCACCTCAAATCAAGGGATGGCAGTGTGTTTATAATATATTGTAAGACATATTACCAATACAATATATAATAAACACATTGGGGAATCTTGTTCATTACCAAACATATAATACAGCTTAATACAGAGTTCTCCACTGAAGTACATTTTAGTAAGGCTGGGGTACTTTCCCGGGCTCAGGACCAACAAAGTCCATTTAGAAGCCAAGTAACCCTCTTGCTACATGGATGTATATTGATTGATGTGCCCACTGCTCTTACACTTCTCTCCCTCTTTATGAAAGTGACCAGCATAAATGTTAAAAGATCTCTCATCTCTCTCTGTCTTTCTGTCTCTCTCTCTCTCTCTCTCTCTCTCTCTCTCTCTCTCTCTCTCTCTCTCTCTCTCTCTCTCTTTCGTTCTTTCCTTCTTTCTTTTTTTCTTTCTTTCTTTCTCTCTCTCTCTCTCTCTCTCTTTCTCTCTCTCTTTTATCTCCAGGTGTAAAGGATGACGAGGATGTAAAGACAATGCTGCAGGGCTCCTCCATGCTGAAAGTTCGTTCTCCTCACTGGCAGAGGAGGCGTATGCTTAAGCTGCAGGACGATGGAGTCACTGTGCACTGCGAGTCCAACAAGACCTTCAGCAAGCCCAAAACCTGTAAGTTATTTAACTTTACCCAGTGGAAGGTGCAGAGCAGGTAGGGTCCGGCCAGGGGTTGTGAAGGGCTGGGGTCTTATGAGGGTCAGATCCTTGGAAAGATGAATATTGGGGACTCTGTGATATCAGTTGTTATCATGATGTTGGTTTTCGCAATACTGAAATCAAAGTGGCCTGCAATTGTGTTTTTACTGTGTCCTTTAGGTATCTTTGCCAATCCCAGTTCCAGATAAATGGTTCTGATGAGTCTACATTACTGTGTTCAATAGAAGTAATTCTTTTTGTTGAAATAATGTAGGCCAGCCTTTAAACATGTCACATAAGTATGACTGCATTTTAAACATATCTTATGAATGTCTGTTACAAGCAGTTATGAGTTTTTGTGTTAGACCTTGTGTTAACTAATACAGCTAACATAAAAAACAGTTTATAATTTGACTGTGTCTGCTGTCAACTTAGCATGTGGTAAAATAACTGCAATACTAGCAATTTGTCCATACTCTGTAAATCTAATAAGTACTGGAGCCAGGACAAGCTATGAGCCTATCCAGAGGTTGTAACATGGACGTTACTCGACTGGACAGCAGTACAGTGCTCTTACATTGCAGTGTGAGGGCTCCTTTCAGAAAGGTGGAGAATGTTTAAACGTACCTCCTAATTATGGCTGCATAAACACCCCAGTGCCCAGGTCTACTGGCCTGAGCACTGTCTGTCATTACAGGGCTGATCTATTTGCAGCTCAGACAGGGGGGTATTCCTCCCTGCTCTGTAAGCTGCACTAAACACTCTAATTACAGACCATGATGGAGTGGGAAGAGCGTGGCCCTCCACTTGCTGGTTTCTTCCATATGGTTTTCATGAAACATAATCATTGGGCTGGCAGGAGTGCAGTCCGTACATAGAAACATAGTCTTCAATTGCGTAGAGTTAAAGAACTGCTGTTTTTTTTGTGATGTGGTCAAGGCAGGGCTTCATGCATACATGTGCATGCCACTGTATAGGTTCTTTTCTGTAGCATGTGTGAAATTGCATTGCTTGTGTTTTATTTTATTTCATTATTTAATTTACATCATTCAATTTCCATCCAAATTTTGTCAATTTCCACCCACTACTAGCCAGGAGTCCCCCAGTCAATCCTACCAGTGCTGGGAGGGTAAAGACTAGCATGTGCTTCCTCTGAGACAAATGAAATGCCATTGCATCATTACATACTGCCCTTAACACATCATCACTGTTACTGGCTCACCTATCATTAGTACATTGTTATTAATACCTATTAATAACTCACACACTGTCCCAATTATAGCATGAACAGAACGAGACAAATCAGTACTGAAGCACTGTGTAAGACATTTAAAACACCCTATCAATGTCTGTTACAAGCAGTTATGAGTTTTTGTGTTAGATTTAGTGTTAACGAACACAGCTAAGAAAAAAAAATTATTTAAGTTTATTATGAAGCAAAATGTTTTATAATGACGGATACATAATTTGACTGGATCTGGCTCTGTGTAACTAAAGTAAAACATTCATATTAATGTGTGTATGCAGCCAGTCAGACCCACTATGTACTGATGACAGACTGCAGGGAGGCGAAGCTAGATCTTGCAGGCTTAAAATAGCCTAAATTGAGAATGAGTCTTGGTAGTGTATTACTACCTGTAACATATCACAATGCATTTGACACAATCTAGATCTTTGGCTGGAGTTAAATCCATACAGTTTTTTTTAATAATGAGACAAAGTGGTGCTGTTGTTTTTGGGTCCACAGAATCTTGAAACCTTTTTTCTTTGAGAGAGGCAGGGCGTAGCCATACTAGCTCATTTATAACAGCCACCCAATTCACTGGATAGCTCAACATTCTTGGAGGAGAGCGCTAACTGCCAGTTCTGCCACGTCAGCTCACAGACGCCTGTGGCTAGCATCATGCTCAGTGATTGGGAAAGGGAGGAATAATTTACATATTTGATAAAGTATCAAGTCAAAAGATTCTGTGTTTTACTGCAGCTTCACACAGACAGGAGCTGGCAGAAAAATGAAAGAATGCAATATGATAAAATGTAAATAAATCATTACATGTATTTTTTAAAATAACCACAATGCCCAATTATTATTTATCTAGTTTGTTAACAGTAGGCAGTAGTTGCCAAGCAACATAATGATCAAAGATTAGATTTTGTCAATCAGTTTTGGCTTATCCTACCAAAATTTTGAGCCGAAACTGTGAGTGAATGTGAGTGTGAATGGTTGTCCGTCTCTGTGTGTGGCCCTGCCATGTGCTGGCGACTGTCCAGGGTGTACCCCGCCTTCGCCCGTAGCAACTGGGATGGGCTTTAGTCCCCCCCCCCCCCGACCCCGAATGCGGGATAAAGGGGTAGAAAATGGATAGATAGTAGTGTATGTGTTTGTGTTTGGTGTGTTACCGGATTAAATGTAGAGAAAAAGCTTTACTGAATGTCATGACCTGCCAAGCTGTTCACAGACTGTATTGAAAGCTAAGTCTACCACTATGGAGAGCTAGAAGCATAGAGAGTGTAGGCCTGCTCCTTGGATCATAGTGTATGTAGTTGATTGTTAGTGTATATTTGCTGGTTATGTTATGAATTAACTGAAGATGAGCAAATATCAGATGATTTCCTGTGGTTCAAGTTGCTTGTGAGCCAGGTGAGAAGGACAAAGAGCTCTTTAGTCGATACACTGCCATTTTTGTTATGATCACGTTAAACAGCTGTGTTTGAGTGGTTAACACGCAGGCACCCTTATATAGTGAATATGGGACGTCTGAATTATTCAGGATCCAATGTGTGTTTGGTGCTTGAGTTTCTCTGAACGACTTATAAATACAGTAAGCAAATACAGTGGTGCAAACAGATTATGCCCTGGTGAGAAACTGGATCAATAGTGAGGAAAAGCCCATGTTCTATGTGTCAGGGTGTTGCATTTGTTTGTGTTCACTGAAATACATTAAGCAGTAAAGGTTATAATGTAAGTCTGTGCTGTTATGTTTACTCACTTGTTTACTTCTCTATTCGGGTGCTTTCAAATATTTGACTTGTACATATTTGTCCTTTCTCGGTTTATTTTTTTTGTTTATTTTTCTGCTTTTTTTCTTAATCACTGTGTCTTTCTACAAATATCTCTCTCTCTCTCTCTCTCTCTTTCAGTCTCGGTGATGGAGGTGGAGTGTGTGCGTGAGGGCTGTCAGTCAGAGACGTTGCGCAGACTTGCAGGTTCTCTGCCGGAGGAGCAGTGTCTGACCATTGTCTTTAAGGGTGGACGGAAGAGTTTGGACCTGCAGTGCCACAGCAGGACGGAGGCGCAGCACTGGGCCCGCGGCATCCGCACCCTACAGGAGAGGATCAACAACATGAGTCAGACTGAGAAACTTGACCAATATCCTTTGGCAACACTCAATCTGATAAATCCACCTAAAATCATAAATGCAAGAATGTTTCTGCAACCTTCTGTATATACCATAACTTATTACCAGCATAGAATCAATCAATGAAGTCCTAGGAAACAGTCAAAGCATTATTTTTACAATGAAACAAAATATGCTTTATTGTTAGATTTTTTTTGGATCAGATTGCCTTTATAATGATCACTGTTACAAAATCTGATTCTAGATCAGCAATACTACTCCTGCGGTGGTTTGTGAAGGGTGTTGTTTTAAAGGCTGCCTATGATATTCTTCTACCCATTGATGTTTTTTCTGTATCACACAGTTCCTCATGCTGTGTCCTAAACCACATCAGTAAATCCACACCACCTTAAGGAAGCGCTAAATGTGGTTTGAGAAGTTTCTCCAAACATGGATTGACTGATTGACTACATCTGAGTACATGTTTCATTTATTGCTGAACTATACCTTTAAATGAGCTCTCCATAACAAACAGTTATTGTGTCTCTTTTAGTGCATACTTTACCAAATTATGAGTATGCTTCCACATGTTCATGCATTATCAAAGCACTTGAGTATAAATCTTTGACTCCACCCACCTGGATCCATGCCTACCTGAGGCAGGCAGATTTGAACCATGATGGGAAAATGACGTATGACGAAGTGCAGACGCTCCTGCAGATGATCAACATAGACCTCAGTGAGCAGTATGCCTTCAGCTTGTTCAAGGTCTCTCTCTCTCTCTCTCTCTCTCTCTCTCATGAATTGGGCTGACAAAAATTGACCAGTATAGGCTTATTCCTTCCTTGGTGAAGTTTTACACTCTTTACTAGCCTTAGACCAGCTGTTTCTGTGTGTTTGTAACAGAAATGTGACCAGTCAGCGAACGGCCGTTTGGAATATGAAGAGATCGAGTTGTTCTGTCGTGAGCTGTTGCGCCGGCCTGAGCTGGATGCAGTGTTCCGGCAGTACTCTTCAAATGGCCGTGTGCTGTCCACTGTGGACCTGCGGGAGTTCCTGAAGGATCAGGGGGAGGACAACACTCTCGTGCATGCACAGAGTCTCATTCTTACATATGAGCTCAACGAGTGGGGTACTTAATTATACCTTCAAAAATAGCCTCTTCTTCATCCTCAGTATCTTCATACAAGTGGTCTTCTCCAGCACAAAACAGGCTCATGAAGAATGATTATTAGCTGAACATTATAAGCTTTGTCCCAGCAGGATACTGCTCAGATTTGTGCTGCTAGGCCCTCCAGGACTGGAAGTCTAGGGCATTTCTTACTAACTTTTGACTAATCAGTCTAACTGTTGTTGGTATGTGTGTGTAAATATTTGCTCAGGTTCATTAGCCCATATCCTTATAAAACACAAATACGCCTTCAACTGGGGCTAGTAAAAGTACCCATTTGCAAGCACTATTATTTTGTTATTCTAACTGCTGTTATTCTAAATACTATTATTCGTAATAATGTTTTATGTGGTTTTATACTGACTAATACTAAACAGTGTAGATGTAGATATTATAAATATACCACGTTGTATTCACAAATTAATATAACAGCTACTGTCATTATATGAAATTACATTGCGTCAAGTTGAATTGAGGTGTATCTTTTTGCTGCCCAGTTTTCTCCCCAGTTTAGGTATTTTCCACCAGCTAACAAGGTCTTCCTTTATCACACAAAACCATCAATACTGGGAGTGAAGTACATTCTCAAAGACGCATGAAGCATCCACAGCATCTTTTTGAACTGCCCTTGGACAGCTCAGTACACTGGGAGGACAATGTTAACTGCCTGTTGGGTTACACCAACTAACAGACAGCCACACTTAGTAGCATGTTGCATAGTGATGGAGGAAAGGAAGGTTCATAGCTAGGTCATGTATAATTAATCTGCCACTTCTGCTCTCGTGGACTTCTTGCCACAGCTGGCTAAGCATCATTGGGGCTTTAACTCATAATCTTCCAGATGGCCAACATTTAGACAGTTGTACCACTTGTGTCATTGTATTGTGACTAACATGTTAGCTTGTAAACATTAGATTAGGAAACTTCTGTTTCAGTATTCTCTTATAAACTGAAAATGGAAGCACTGAGACATGTATTGCACATTTTTGCTCTCTCAAATCAAGAATTATATCATATTGAATGGAATAATGGATGGTGAATCTTGACAGCCTTTGCAATTATGTATTAATTAGTGATATCTTTCTGATGACCTATTTCTCTTTAGTTTTGGTCATGTTATCTCCGTCACGGTTTGGCCACTACTTTAAGAATACAAAACATGCTGGATGTGAAGTTTATTCTAATAATTTTCCGAACTGCACAGTATATAGAGAGCTTGTATGACTCTATATTTTATATTTTTTGTGAATAATGAAAGCACTGATTTGAAACAAGGATTCCAACATCTCAAAAGTAGTCTATGTGCTGAAGAAACATCTAATGATCTAATCAACATCTGTGTTGTGGTCAAAATAGCTCGCACGAACCAACTGATGACGGTCAATGGCTTCACCATGTACATGCTGTCGAAGGAGAATGATGTGTTTAATCCGGACCATGGCCAAGTCTATCAGGACATGAGCCGGCCGCTCAGCCATTACTTCGTCTCCTCTTCACACAACACCTACCTTACCAAGGACCAGCTTGTGGGCGAGAGCAGCACTGACCCGTACATCCGGTAAACACCCACGTTTGCACATTCGGACATACAAACACAGGGCTTTGCTGGTGTTTGCCTTTAAGAGTACGTGCACTCACACCCCTTTTGTTTTCTGTGTGTGTGTGTGTGTATGTGTGTGTATGTTTTGCACAGAGCGCTTAGCCACGGCTGTCGCTGTGTGGAGCTGGACTGTTGGGACGGAGATAAGGAGCCGGTGATTTACCATGGACACACCTTTACCTCCAAAGTGCCTTTCAGAGAGGTGGTGGAGACCATCGCTGAATATGCCTTTAAGGTGAGAAAAGCGCACGTAGAAGAGAACACTGTTGACATGAATTGCTGTATAGTGGTATTGTTTTTGTTCACAATGCCAGCTGTATGTCACTGCCCCAAGATAAAGGAAAATTGTATTGTTTCACTGTCATGTAAGGAATTAGGCCATAGGGAACCAACAGAACAAAAAGATTACTAAGCTGCAGTAAGCAGCTGCCTAATTGCATTTTTCTGACCAATATTATGACTTAAAATTGTATTAAATTATGATTATCGTCCAAGCCAGTTATTGTGGCCCAGAAGACCTGATAATCCGCTTTTACCTGCATGAGGCTTCAGTGCTGAACATAGTATGCAAGGCCTTCATTTATCTGGTGTTTGGTTGCTTGGGCCCCTCCACAGGCAGCTTCATGTTATGTCACACTTTAAAGTGAAGACTACTATTCTGATATTATAGGCGAAAAGTATTTATAAATAATATGTATTTTACGCAATACATGCAATTATGAATACATTTATTAGCACTCTTGGTAAAGTTGGGTGAAAATGTCATAAAATGTCTTCGTGGTAAATTATTTCAATCTCTCAAATGTCTACAGATACAAGAAACATTATCTTTAGCAAAACAACTTGTGTCACAATTATTGACATCTTTGCATTCATATGGTGCAATATATTGTTGTATATTGCATAGCAACAATGTTTGTCAACATTTATCAGCATAGCAAGTCTTATTCTATAATGTTTTATGAGAATACAGAAAAGGCATAGGGAAAGATCTGTAACCACTTCTCAATACAGAATATCTCTGGATCTTCCAAGGTCCTAGGTTCTCTCTTCTGGACCCTCTTCCTCAGCTCATTGCACAGATTTTCAATAAGGTTTAGGTTAGGACTGGGATCGCCATGTCCTAAGCTTCATTCTGTGGTCACTGAACCATTTTTGAGCGGGTTTGTATGCTTTGGATCATTGTGCTGCTGGAACATTCAACCACAACCCAGTTTTAGCTGTTTGGCAGAGTTAGGCAGTTTTTTTTTTTTTGTTTTGCTTCCTGAAATCCCAGATGACATATATCCTAACAAGGTTCTTAGAGCCAATGAAAGAAGACAGCCCCAAAACATTACAGATCTTTCAGCATACCCAATAGTGGGCAAGAGGCTTTTCTGTGTATTCTGTTTAATGTAATTACAGCTCTCGCAATTTGAAAATTGCACTTTCTATAAAAAATGGATTAATCTTTCAGGATTCAGATAACAGTATGTCATACAGTGCCTGAAACCATATGAACTAGTCTCTGGTTTGAAGAGAGCGTAAGATGATTTAGGTCTGCAGCTTTCATTGCACTAACGTGGCAAAACGTGGTACAAACTCCTATTACTTTTTCACTGCATTAGCCACTAGAGCATCTAACATTTCTCGGCCAATCGACTTTTGGGTTAAGGGGGATATGGTGTAGACTTGATACAGCAAACTATCACTTTAAAGGAAGTGTGTGCACTGTAACTAAAGGGCATCTTGTATATTCCTCCTGACTGTAATGATTACTTTTTTGCCAAAATTTCACATGTATCATGATATGCATACCATGATATGTTTTCTAAATTTTGTCTCAGTGTGAGTACAGTAGTATTTTTTCATTTGTTCCCATTTGCTATCTGTATGTGTAGCTTTCCTCTCTCTGACTGCTGTCTGTATTCCCCAGGCCTCTCCGTATCCTCTGATTCTCTCTCTGGAGAACCACTGTTCAGTGGAGCAGCAGACCATAATGGCCAGGCAGCTGCGCTCCATCCTGGGAGACAAACTGCTCACGAAGCCTCTCAGTGACCAGCTCTCCGAGAGCCTTCCTTCACCAGAGGTACTGCATAAATAAACACACACTGCCATTTTCTTTTTCATGATCCTTTCTGACTGTCTCTCTGTCTATCTTTTCCCCTTTTCATTGACATTCTACTTTCCTTCGTTTCCAGATCCTTCTGTCATAATCTTTGGGTTTTTTTGTTTTTTTTTCTCTGTTGCTCCTTAGCAGTTTTTTCCTTGTTTGACCTTCCAGCTTCGTTGTTATTCTTTGACTTTGCGCTTGGCATCACACTGCCATATGTTAAAAATTGCCTGAGGAGACACGTTTGCTTTTATTGTCACCATCTTTGTAACTGTGACATTATGAACCTCAAAGTGTGCAGCGCTATCTGAATCAAACTTAAAGCACTGAGTCAAATGGAAATGAGGAAATATCAAAGAAATACTGGTAAGGTTTGTTGGATGTAGCAGTGTTTGAATTACTGATGATTTTGGGTGTGGGCCTTGTCCAGCCTTGGCAGGCAGCTCACTGACTAATGCAGTTTGGCAGTCCTGTCCAGAAAAGAAACACACTTCAAATCTAGACAGGGCCAAATGGAGTCTCTTGGATTACAGTGTTTGCAAACATTTGCATGTGGGAGTGTGTTTGTGTGGGATGTATTCCTCTTAGGGCTCCACGAAATGTGAAAAGATCTAATTCATGTTAGAATGAAACATGAATAAAAACTAGTTTGCTGTTTTATTTTGACCAATATGACAAAATAGCATTTAGTTCTGTTAAATTACATGAATAGCTTGGAAAACCTGCAGTTAGCTTTTGTCACTTTTGTCTTGGGTGTCCTTCCTAGTTTCATAGATGCAATGTAGTAAAATAAACAAGCCAACATCTTACATAATAATAATAATAATAATAATAATAATA
>JBBIGA010000106.1:31069228-31126395 GCA_037576975.1 Alestes dentex | reverse complement strand
TGTGTGTGTGTGTGTGTGTGTGTGTGTGTGTGTGTGTGTGTGTGTGTGTGTGTGTGTATGTGTGTGTGTGTGTGTACTGATGTGACCAATGAAGGCATATGTTTATCCATGAGACAATGGAGACTTGTCTGTTCATTTAATTTTTAAAATGTAATTTCCAAAATGTAGCTAACAAGTAGTAAAAGTTTACACTACACTTCTTAGCACTGTGTAAAATGAATGCTAAATCATCAGACCAATGCCTCAAACAGTGCAGAGCAGTTATCTCAAGTAGACTTGCTTGAATGGTTTCTGACGCTGTGGAACCTTTAAGTTTTCGAACATTTAACATGTTAATATTTACTAACTATTAACAATAGCTAACAAGTCCAATAGCTAACAAGTCCATTTTCATACGTGACAGTGTACCATGCAGTGTCAGAAACCTCATAAGCAAGTGTGTTTGTGATTCCTTAACAACTTAACAAGTCTGCGATGATTTAGTCATGCAGTTATCATAATGCTAATTGGTGGCATATAAGCTGCGACTATGTTTCGCTATTTTAGCCTTGCAGCCTCCAATGCTAAACTAAAGAAACAAGTGTCAGACACCAAACTTGATTTGGCTGATTGACTCCCTTGAGGTGAGGGGACAATTTTGCGTAATGGTGTTCTTTAGTAAGTCTGTTGTCAGCATGCACTTTACTAGGCATCCATTTTCATTAGATGCTTTTCTGCTTACAGGGAAGTTCTTTGTACGGCACAACAGCCGACAGCTGAGCAGGATCTACCCATCTGGTCAGCGCCTGCAGTCGTCCAACTACAACCCTCAGGACATGTGGAACGCCGGATGCCAGATTGGTAAGCTTCAATTCATGCAAATCTGAAAGAATTTGACAAATATAGTCAAGTGAAAATAATGGAATTCCAGCAGCGTACCAAATCCACCCAAAACTGACTTCATATGACTCACTGTCTCCTGCAGTGGCTCTGAACTTCCAGACAGACGGGGAACAGATGGATCTAAATCGGGGCCGTTTCTTTCCTAATGGTCGCTGTGGATATGTCCTAAAGCCCAGCTTCCTGTGCCAGTCTGACTCTGAGTTCAACCCTGAGAATACAGGCGGAGGGCCGGGACACAACCCAACCCTTCTCACCATTAAGGTTGATTTCCTTCACTTTTAAAGGAATATTTAAGTGAAAATCTAACTCACACAGTATATGGCTACGTTATAGAAGCTTATTCCCACAAGTTAATATCGTGCAAACTATGTGCTTAAATCACGACACATTTTCCTCAAATCTTGTCAAGGTTGTTAATTAATTTATAGATAAAAATGGTATACAGTGTTGGTCTACCTGAGGTTACATGACGTGATTTGAAATGACTGTGTAATGATTTGGACTCACAAAAAGCATACATGTAACTGTTTTTAAGTTTAATAAATGGCCACCATAATTGTTCCAAACCAAAATAGCGGCCATGCATTATTCTAAAACAACATCGTAAGAATAACATGTCAAAAAGCACATTACCTGTTTAGTTAGGACTAGTTGGCTAATGAGAGAACAGCAGTTGTTAAAAGGCTTATTTCATTCATTTAAAACTTATGACAGATTGGATAAAGAATCCAAATTAGGACTGAACTGCAGCATTAAGGAGCTGGACGCTGATTTGATGTAATTCGCTTTCAGAACTGAATCTTTTCTGTTTAACCAACCTTTCATCTATTTATTTCATTCACAAGCTTAAATTTGTTTTGCATAAAAGTGTTGCTAAAAATTAAAGTAATCAATAAAAGTATCTTTCATACTTTTATGTACTTCTGGTTAATTACTGGTTTCATTAGCTCCAGTGCAAAACACGAGAAGCAAACTGCAGACTCCAAACCTATATTGTGATTTACATTTGGGGTAAAGAGAAATTTGTGGAATTTGTTTTGTGTTTTTGTTTTGTTTTGTTTTGTTTATGCCAAAATGAGATACGCTGGCTCATACCTGCAAATGAACTCTGCTATCTTATCTCTGAATAAACAGTTACTAATGTGAAATATGCCCCCAGGAATGTTACACAGAGGAGGATGTTGTGACCCACCCAGAATTATGTCTTGACACTGAAGTGAAATCTGGCACAGTTAATGCCTGGTTGGTTGAGTAATTCAGTCTCCTCTCAGTAACAGGAGGAAGGACAGATCAAGGCTGAAGCCAAACATCACAGTAGTGTCCAGGCTTGAATATAAACAAAGTGTTGGAGGAATTTACTTCAGCCTTTTACACCAGTCATCCCGTGTCAGTATGTTTGGAGTGAATTTTATACTGTTTGTTGTGTTTCAGGTCATCTCAGCCCAGCAGCTGCCTAAGCCAGACACAGAGAAACTAAACTCTATCGTTGACCCTCTTGTGTGGGTGGAGACCCATGGGACTCCCATAGACAACAACAAGAAAAAGACACATCGCATTGACAATAATGGTATGTCAGCAACAGCAGTGCATCACCTTGTCAGGCTTTCAAGAACGTTCATGTCCAAAACTTTGTAGACACAGGCATTTCCGTGTTTCTGCTGAAATCAATGGTATTAACAGGGAGTTTGTGCCTTCATGCTGCAGTAATGCCTCCTACTCTTCTGGGGAGGCTTTATACTCTTTGTTTTAAGGTTGCTGTGAATTTTAAATGCATCCAGCCACAAAGGCATTAGTGAGATCAGATACTGATGCTCCACTGCCCCAGAGAATGCAGCTCTTCTGCTCCACAGTCCTAGTGGTTATAAGCATGTCCTAGTGGTTATAAACCCCCACTATTCAGTTCTTGGCATTGGGCAAAGAGACTTTAGTGCTCATGTGCATGTCCTCCAGAGCAATCACTTCTGTTGGCAATGCAAACTAAAAACCTTTATGAGTAATGGGTAGCTATACTAGAAGGAAAATAAGTGCTGTTGAACATACAGTGTACAGAAGGTAATATGAAAAGGATTATGCTGTGTTGCGTTTCAAATTTCTCCTAAAACCTATTTATTGTTCCAGTGAGAATGTGTAACACAGTTCTTTATCTGTTCTTTGTACTTGTACCCAGGTTTTAATCCCCGGTGGGATTGCACCTTTAAGTTTCTGTTACATGTGCCTGAGCTGGTCCTGGTGCGCTTTGTAGTGGAGGACCACGACTACACCGCCAGGAATGAATTTCTGGGCCAGTTTACACTGCCTTTCACCAGTATGCGCACAGGTCTGCACCTCTGTTTCTTTGTGAATTTAAGTGGTATGTATAGGCAGGGGTTAAAGTAGAATTTAGAAGAAGGTGTAACTTTTTCTAGGAGCATTATATTTAACTATCTTACCACCAAGCCATCCAACATCATTCACATACCCATCCAACTAGTTGGTCAGCTACTTCCATTTACATGTAAGTGAAACCTTTAAACCTGTGATCTATTGTTATTTTCTTGTGATGCAGAGATGGCATGGTTAATGGTTGTCTAAAAATACATTTTTTACTCATTTAAGTTACAGTTAAAAATACATTTTTACTCTCAGAACATACCTTGTGCAATGATGCCTAAAGCAGTTTTTGGTACTAAGCGTTGTGCCTGTTACTAGACAATTAGAACTAGTAGAATACTTCAGAATACAGTGCCAGCCGAAAGTACTGTTGAAGTCCAGCAGTTGTGGGTGGCAGAACTGATTAAGTCAGAGAATGAAAAAAGACAATGTGTTAGACATTTGGTTTTCAACAATTTGAATACAGTATGTGAAGTTTTTTGTCCACGGTTTGTGGAGTTTGTGAAAATGCTGTTTTAAAATCTTTGAATTACATTTTTTAAAACTGCGCAGTAACCCTGTATATATCCCTGACCCTGATGCCGTTTTAAAGTAACCGCACTGACTGGATTCCTGTCCTGCAGGTTACAGACACGTCCGGCTAATGAGAGCCGATGGTTCCAGCCTCTCACCCGCCAGCCTCTTCGTTCATGTGAAAGTCACGCCTAATTATGGCAGCCCCAAGCGTGCGGCATCACCCAACGCCTAGCAGAACCCAACGAGTTACTGCCAGGATGTTCCAGGATTTGCAGTGTTTGCAACTGATTACTGTAATCATTACATTTTACTGTGTAACGTGCAGGTCATGGTATTTTACTGAGGTCACTGAGAGGCCAAATGCAACAAGCTTGGGAGAATATTCAGATCGGAATATACATTATCAGTTTTGACTTAATAAAGCCAAAGATTGTTTCAGGTCTTAGCATGCATCAGGGATTTAGCATGCATGTAGAAAGGAATTTAAGATAGGTTAAATGTTCGAAATAGTTGTGTAATATGCCGTTAGATATGCAGCAATAGATCTTCGTTTAGTTTTCTAGTATAATTATAATGTAGCATTACTAGCTTAAACTAATACTCATTGTAGTAATAATTCTTTCCTATGCAGCTGAATGATTCCAAATTGAAAGTGGTGGTTCAGTCAAAATCCACACAACTCTCCCCTTTAGCCTAATTGTAGGCGATCAGCCAATACATGTTGGTGCCTGAAGTTTGCTTCTTAAGTTTTGCACTGGAGCTACGAGGCTGATGTAGCTAAGAGGTAGAGGAAGCTTAAAGCCATCAGCCAAATAGTGCGGTCACACACTTGCCTCAAACCATGTCGAGTTACTCGGCCATCTCAAATAGTTTTGCTTACATGGTTTCTGACACTGTATGACGAACTGTTATCTTTAAAAAAAAAAAAGATTATAGGTGGCTGCTACTCCTCTTTCTTGCAAGAAAAGAAAATATTCAAGTTTTAGTTGGGAAATTGTGTGTTTTTTTATTGCCAATCTTGATAATGTGTGTTAACTGAGAATGACACACATTGGTGCAGCCTGTAAAACAGACGTGCATGACAAAAACAGATTCTCTCTGGGAGGGGAGGGAGAACTTTGAAAGCAATTTGAATAAGAATGGACTATCCAAGTCGATTTTAGCAAGAGGGTTTAATTGCACTCTTGGGTTTTCATGCAGTTTAGACAGACAAGGCTTTAAAAAGTGTAAAACTGTGGCTGCAGTTAATCATTGTGTATAAATGTATATACCATTGCATTTTAAGGTCCAGTGCAATGATGCTTATTGTTTTAAATTGTGTTGGGGCTGGTCATAAGAGACCGAGCAGTTCATTAGCAGAGCATGTGAGAGAAGCCGCAGGGTAACTCCTGACCTGCTGCCTCCACTAATAACAAATAACTAACCAAGGAAAGCCTGAGAGAGAGAGGAAGTGTGTGGGTTTGTGGAAAGGGGGGGAGGGAGGTCATCTGTGTATTATCAGGTTTTGTTTAATATATGTTATTTTTTCTGATTTACTTGGGCAGTGCTACTCAAAGTGTAGACTTCAGTTGTTTCGAAGCATCCAGATTCTGACCTGACTTTATTCCTGTACAAAACAATATCCTGAAATTCCTTGTACATAGTTGCATTTTCTTGCATAATTAGCTTTTAAAGAAGTTTAGGGGGCCCATTTTGTTTCTAATAAAGAAAAGCACCCTGCTGCATATTTGCTGCTGAAGCAAAACTCTACCGTAAACCATACCTCTGTAAAAGTAACTGTAAGAAAAAGCATTCTTAACTGTCAATGCAAATTAAAGTAAGATGTTTTATTAGTGGTTATTTTTTACTCTTTTTACTGGTCCATTCATATGAAAGCAGGTATTTTAAAATGAAAAAAAAGAGCAAGAAAAATAGAGATTCATGGTTTTGTTTTTATTGGTGTACTAAGCAGGTGTCCAATGGCAAAAAAGTAAGAAAGTTCATTTTGTTTTAAGTGTTTCCTTTGCCTCCACCCATTTTACTTTAGGTAAATACTTTAGATTATTTTTGCAAGTGCCCACATAAGCCCCATGACGTCCAATAGGAGAAGCAAGATTCATGTTTATTGAACAGCCCCTTTTAGTTTATCCAACTAATGGGGAAAACCGAACTTTGTTAAATACCTCTAATACCGCTGTGACCGCTCTGAAATGCCCCTTAAATTATGTATACACTCTTAGAAATAAAAATGCCTAAATGGTCATTTGTTTGGATGTACTAAGAAAAAACTGGTAAAGAACTTTCATATCATTTGGAGGTTCCTCAAATTCTTGAGGTTTTTACAAAACTGATTCTTTAAAAGCCATCCACTTCAAATTGGCATCTCTTTATTTTTAAGAGTATGTCATTCATATACTGTAAAGTGTATTTTTCAATCACACTGTGAAAAATAGACTGTCTTGTGAAGACAATGCGTAATGCACTTTCTGGAGTATGGAAATTAAATAGTTACCTCACTTGAATGATAAAGATGATACTGAATCTGTGGAAAAATCAAATAAGTAGCAATTTTGCTTTGGAAACTGCAGAATGTTTTATTTTGTTGCTCAGGCCCAGTTCATATAGAAATGAACTGAAGTATACACTTTCACCAGCGTTGCCCTAACAGTTGCATATAGCTAATATACTGTAGGTACTATCATGTTAAAGTCACACACAAGTCATTGGGGAAGTCACTGTGTGCTTTAGAGTTTAGATTTTAATATTATGTATTACAATTTATATGATTCCATCCATTTATATTTACATATACAGTTTATAGTGCCATTCTTTTCACACACACTTTAACAAGCACCAAGTAGTTTATTTTCACACTTATAAAATCGGTCTGTGTTGTGTATGGCAATACCATTGCCTTGTTTTAAGTTTATCAGTCTATCATATGTGTTTGTATTTGAGGCACTTAAGAGGCACTTTTATTCTGGATATTTGGGGGAGAAACTGACCATTTTGGTGAAAAAGGGAAACAATGGCTTATTTGCACTGTTATAAATCATAAGTGATTAATGAGTTATTTGTGTTGAATTGCTTTTTTCCTCATCTTAATCTCGTCAGCATGTTGCTCACCACATAAGGGAATTTGTCTTGTTTGTCTGACTTTCAGGTACTGTAAAGCTAAATTGCTTTCTAAATATGCAAATAAAAAGATTCTGGCACTGGAGGAGTGTTTCTGAATTTATGGATTATTTTTTGATAAAAAAAAAAAAACGTTTGGGGTCTAAAGTTTGCTTTTTATTTTTGCACTGTAGCTAATGTAATATAGCTAACACATAAAGGAGGCATATTAACATTGTGCTAATATATAAAATCCAACCCAACTGGGAAACATTTTAGTAGCAGTCAAAATGGCTGCTACTGTTGTTTTTAGCTATGGCAAGTACTTTTGTCCATTTGTGAAAGAAACTTAGGACACGGACAACGTCCTATTTGACTCACTGCCTTTGGGTTGAGGGGAAAATAATGGAAAATGGATTTTTCACTAGTCTATAGTTTTAGAATCTCTCTGGTTGTAGACTTTTGGAAGTTTTTTTTTTTTTTTTTTTTTTTTTTACAGGATATAACCGTAAAAAGGGCTTTTTCAAGGATTATTTAGTGAAGGTTAGGCTGATTTTAGAACCATGACAACTCAAGGAACCATTTGGTTCTTTGAATAATTAAATGATTAATCTGTATGATGAAGGAAATGTTGATA
The DNA here is from genome assembly GCA_037576975.1 of Alestes dentex. Taxonomy (NCBI): domain Eukaryota; kingdom Metazoa; phylum Chordata; class Actinopteri; order Characiformes; family Alestidae; genus Alestes; species Alestes dentex. The sequence continues at coordinate 31,118,897 of JBBIGA010000106.1, read as the reverse complement.
CAAAACCTCATACACTTAATGGGCAAAAGTATTGGGATGCCTGACCATTAAACCAACTGGGACTTTAATGATATTGCATTCAAATACCTAGACTTTACATTTAAGCAGACACTTTTTATCCAAAGTGACTTCTATTCCCTAACTACAGGGGACTTGGGGTTGAGGGTCTTGCTCAGGAACCCAGTGGTTGTATGCTGAAGGTAGGATTCGAACCTATGACCTCTTGGTCCAGAGGCAAGTATCCTCCCCACTAGGTCACCACCACTTTAATAATGATTGGTCCCCCCTTTGCAATCATGACAGCTTTCACTCTTCTTGGAAGGCTTTCCACAAGACTTTGGAATGTTTCTGTGGTACTTTGTGCCCATTCATTCTGTCGAGCATTTATGCTGGACGAGAAGGCCTGGCTCACAATCTCTGTTCCAGTTCATCCCAAAGGTGTTGGATGGGGTTGAGGTCAGGGCTCTGTGCAGTGCCAGTCAAGTTCTTCCACACCAAACTCACCCAACCATGTCTTTAAGGACCTTGCTTTGTGCACAGTCATGCTGGAATAGAACAGGGCCTTCATTGAAAACTGGGTCCACAAAGTTGGAAGCGTGGTGTTGTCCAAAATCTCTTAGTATGCTAAAGCATTAAGATTATCATTCCCTGGAAGTAAGGGACCCAGCCCAAAAAGGTTTCTCAGGCTTCTCAGGTGCACGTATTGCACTGAACAGCCTTGCCTTAGTTCTTAAGAACTGCTGACAATATTTATCCTAATTTTCAAATAAAAATATTGTTCTTTAAAGCATTATTTTAAAGGAAATGACAAAACATCAAAATAAGAGAAATGATGAAGTGTATACAGAATTCTTGAACAAATGACAATAATTATCTTTGATGTATTTCTAGTGGTGTTTTGCCATCCAACTGGTCATGTTGGTCATGTGTTGATTACAGCTGTGTTTTTTTTATACTTTTCCTCATTAAATAAGATTTTATTCAGGTGATCACTAATCAGTACCTCATAAAGCATAGTAAATTGCTTGTGTAGAAATTTAACAGACACTTGCATGGAATAGTTGTCATACTCATAGAGATGTAGACCTGTATATTCCTAACTTTTAACAGAAGTAATTATGGACCATTTCTAGTAATACTTTCATCATCATCATCAAATTCTTGATGAAAATTCATGGTTCTTTCAAATGATGTAGAAAATGACAAAAACAAAGATGCTAGGATCTGTCCGGTCTGCAATTGTGTGGTTCTTTAAAGAACCCTTTGAAAAATGGTTCTATATAAGGTTTCAATATTGTTCAAAGTCAAAGAACCTATTTGATAAATGAACTGTACTGTACTTATCTAAGTAAATGTATTTCCAGCAGCACGGCTGATGGTTGGGAACTAAAGATGGATTTGCATTAACCCCTGTTGTACACTAGCCTGAACTATAGAAGTCCACCCAACTCCTGCATTATTTTGCTCTGATAGCCTATCAGAAGGGTGGAGTAGGTGAAGATGGTCGCTGGAGTTTGGGCGGCCCCTCTTCAACCCCCACTGCAGTGTAAGATAAGGTCCTCGTTGACACACACGCATGCAGAACAGTCAGAAGAGCTAGAGCTTGAAGAGTGACTGCTCCAATGCCTGAAAACACACAAATGGCCGAGCATCAAAGCCCGTAACTATTCATTTTACTTAAAACTTCATACTATTGGTCCTTCATGCTTTATGTCTTGATGACCTGGTTCTGTGTTTGTCTTCCAGTGAGAAGAGCTCGGAGGGCGAGGGTGCTGAGAAAAAGAAAAAGAAATCAAAGAAGAACAAGGGTGATGCATGGGCTAAGGAGGCACCACGGGACCCCTTTGAACTGGTGCGTGTTTGTGTGTACGTTTTTGTACTAAGATTACGGCATTGTCCAGCTTATTAGAAAAAAATCCTTGTACTTTCCACCTCTGGCCACTTTCTGAGATCCACTCTATAGATCCAGTATACTGGTGTACTGTAGTTCACTCGTTTGCTGCATAACTGCCTAAATCATTTTTACTGTTACCTCCTTCGTCATGGCTTAGTTTCTGACCACAGGTGTGTTGCTAGATATTGAGTGACACTCACCATATGGTAGCAATTCACAATTTACAATTACACTCTAAAAAATGTTTTTGTGAACTGTGTGCATGTAAAGAACCTTTTTTTCAGTTTTTCAAGAACATCCACATGAAGGTTTTTTTACACCCTTAAATGTGCTTTGTACTCACACATCTCATTTTTTGCTTCACCATTTATCAGACCTTCTAACCTCTTTTAATGGAAATACAGGGAACAGACAACCACCACTGACCAGATATTACCTGAGACAATTATCAACACAGCATGATGTGTGTAGACTGTTGGGTTGAAAATCGTTCATTGATAAAGACATTTAGCCATGAGCAATGTGGTCAGCAACTAGAAATGAAAGGATGGCTAAGAAAAACTGTGTATCAACAGATGGCCTATGTCTCTAACTGTACAGCAAGGTGGAGCCAGAGAGTGGTTTCTAATAAAGTGGCCAGTGAGTGTATGTTTGGTTTTGTGTTACTCCAGCTAGTTCCATTTAGAAAATATGCTGAGATGTTAATATGTCACACACCACATAGTACATTTAAACTCAGTGTTAATAGTTTTACCCAGTGTATCATTTCCTTTCATCTTACTTCCTCAGCTGGACGCCCTCCCTGAAGAGAAGCAGCAGGAAATCCAAAGAGCCCTGCACCTCTTCTCTCTGGGCCAGGGCCCACCCAAGAGTCTACATGACGCCCGCAGACACAACTTCCGCTTCTGGAACACCCAGCCTGTACCTAAGATAGGTACAGAGCTAATGACAGTCTTAGAAGCCTTAAAGGCGTCACCATTATTGTAGACTAAGTAATATGGAGTGTTGTATAAAGTGATAAGATACTTTCTGAAACCCCTGCATATAAAAAAACATCTAGATCAATCATTTTCAAATTGTGGCCCCCTTATAGATGCACTTTGTAGGTTTACAATTCACTCTAAAGAATATGCCAGAAAATGTTATTTGTTTGATGCCATAGAACTATTTTTGGTTTCCTAAAGAACCTTTAAATGTATGATTCCTAAAAGAACCATTTTCGTAAATTATCTGTGTGAAGAACCTTTTTAAAGTTGACAGAACCTCCACATAATGTAAAGAATCTTGGAAGAACCCAGAACATTTACATTATGTGAAGGTTCTTTATGTCTTGCTCTTCACACTCACACATCTCATTTACAAAAATGGTTCTTTGGGGAATTAAAATAGTTCATCACTCTGTAGCAGTGTTTCCCAAATGAGTACTAAGGGCTGGGGGTACTCCAGGACCAGTTTGGGGCCCACTGATCCATGGCATTCCTCAAAGAACCCTTTATACTGTGGGAACTGACTGACTAGAGCTCATTTTTTTCTGCACAGTTTAGCAGACCCCCTTCCATCAATGCAAAGGGAGGAAAAAGATGACCACTGCCTACTAAAAACTATTTGAGCACAGAACCATTCTCAACACAGCAGTGACACTGGCACAGTTGTGCTAATGGGGTTTTTACACAATGTCAGTCAGTCTTACTGCTAGGCTGAACATGGTCCATCGTCAATAATATAGATTGAGCTACACTGAGTTGTATTTGTTTGCATTTTAGATGGTTAGGTCAGTTAAATTTTTGTAGGCCACAGGAGCATTTGTGGTGTAGTTGTGTCCCAACAGTTAGCATTGGCCTAGTGAAAAAAGGAAAGCATTCACGTGCCAACTGTCGCGACATGTTCAGTTTTATAAGTTACTTCTTAGAAGTTACTACATAATAATATGTTGTTATCAGCCTCATATATGAAGATATTGTTCTATAAATGTCAGTTCATGGTGCCCACCCTAAAGTTCTTGTTTCTTTGAAGATGAAGAGGTGACATCACACGGGCCCATACAGTCAGAGATGCCGGCCGTTCGAGAGGAGAGTTATTCTCTCCCACAAGGTTTCTGCTGGGACACGCTGGACCTTGGGAATCCAGAACAGGTGAGGGATCAGTTTCCCCTCTTTAAAGAACCAGGATTTCATTTCTGTGGCTTGTTGTTTTGTTCTAGCTACCGCTAGCTATGGTGACTGTTGACCCCATTTAAATACAAACAGATGGTAACAGGTCAAAGGAAGATTATATGATGGAACTCATTTTCGGGAACAGGCAAGTCCGGGGGAATGGGATGAGGGTTGACCTCATGCCACACCCCTCACGCACACACCCCTAAACAAAACGGTCTTTTCTTTCTACAAATTTTTGCAAAATTTCAAAATTTCTCAAAAATGTTCCTCATCACCAAATCCCCATATTTTTCGCATATTATTTACATGAATACATCTGCGTCTATGTTGAGATTCAATGTTATTCACAAAACAGTTGTAGCCTCGGAAGCCCTGGTCGAACGACACTCTCTATCTAGTGTCATTTTAATCCACATTTTATGAAAACAACCCTTACTCTCTGTGTTGTGTGTGTTTTGTCTCAGCTGGGGGAGCTGTGTACCTTACTGAACGAAAACTACGCCGAAGAGGATGACAACACGCTGCGCCCCCACTACTCCCCCGAGTTTATGCTGTGGTGAGTGGGACCACTGGGGGGCAGCATTGTCTCATTTTGCAGCACAACCAGATCAGATACTCTGAGCCAAGAGCTTCATACATCATTCTCTAATACCATTCTCTAACTCTCTTCCCGTCGTTTAGGGCTCTGTGCCCTCCGGGTTGGCAGCCTGAGTGGCACTGTGGAGTGCGAGTCAACTCCAACAGAAAACTGGTGGGATTCATCAGTGCCATTCCTGCCACTGTTCAAATATATGAGATGTAAGTACGAGCCCATCCTCAGGGAGTGCACTGACTTCATTAGAGCTGAGAGGTGCTGACAACTCTCATCTGCCATACAGAGCATATGTGCTTCAGCTTTAAAAATGTTAAATAAGCATGTGTGAAAACATATCTCACTTTATTTTTTAAATACATTTTTCCAGCTGCCACACATCTGGTAATGCACTTTTAGCAACCAGATGGACTACAGTTATCTGACCAAAGGTCTGTTGGTTTAAGGAAGTGGTACAGAGAGAGCACTTATTCTCTAAAGATATCCTCTCCGTGATTACAGCTGTCAGAAATATCCGTAAGAGATGGAGGTTAAGAGGACCAAATGAATTCCGGCCCAGACTTAAAAGACTAATTTTGGCTGATTGAAGGTGTTGCTAATTTGCACATTTTACAAAGATGTCTAAGTTAGGCAGATCACTCAACAGGCAGAAAATAAAAAGAAACCAAGAAATGTATCACTGTACAAGAAATGGTAAGACTGGTAAGACTATAGCTCATATCTATCAGAACAGTTTGTCTTATACATCGTTCTAGCCCTTCGTCAGTGGTTTTTCACAGGCCCACTGTTGCCTGGATATTTTCGGTTGGCAGACCACTTTCGGCTGGATATTTTTGGTTGGCGGACTGTGCTCAACCCAGTAGTGCAACGTCACTACCAGTGCTACTTTTGTACTCTACTATGTGCCTATGCCTTGTTTGACTGCTGTGCTGAGAATAGTCCAACATCCAAATAATATACAGTGAGTGCCAGTCTTATGCTGGTCTCTTGCCATTGATGGATGGGGTAGAGGACAATACTGTGCAGCAACATCAAACTACGAAATCCACATGCACGGTAGAGTGACCCATAGTGTAGCTACAAGGCCTGGGTTTTGTAACTGACAGCTCAGTGTAGATGACAGTAAGTGCAGTCTCACCCTTACAGCTGATTGGAATGCTTTGATTTAAAACTCCACAGAGAGAAGAAGATGGTGGAGGTGAACTTTCTGTGCGTGCATAAGAAGCTGCGCTCTAAGCGTGTGGCTCCGGTGCTCATCCGTGAGATCAGCAGGCGGGTCCAGAAGCGGGGACTGTTCCAGGCTGTCTACAGTGCCAGCTCTGTGCTGCCAACGCCAGTGGCAAGCTGCAGGTATGCTACAAATGAGTCTCCCCACTGCCCCATTCTGTTGACTACACACAGACTCCCTCTTTTCTGTAAACCCGTCTATTCTGCTGTGCCCTTGTAGACTCTTGTGCGGCCTTAACTGAGTCAGAGCTTCTGTTCAGGCTTAATTGAGTGAGTGTCTCTGGGTGTCAACAGGTTCTGGCACCGCTCCCTGAACCCACGCAAGCTGATCGAGCTGAATTTCTCCTCGCTCACCCGTAACATGACCCTGCAGCGAGCGCTCAAGCTGAACCGCCTGCCTGAGGTCAGTGCATACGGTGCCATGTCATAACCATGCCGGACAAGAGGGCTAATTAGGCTGTCTTTCTTCAAGGTCTACAATTACTGCAACACTTAAACAAATATTAATTTTCAAATGGTAGACTAAACTGCATCATACACCAACACTTAGCCTACAAAAAATGTGGTGTTCCCTATTATAGAAAGCAAATGAAACTGTAACATGCAAGCTTACGCCTTTGTGTGGTCTATGGCTCAGGCCGCAAAGCATTAAACTATCATGAAAGAGGTCACAGTACCATATTACTTCACAGCTCAATGCTGTTTGTGACAAGAGTACAAGGATTTGGGCATACAGCTTGGATGATGCTAATAAGCCTCAAGTTCCAGTGCAAAGCTAAAGAAGCAAACTTCAGACACAAATCATATCTTGGCTGATCAACTACATTTGGGGTAAAAGTACTGTGTTGATTTTAACAGAAGACAAAAACCTCTGGTCTCCGTCTCATGGCCCTGGCGGACATACCGAGGGTCCAGGCTCTGCTGAATGAGTATCTGAAAGGTTTCAAACTGTTCCCTGTCCTGAATGAAGAGGAAGTACAGCACTGGTTCCTACCCAGAGACGGGGTTGTTGACAGCTATGTGGTGGAGGTCAGTTTGCTCACATTACCAATCTGTCATGAGATGATTTTCGCAGGAGTACATATTCAACCTCTTCTTTACTCACTTCTCTGTTTTGGTCAGGTCATTGTCACCAAATGGGGAATTAGGCTTTCATACATCATTGGATTTTTTTTTTGTTGCAGAAACTACTAAGGAAAAGGCTGAAAAAAGTATATTCTGTCAACAGTACAGATATGAAACTTTCAGTCATTACCGCACATGTGTTTGTAAGTAGAAGAGGGAATATTTTGGACTGGTTTCCTATTTTTGTCAATGAATGGGAAACTTGATCCTGTCAATACAAAATCAGGACAAGTTCATCTACAGCGCATTGTATTAACACTTAGAGGGCTAGAGCTATAACAGTTGTTATGCTCTACATTTGATTTACATTACATAATTATTCATATGTATTTAAGTAGTTAGTTACATAGTTACACAATGGATTAGCTACACTTCATATAGATTTTCTATTGACGGGATCAAGTGTGTACCTTTGGCAATTTCAGTTTGTTTATCTTAATAATTAACAAAAATGGGAAACCAGTCCAAACCATTCCCTCTTCTACTTACATACACGTGTGCGGCATTGATTGAAAGTTTCATATCTGCACTGTTGACAGAATACTTCCACTTTTTTCAATCAATTGTTAGTGAGAAGTAATTCAACAAAGTATATGAGTAGGTGAATCAAAGCATATGCTCCGTTGTGAATCTGTGAGAACATTTGTATTGATGTGCTTCATATCTGTGCTGTTTACAGGGCTCGGATGGTGTTATAACTGACATGGTGAGCTTCTACACCTTGTCCTCGACAGTTCTGAACCACCTTGTCCATCGAAGCCTGAAGGCGGCACATACTCTCTACACAGTCACCACTGCAACCCCACTACAGCAGCTGATGGAGGATATTTTTGTCATAGCTAAAGCTGTGAGTCTTGAGAGGGATGGGTGGTTTTGTGAAACATTTCCTGAGCTTCTCCGCAATTCAGTCACGTCCAGTTCCACCCACTTGTTGTGACTCTCCCCAGTCAATACTACTGAAGCTTCTTCTGAGCTGCGTGAATCTGTAAATTATAATAGGAAACAGGGAGGCCCTTCCTACCCACCTAGACAGTGCAAGTGGCAAAAAAACCCCAAAACATCTAAGCATTCACCCTATCATCAGGGGGTCCTAAGGGGTCCAAGAGTTTTAATGCTACACCAGAAGCATTATCATTAATGACAGTCCAAAGGGACTCCTGGCCATCACCAGGGATTGAACTCCTGATCTCTGCGCGACAGGGACAATGCTTTACCTGTTTGGACTGGTTGGAAGCGTAGTGTCTGAATGCTGGAGTGGATCATTAGCATCAAGGGAACAATGTTTCCTTTCCCCAATTTTTTTCCTTTCCCCAAATGTTGTTGATAAGGCAGGGCATGTTTGGTCCATGTTTTTTTTTTTTTTATTGCAAATTTCAACTGCATGGCTAATGCTGCTATCAGGTACTAGAAGCTTACACCTCAGCGCTTAGCATCATGCATGTCTATCAGAACATAACTGCCTCAATTCATGTTAAGTTGTTATCTCAAACAGACTTTTGGATGCTTTGGTCTTTAATTGTGTTTGTTTATCTCAGCTGATAGACCACATTTGGGGTAAAAGAAAACTTGTTCAAATATAAGTGAATAAATATGGAAGTGTTCCTTCATAGTTCCAACATGTCTCACAATCCACTTTCAGAGAGGATTCGATGTGTTCACCGCTCTGGATGTGATGGAGAATAAGGCATTCCTGGAATCTCTAAAGTTCACAGAGGGAGACCGCCGCATGCACTACTACCTCTACAACTGGAGATGCTCCAACATGACCGCAGACAAGGTGACACTGTTTTATACTACTATATGATTGATTTTTGTTTTGCAGATACCTCATGTGTTGTTGTAAAGACAAAGACTGAATGTAAACATGGGTGTCCCTGTTTCAGGTCGGCATAGTGCTCAAGTAATGGAGCTGTACCTGCAGTCCTCAGAGGAGAGGTCACCACTGAACATGAAGAACATGAACATTTTGCTTTTAAAACCTTTTAATCTTCCTACCCAGGAAGAACACTCAAATGATCACCATACATATGTGTATGACATCATGGCTTCAGTGTAAAAGAAGTTATTTGAGGAGGTTCAGTGGTGGCACCTGGGTTGGAGCAAAATGTATGTACATGTTAAAGCTTTCTTCTTCTTCTTCTTATTTTTAAAATATTTTTATAATGAACGAACAATACTTGCCATCTTGACTGGCTTCGGATCTTGGGGATACTTTGAAAGCCGAGACATATATCCTCTTGTCACCTATTGATAAAGAAATACATTTACATTTAATTTTCAAACTGGGTGTAGTTAATTATTGTTATCTAGTTTTGTTGTTAAAATCAAGTTGGTCAAGATATAATTTTCATGCCTTATAAACTACATGTATTCTCTTTCTATACTGATATGCTGGGTTCTGCTTTGAACAGAGCTGGACATTAAAGACATTAAAGCTGCTCTTACTTTAAAGTCGTCAAGCCACTTCTTGTGATCATACACTGACTTGGTCATATTGATCTTCTTGAGGACGACCTTGTTCTCCAGGGCAATTTTCACCAATTCTCTGTTCTTGAAATCTGAGTTCAGACTGCAGTCATAGAAATCAAGCTGGTTCAGCACAATGCAGTTTAATTGTGTACTCCTATTCTAGCTTTTGGCTAAAGAACAATAGTACTACAATCAGTTGTACTGCTAGCAATACTACACTGTTGCATACTGCTGTTTGCTGAATGCATGTTCTTCTGCCAGTGCACTGAAATCTAGTTTGTTAGTTAGTTATATAGTCTAGTCATGTGTGAGAGTTTAACCCAGAAACAATTCCGTTGTGAACCTCCTGAAAGGAATGTGAAATCTACATAGAGACAGTGGACTGGGATACCTGGGCTTGGGTGTGTATTTATTCCAGTTGTCTAGTCCTCCTTTGGCCATAGTGCGGGCAATTCTGGACAACAGCAGCCTGTTGTTTCTCTCCATTTCCATCAAACACTCCTGCTCCATCTGAAGCACAGGCATTTCCACAGCCAAGGGTGAGGAAAGATCACACACAGTATCCGTTGTGTTTCATTTTCTGTACTTACCTGGATTTTTTTCATCTTCAGGTGGCAATGGAGGTATGTTCTAGGGGCTTTGGTGTCCACTATTGGTATGACTGCGAGGGTCAGAAAAATAAAAGTATTTATTTTTAGCATCTTACAGGTCTCAGTTTAAACTCAACAGTTGGATTAAATTCAGCACTCTTTAAAGCCTCATGTGTGAACAATTGTATAATTTTCTTGCCTTTTTCCATTCTGTCCATGTGGTATTTGTAATGATGGCTATCCCACGTCTTCCTCATATTATTGTACTGGCCATTTGTCCCAACAATTGCTGGGAATGCCAAATAATCAGTCTTTTTCATCTCGGAGACGGTGCGTACAGCTACCCAGACTGTCAGCTCAGTAAAGGTAACATTTCCAGGCAATTAGTGCCGACCTCATCAGACCAGTAACTGTGACATCACCGCCCATTACAGCAGCACTGTGGCGTAATAGAGCTGGAACTTCTCTCCAACACTCCACAGTCAGATTTGTATTAACGATGACTATCTGGAAGTACTTTTTGTAATACATGTGTAATACTACAGTAACAACAGCAGATGGCACTCTAATAGCAACACGCTTGAAAACATCGGGCGGTTTATGGGGGAAGCTTTTCTCTTGACGTGACAGGGGCCTCTTTCAGTTAAATAGATAAATAAACCAATGAATCCAACAAAACAATTTGTCATGAAGCAAAAGACGAAGGATGTGATTATGGTCGCGGTTTTCTAGACGCTGTCCGTTTGTAAAAGTGGTTACTTATTTGCTACAGTTTTTAAACTGAACGCGGGCTAAAGTGGGCGTGGCGAGGGGCGGGGGTTCAACTCTACAACTGACTGGACAGCTTCAGTTCGTTAGTCAGGGAAAATTTAGTGAACCGATTCTTTTGAACTATCCGATTCAATGAATCAAGCGAAGCGATTAATTTTCAAATGAAGCTTGTTCTTACTTAATAACGGACTCAAACTTGTCATGCGCAAAGTGAGGCCAGCTGCACGACACAAAGAAATGTTTAAATGTATGCATTTACTAAATTAAATTTGATTTTTTATGTGATTATTTTAACGGGTTGTGATGACTAGAAAACGTCAGCCTTTACTCCGGACATAAACAAAATCTAGATCAGAGGATCCAAACCCTGGCCCTGGAGGTCTCCCTGTTCGTCACATTGAAAGTGTTATCAGTGCTCTCACACACTTGATACAACCAATCAGATAATTAACATACACTATGTGGACCAAAGTATTAGGACACATCCCTTACTTCCAGTGAAGGGTAATCGATGTTTCAGCATACCAAGACGTTTTAGACAACGCAATGCTTCCAACTTTGTGGACACAGTTTGGTGAAGGCCAATTTCTGTTCAAAGCAAGGCCCATAAAGACTGTTTGGCGAAGAACTTCACTGGCCTGCACAGAGCCCTTACTTCAACTCCATCCAACACCTTTGGGATGAACTGTAACGGAGATTGCGAGCCAGGTCTTCTTGTCCAACATCAGTGTCTGCCCTCATAAATACTCTACACAATAAATGGACAAAATTCCCATAGAAACACTCCAAAATATTGTTGAAAGCCTACTAAGAAGAGTGGAAGCTGTTATAGCTGCAGAGGGGGACCAAGTATGTGGATTTGAATGCAATGTCATTGAAGTCCCCGTTGGTGTAATGGTCAGTCGCCCCAATACTTTTGTCCATATAGTATATTTTCGACTGTTTGAGGTGCGTGTGGAAGAACATGGAAAAGACTGTTTCGGACAAAAGGGGGCTCCAGGAATGAGGTTGCGAAAAACAAAAGAATCAGTTCAAAAGAATCGATTCGTTCTGGAGTTGTACTCCGCTGTAGTTCATTTCGCTCGCCGGAGCACCACACTCTCTCTTAGTCAGTCGGGTTTACGTGGTGTGCCTGGTTGCGGTTTGTCTGTATTAGACAGCCACTCGTCAGTCACACGCCTAATTCAGCCAGAGGTCTGCTCGCTTTGTCTTCTGGCAGGCGTCTCAGAATCCAAAAAGACTTTTGCCATTTTCTCCACGTGCCCTGAAGTTTTACTGTGACTCTGTATTCAGTGGGGGAACAAAAAGGGCAAAAGTTTACTTTCAAAGGTGGAAACCCACAAATGGTCTGCTGTTGTCGAGCTGCCTGCTCTGGCTGAAGAGCTGACCGTCAGGTTCGTCCTCATCTTCTCAGAGGGAATGGAGCTCAAACACGTTCTGAGCAGGTACGTGGATTCTGCCCATGCTTACCCTAAAGACACATACTGCATGACACTGGTGGGCACTGACACCTCCCTACTAAACACACTGCCTTTGTACTTAATATCATAACTTGAAATGCCTTTTCTTCTGTGTAGTAACTTGGCAATTGGTGTGTGAAGCTTAGGAGGGACCAGGGCTCTGAGGCTGTGTGATGTAAACAAATGGGATTCAGTAGTTTCTTCGTTGATCCCACTTTGAATGAACTTCTCTGCTTGTGTGGTCGTCATGGCTTGTTGCATGTGAGAGCGGCATGAGATTTCTGTGTGACTGTGTTCATAAACCAGCAGCCTCTGTCATGTGCTGTAAAGAACCCTATTGTTCTACTACTGTGCATGGAGAGAGCTCAGTAAGGCCATGCAGTAGGACACACGTTGAGGGCCTTGACTGAACATGGATGTACATGGTTCTTCTGGGAAAGGCACCTGCAAAAACAAAGACGTCGCAAGTGCAAACTAACCGAAACAGAGGTCGGGAGTGATTTCACCACATCACACAGAGAGCAACACTGCCAATGGTGATGTCAGGATGAGAGAATTGAGTTGGGTTTTCAGAGGATCTTTTGAAATTGGACCATCATGACCTGATGTAAGCCGCGGTAAAGAGTACACACTGGAAAACATAAATAAACATAAACTGATGTATCTGCTCTCCTAATGCACCATCTCCTTGAACTACACTTGCATAAAGATTTTAACACTTAGTACTCTCCTCTGGCTCTCACACTCTCCTCGTATTCTAAGTCGCTTTGGATAAAAGCAATGTAATGTAATGATACCATTGCTTGACAGCCCTCCTACTTGTGGTTGTATGGTTTGTGTGTGTGTGTGTGTGTGTGTGTGTGTGTGTATTAGTGAGTGCTGTTTCAGGGCGAGTGTGACAAACTTGTTGCATTTTACGTCTCAGAGCTGTTCAGCCTGCTGGGCCTTTTTCTTCATTTTTAAGAATAGTAAGAATTCCGACCCGCTTGTGTGCTTTATCAGTCCTGGAGTTATTTCAATGACACTGTCGTCTCAAAATATCAATACAGCTGCATACTGCGAGTAAACCCTTGGCAGTATGCAAATCAGTATGGTCATGTCAGTGCCTCTGTAATAGCTTTTACACAGGGTGTGTAGATTGGGTAGAAACAAAGCACATCAAACCTACTAAAAAAAATACTTTACATAGTGGAGCACCTGCCCCAAGCTTATGTTTAGATGCATAATCATCTGAACATGAGCCTGTTAAAAAATCTGTTATGTTGTTTGTCAAGCGCTGTACTGTACTGTATTGTGCTTAGAGTTGCACCAAGTATGAAACGTTTAACATTTTTTCAAGACTGCAATTTGTCAAACCGTGTAGTCCTCTGACTTTTAGCAGTTTCAGTACTTACTTAAATAAGCCAGCACCAGGATTTGATATAGTTAAAAAGACTGAATAAAAAAACATGACCTTTGAGGTAAAATCTTTCTGTGCTCCATATAAAAATGAATGGGTTTCAAGAACTGATACTAAACTGGTAGTTCCTTACCGGTCAATGCTAAAATATCAGTAAGCTCCTGCTGCTATTGGAATTCATGCAACACTAATGCATTCTAACATGGCAATTATTTTCAAGTGGTTAATGCTAGACTGTATCAGTGGGATGGACAGGAGCGATGCTCTGTACATCACCACCAGACATTTGTAGCAATTGCTTCTCCCTCGTTATTTATAAAGGAAATTTAGCTTGTTGTTTCTCCAAGAAGGTAACTGTATAAAATAACTTTTGAGTCTTTTCATATCTTTTCACGAACATCTTTATTATTTGCACTAAATTAAACCTATCCCTAACTAGGCCTGTCCCAGATCATTTTAATTCTCAGCTCCGTTCGCAGAAGCTTTGTCTTTTTATTAACTCTTTAGAACCCAGTAGAGTTCCTCATGGTTTTCAGAGTTATAGGCTTATTTGTTGCTAAGAGGGAAATGGTAGTTACTTAACAGTGCACATGATATCATTGTTATACCCAAGTTACGGTAAAGGCTGCACTCTCACAGATGATTTTGCGATTAACCTCTGTTTTTTCAAACGAATCTAGGTAAAGCAATGAAAGATGGCACCCAATGTTTAAATTAAGTTAAACATAAAACATTTAAATGAGTTAAAACCCAAATACACATTCATTTGTTTGGCTCTAGTTTTGACTACTGAATGACATTCAGTTTTATACGTTGCGCACAAATGTATAAAACAGTGTACTTTAAGCTCTTGTCATGAAATTGCACTTGGACCACTAAGTTAGCAGCAGGAAATGAACTGGGACATTTAGCAAACCAATTAAACTGACTATGAAAACACAACGATTTCAAATAAATTTGTACCAGTGCTGCTATTTAGGTTAGCAAAAATCCAGTAAACTCTTGACTGAGGCCTTGGTGAATGCTATGTGCGCCAGCTGACAGTTTGACAGCAATGTCATTTTTCAATTAAGACTGGGTTTTACAGACATGAACTGCGTCCTCGCTTGAGCAACGAACAAGAAGAATGTCGATGATGCCACAGATAGAGCTCCAGACATGTTGCTCTGCAGGGGTTGAAAAGAAACCCTGACACTATGCTCACATATGTGAGCACTTACACACACGCGCGCACACACCTCTGCAAAGACTTGCTGCATGTAAGGCATGCTCCTAAATGCCTGAGGATCTCAGACAAGTCCCTGCAGAGACACCAAAGACTCAGCACTCCCGGTCCTTCTCGCGGGACTTGTTTATTTTGATCTGCAAAAAGGAAGAGGTGAATAAAGGGCTCTTTCTTGCTAAGTGATTGAGCTCAATTGGGTGAAGCTTTGTTTCTCAGAGCTTCCTGTGACTGTTAGAGAGAGGTGAATTGAGTGACATTACACTGGCCAGAATATTCTGCGCTTATAAATGGATAAAAAACATATTATAAAAATATTATAAATATATACTTAAATATTATATGTTAGAATTAGAGCTGATCATTTCAAACAGTAACCCTGTTTTTGCTCATACCTCCTGTTGACGGAAGTCACATCACTCGCTGAAAAGTTAAGCATGGACAAGGACCCCACAGACTCACACTCGGAATAAAATATGGGTGGCTCATTCTACCTCAACTCAACAAATATTTTGTATTTTCCATGCTCAGCCACCTCAGAATCAAACCATTTTGTGGCATTTTGTTTTTCCCTTGGGCCATTTGGAAATCCAGAATTTCTAGTGTGAAATTTAATGAGATTTTTCCTTTGTTGGCAGAAATGCTTGGTTGGCCATTGGTGGACAAAATTGTGGAAATACTTTGAAAAGTCTTTGGCCTAATTCCAAATATATTTATTTAGCTTGCAGCATGTACCCAACATAAGATAAAAAAAATCTAAACATTGGTACCTATTCAGTTTTGACCAGGATTCCAAAGGCTGCATTTTTGTCAGTGTTGTAAATATTGTCACTAAACTTTTTGGCACTAATTATTTACTCCAAACTGCATACTGCACTAGGTAACTTTCCCTAATCTTTTAAGAGGAGTGCACCACAGGTCACCAAACTACAGGATTTTGCATATCGGTGGTCCTGCTGTAGGGCCAGAATCTCAAAGGGTAGTAAAAATGATCACTTTCATAATGTCATTTGAAAGTTTTATGTTCCCTTTACAAAATATACAAAACAGAATGGTGTTTTTTTGTTTGAAAGGTTTTATTGATCTTGAATCTGTCAAGTTTTAGTGCCTGGAAATCATCTTCATTTATCCTGAAGTGTAACCCATGATCACACAGTAATGTCCTTTGTGCTAGATAATGTGCTATTTTGGCTACTAAGTTTATGTAACTGTCTTAAAAGGAATTTAAACTTTGCTCAATAATAATTATATTACTATTCAGGTATAGAAGTTGTCATCAAAATGAAACAACCACACAAATAAACAGGAAGCAATAAAAGTTAAATACGTGAGATATCTGAACTATGTTGTTACTACCACAGCATTGCCAAAATGTATATATTTTTTTGTAATTTGTTTGTTAATTTATATATATATTTTGTAATAAGCTGGAGCAATGAGAGTCATGATGGAATGTTGGGGCAGCTGGTGGTCTGGTGGTTAGGGAGTTGCCCCTATGATCGGAAGATTGTTGGTTTGAATCCCAGGACTGCCAGTGGCACCACTGAGGTACCCTTGAGCAAGGTACCATCCCCACATACTGCTCCGCGGGTGCCGTGTTGCTGGCTGCCCACTGCTTCACTTGGTAAATGGGTTAAATGCAGAGAAAGAATGTCACATTGTTGCAGTGTGTGGTGTGTTCATGTGTAACTATAAGGGCCACTTTACTTAAGAAACGGCATTCAGAGGTTTAATGTGCCAGGTTCACTGTATCTCAGTACACACAGAGTGAGATGAGTGAAGACACGCAGAACGCCTGCGTAATGTGCAGTTCACTGCAATTACGACACACGGATTTATTATGCAACAAATATGTTTGTTAATATAACAAGTTCTCCAAACACAACGCATCTATGAAGCACATATGAGTGAGTGTCTGGCTGAACTGGCAGCACTGACAACAATTTTGTAATGCAGATTGAACTTTGGCTCAAAAGCCAAGGGCAAAAAAACCCCAGTAAACCGTTACTCCCCAACGTAAAAAATTCCGTTATTCACAATGTTTGTCATGTTTGACTTCTAAAACAAAGGCTTCTTTAGATGGCAGAGAAGAACACTGAATATTTACGAGTTTATTTTAGGAAAATATTAATTATAATGTGAACTTAATGCTGAACAAGGTGTTAATCATTATTGATCCAAAAAAGTCTTTAGTCTGAGTATTCTCGCATCTAATTGTGCCAACCATGAGATTCTGGGTGGCCAAGGCTACTTGTATTGTATTTATGCTTGTGGACCAACATATCTGGGTGACACTGAAGAGATTTAGAGACAGTATTTTCAATAGCCTGGTTTTGGATGAGCTTTTACGTGAGGACACAGACTTTTGGATTGCATTCTGTGGTCATATGGTAATCCTAGAACTGTCACTCCAAAGTAATAGACCGTAGTCTGACAATGATTATGACTTTTTGGAGGTATTTGCAGCACAAGCAGTGGTTCTGCCCCCAGTATTTTATAGAGTTTCCTAAAAATCTCACACCAGATGTGGAGACATCCTCTCAGATCCTTTTGGAATGTTTACACAAAGCAAGGCCGATGATATGTCTTTGACGCATGGAAGGCCTTTGGTGTTTATAGTAAATATAGTCTACACACCATGTTTACCACAAGGAGCATCATAAACAACATTTGTCCAACTTTTCAGACTTTCTTAAAAAATGTTAATTCACACGATATCTCATTGAATTATTCTTTTTTAAACTAGAGGCCCAAGGCTAATGCAACTAAAAAGTAATGGAAGTAATGTCAGACTTACATATGTGGTTTCTGACGCTGTGTCTGCCACTGTGACACTGTGTAAGTGGAAAAAAGTGCTTTGTATAGCTCAAAACAGTAGAAGGAGACACCCTGTGGCCTGAATTTTGTCCATGTGTCAGTGTTAGAAACCACATATGCATTTTTTTCCAAATCACAAAACGACTTTCTTCGAGGTGGGTGTGTGATGATGTAGCTGTGGAGTTTGGTTGATTCTTGTTGGTTAGGTGAGCTACCAATGCTTGTCAGCTTGAGACACTAAACGTATTTGACTGATTGAAAGCATTTTACCTAAGGGGAAAACTGTTTGAAATTTGATTCTTTGCTGAACGATCACTTTAACTCACTTTGAGGGGGAATGGATGCCATTTTTGACTGAATCATGAAGTCTGGCAGATGAAGAGTTCACACAGCCTTGGCGTAAAGGTGGCAGGTCATGTTCTACACTTTGTTAACATTAGTTGAAGAGTGGTGTACAACAGTGGTCTGAAATCAAGGTTAGCTTTTCTCTCTGAATGCCCCTGCTAACCCCCTTTTCAGCTCAGTGACAGTAATGGTGGTTTGGCTGGGAAGTCCCTCACTGTAAATATTTACTCAGGCTGAGGAGGGACATGACAGCATAAGGACTGGAGCTTCTGTAATGGAGAGCCAGAGTTGCAGAGAGTAGACTGATTCTGCCGAGTCCTGTTAAAACACTTTAGTGTCTGGAGTGGATTATGTACAGAGTGGCTTTATAGAGGGAGAGCGAGGGTCGTGGTTAATGTCACAGTTTAACAGTTGTTGACATCCTGTGATGTCCTTTCGGCACAGCTACTCATTGTAAGAGGAATGCAATTGCACAACTAAAGCTGTGCAGTAATAGCGGTATAGTATTGTCCAATAGTGACCTCACTTCACTTCCCCTAAGCCGCTACGTTTTTCAGTTCATTGGCCAGAATATGAGAAGTGACCTTATATTGAACATGCACAGATACACAGTTATCCTGCATCATCACGCGCATCTCCAAATAGAGAAGACAGCATGCAAATATTTATTTTTAAGGATTTCCCTCTAGTTTTGCAGGCACAGGGATTCCATTTTCTGACTGCATGCAAAAAAAACCAAAAAGAAAATTGTCACTGTGTAAGAAAACCTCTGACACGCACCATGGTAACTTAATAGGAGAAGAAGAAAACATTCTTAAATCTTAAGTCATTGTAATTGCTGGTAATAACAAAACCGCAGTGTATTTTTTTCTTTTCTTGAAGCTCTTTCTAAAAAGCAGGAACATTCTGTCAATCTCATTAGCAAGCTTGTTCTGTATGATTAAAAGGTTAATGTTTGCCATTTGTGATGAAGACCAGTCTACTCTTGTCTGATTGCCTAAACACAATGTGGTGGCTGTGCTCGATTGCATAAAACTGAAATAAGTCTCATTTGCTCCCATATCCACATCGGGTGCTAAAGTAACGACGCAAGCATGAATCAGTCACATTTATGAGCTTAGATGTTGATGTGCAACAGTCCTTAGTGACTATAACTGGCAGAACAGAGTGGTTTTAACAAAATAAAAGTGTGTTACCTAAGTGTTAAAAGCTTAACTCTGTTGCTTAAACTGTAATGTATACACCGGTCAGTACTGGTATTCATGTGGATGTTCCTTTCACATGTACCACCTACCTAAACTTTGTTTCGGCGTTGGTGGCATTGGTGTTCCCTAATGGCAGTGACCTCTTTCAGCAGGATAATGCACACTGTCACACTGCAAACATTGTTCAGAAACAACCTGAGGAACATGAACAGAAGTTCAAGGTGTTGACTTGTCCTCCAATTCCCTAGATCTCAATTTGATCGAGCATCTGTAGGATGTGCTGGACAACCTGGTGTAATTTATAAAGCCCCCACCTCATAACTTGCAGGGCTTAAAGGATCTGCTGCTGAAGTCTTTGGGCCAGATACCACAGCACACCTTCAGAGGTCTCTATGCCTTTGTCTTGGCAGCAGTAAGGGAACCTAAACAATTTGTGGCTCGTGGCTTTAATGTTATGCTTGTTTGGGAGTGTGTGTATGTGTGTGTGTTGGGGTATATATTCATCGTTTTTATGCTGCACATTCTGACCTCAACAACCACTGCTGACAAAACCATATACAATCCTATCTGACTAGTTAAACTGAGTTGTATATCAAGAAATCTTATTCTGAAATTTGAATCAGAATTGAAACAACCCACAAATGTGACTTGAATCCAAATGGAAAAAGTTGGATTTCATGTGGCTTTTGCTTTTTAACACAACAGAAAATCTATCCTGCTCAAACCAGATAAAATCAGATTTGAGCTGCCTGCCTGAACAAGGCGTAAATTCTCGCACAGAAAATCTTGATCCATCCATGTTTGAGATATTTCCACAATTTTGCAGGTCTTAGCTTCAGAAGGCTGACAAAACTGGATTGTTCTTTGAAAAATGTCATTTTATGTATATTATGCATAGGATCATTACATTTGAATTTTGTGCAAACAAAAGTAATTACTTGAATTCTGTGGGTTACGTATGTTAAATACTAATGCATCTCATGTGTTTTTGTTCTGTTCCTCCATGTGCAGAGAAAAGATGCAGCTAGGCCACTAATACTTGGCAGTGTTTGCTAGTGCATCACTGCCCCAGCTCCTGGCATTGCTGTGTGTGGACCCTCTCAGTTTCATGTGGTTCGCTCGCTCTTAAGATGTTTTTAACTGTTATGGACCTGTTAGTCTTTAACATTCTTGGCTTAGGCCTCCTTTACCACACCCGTTCTCCTCTTTCTCTCTCTCTCATGCTTTGCTCAGCTCAGCTTCAGTCTTCCAGATGGTGTCGGGTCTTGGGACACCCCATGACTGTAAACAGTGCCCCTCCCTACCCTCCTGGTCTCCCGCTTTTTTCTCATCTCCTGGCCTTTTTTGAAGTGGTTCCAGTTTTCCGTCTTGAGTAAATGAAGTCTCCGTTTGCAGTCAGCTGGGATCCCCATCACTGAAAGCTAATGAGCTGGAATGCCTGGATCAGTCAAATTCTTACCCACCCTTACGCCCTGACCTAGCCCACGACTACACTCAAACCACAAGCTCTGTGTGAGTGTGTGTGTGTAGACTTACTGAGGCCAGTGTCTTAGATCTGAGCCTGTTATCTCTCTTCCCCTCCTGTAGCCTGTTAGGCCCCATTATTACAGTGGAGCCCAGTGGAAATCCCTCTGACAGGAATATGCCTTCACTCGCCCCGCGCTCTGCCAAAAATGACTAAGTAAACGATACAATTTTCTTCAGCTGCATCGTTAGTCTCCCAAATTGTTTACATAGAAATCACCAGAAAATCTCCAAAATGCCCCTTTACCTACGTAACCACATCCAGCTCTTTATTAAAATGGCGTGGACTGGATGTGGTTTGGGACACAGTATGACTTACTGTAACCTATAAAACGGAGCAGAAACAGGCCTGGTAATCACCAAGTTGATTATTTATGAAAGTCATTGTCACAAAAACAGATTCTAGATCAGCACTCCTATTCCTGAGGTGGTTTGTGAAAACAAACCGTCTTGCCTAAGGCTGGCCCTAATGTTCAGCGACATGGATTTGTTTGTTTTTATAGCTCACAGTTAGTCATGCTTTTTGTTAAACCACACTGACAAGTTTGCAAGTCTACATTAGTAAGTCTACACTGTAGACTTTTCGGCAACCTGTGCCAGTCCTGCATTATCTTCATGCTGCCTCTGTGTTAACCATAAAACAGTGATGACTTTTCCGTAGCTCTCTGGCTGGCCTGCAGAGGAGATGTTTAAAGTTTAAAAGCCTTTAAAGTCTAGTCTTGTGAACATGTCCGGCCAGTGTGTATCTGATCCTCTGGGCTGATAGGGGCTTCTCTAACCTCACCCTTCCTCTCTGACTCTTCCTAAGGCAACTCTGTGTGTGTGTGTGTGTGTGTGTGACTGTATGTTTACTCAGTCTTTCTTTGCAGCTGTGAAAATCCCTGGTGCGTGAGTAAATACTTGATTTTGCAATGCCAGTCTCAAATTCCTCTCCTACCTCATATTGCCTGTTCTCTCCCTTTTACATGCTTGTATAACATGTGCAGAATTGTGGGAGAAATATTGTATTTCTTTTATTTGCCCATTGAATGTATGTTTGTTCTATCCCTCTTGTGTGGAGGGTAAACAGCGAGCAGGAAGTTGGGGACAAAGGAGCAGACTCAGTGATTCAGGAACACATTTTGCTCTCTTTCAATCCTTGTGCTGACACAGGCCCCAACAGGCTGACTCTGTTCTAGCTCTGCAGCCCATTGTGTGGTACATGTGCCTTCAGGAGTCAGTAAGCAGGAGAAAAGACTTTTGCATGCAAAGCTCTGTACACTGAATGCTAAAAATGTAAATGTAGACTTTTTTCAAGCGTTTAATGAAACAAGTCGTGCTTTACCCACAAATGTGTTCTTTAGCAACAAAGGTTGAATTGTGGATGATTGACTTAAGTTTAGCTTTACAGGTCTAAGATACAGACGTGGACTACTCGAGCACTGATGTACGTCGCTCTGGATAAGAGCGTCAGCTAAATGCCGTAAATGTAAATGTAAATGTAAATGTTGTTACAATGGACGTGACAAAAAATCATCCAGTTTGACGACATTGTTGCATAGTTTTTGCTAAAATGCCTATTAGCAATGTAACGAAATAATACATATTATTTATTAAAAACATATGTGTGTAGCAGGGCATTCTGTTAGGATAGATTAGGTTTGGTTTCTTTATCTTTGGTCTTTTGTTGTCATTTTCAAACTGCCTGATTTGAAAGACAGTCTTGCCTAGAAGCATGTTTATACTGGAAACTCAACCTTATGTTGTGAGTAACAACATTTTGTAAATGTGCTTTCTTTCTTATATCTTTAATATATTTATTTGGCTATTGATTTTTTGCTGATTTATGTCATATAAAGATGCCTTGTGTACAAAAGTGCAGTAATTGCCTTTTGAATGCCGTGCTGAAATCAGCACTCAGATAAGGCAGGTCACGTAACTTAAAAGACATTATTAATCCAGACGGGGATCAGTGCTCTCAGTCGGGGTTTTGGTAGATGGTAGTGCATTACACCCAGCTTTGGCAATGGGGCAGAGAGATTTAGTAGAAGAGGAGGTGGGGGCATTAAAAGGGTTTGAGGGTCATTGGGTGTAACTGGGCAGCGATTTACTGCTGTCTCTGTGTGTGCTGTGTGATTTTGTCCTTTGCACAAAGCTACCCACCCCTCAATATTTTATCTCACGATTACTAGAGCATTGCCCCCAGTCGCTGCCATGGCAACACATGCCCTCAAAAAAAGGGAAGAGGGGATGCAGTAAGACCCCCTGCAGTTTTTTCCCTCCACTCTGATCACTCCAGGCTATGAAAGTTCATTGTACTAATATAGATCCTAAACAAAGTTGCAGTGGTAATAATAGTGGTGATAATCTGTATATCTGTCTGTCTGTCTATCTATCTATCTATCTATCTGATAGATCTATCAATATATCAGTATATTGACAGTAATTTGATACTTGCTGTAGCAATCCTGACATAGCAGAAGACCACAGTCAGTATGTGAATTAACCCTCTAGCCAGTCGTTGCACTTCTCTCTGCGCACAATGATCAATCCTGACTGACAAAAATATTTATGCATTCCAATAAAAATGAACTATTTTGGTCAAAATGTCACAGGCCAGGCATTATCATGCCACATCACTGGGAATTGCGTATTATAATCGCATGTAATCGCATAAAATCAAAAATACATATCTACTACTGTAAGATGGCTCATATGGTGAAATATTCCCACAACAGTGTGCATGTAGCTGTGTGAAAAATCCCATGCTACTTGACAAGTTGAGCGCAACATTTTATTATTTCACCAGATAGATCTAGATATAGTTTTACCAGTTTCATCTAATTAAATTAGAAGCTAGTCTTTTAGTGTGATATAAAATTTACAAACTGCATTTGCATCTTTGTAAGTCAGGAGAGGAGGAAATAAATAACTTAGGTATGTAGATCACATGGGATGTTATCAGGGTCTTGACTGGCTGTTTCATGGAACTCTGTTAAGAGGGATGCAGGAAGCTTCGTGTAATGAAACGGTGAAATTAAGTTTTATGTTAGTTTTAAGCCAGTTTTCCCAGTCTTTACAGTCCTTTGTACCAGAGATGAGACATCCAGCGACCTCGTAACAAAGCAATGAAAACACCCACCAGCACATGGTCGACATTGGAGGGTGTGGGGTGGATAAGGGAGACACAAAGGAAGAAACGATAAAGTGTGCATTATAAGCAAGCCCTGTGGTAGTAATATCTGACTCTGTGGGTCTGTGAACCTTAAGCAGGCATGCGGTCAGCAGACGGGTCCATAATGAGAACCATATTTGCTTTATATTTCGCTAAGTGGCTGCCGTCAATTTCAGTGCTCTAACAGTATGGTGTAATGACTCCAGAGCTGTCCAGGCCCGGGCGCTCGGCTGGCTTTTATAGTCAATTGTTTCAGGCCTAAGCCACTGCTTAGCACATGTAGATGTCAGATAGAGTTATTGGATTACAGGCTGATGAAGCATGCTGAGCCCCATCTCCCCGTGGCCGGTCACATGACCTGCAGAAATCACAAATGCCCTCACAGACTCTCTCTCTCTCTTACACACACACACACACACACACACACACATACACAAACACACACTTTCGCTAATAGCTCATTTGGGACGTAGCGGCGCTGTGCTGAGGTAGTGTATTTTGAGAGGAGAGGAGTGTGTGACAGAGTGGAGGTAAGAGTGTGTTTATAGTGCTTTTAGGTGCTGTTGGCTGTGTAATGCTCTCACTCTCACTCTTCTTGTCCTCCTCCTCACGGATCACTGCACGTCACAGCCAATCCTTTTTAACTGCCACAGGGGAGAAAGACTCTGCAGACTGCTTGGATCATCTTTACACTAGACACTCTCTCTCTCTCTCTCTCTCTCTCTCTCTCTCTCTCCCCTCTCTCTCCCTCTCTCTCTCTCTATCTTTCTCTGCCTTTCACTTTTATGCAGGTTTGGTGATGTGATATCTCAGTAGAGATGCAGCTGTTGAGCTGGGCTGATTGAATGCGCTCAGTGCTGCTGACGGACATACCGTCAAAAAACTGTCAATACTACAGTGTTTGTTTACATCCTCCCATCACAGCATTGGGTTTCACGCACGGATAAAAACAGTTTCAGAAAATCACTGTCTTATCTCAGCATGTGCACAGTCAGGCTGACCTAAGACCTTGGCATCGGATGTTAAACGTCATGCGACATTCAGAATTCCTTTCTTTTGTACTAGAGGGAATCCTATTTCATGACCAAATTGAGGATGGCAAAATACTACAACCACAAATGTTTGTGCCCTTTTATTTGATATTGATTTTTAAAATTATTTTATTTATTGTTTTATTAAATTAAATTTACCCAAGTCTTAAATTCTTTCCTCCATTCATTCCCAAGAAGTGTTGGCTGGGTTAGGTTGTATGTGCTAGGCTATTGTTGTGTTGGGAATATGTCTCTCAAGTTCTGTCATTTTAAGTATTTTGATTATCTGTTTTAATACTGAATCAGTAAAAGTTGAATGTTTTGAGAATATCTGGTATCATTCGAATGTTTCTAGTAATACATCGTGTTGGTCTTAAAAAAAAACACCATGGTCTTAAACGGTCTTAAAAAGTTCTTAAATTTAACTTACTGAAACCTGCAAGAACCCTGGCTTATGAAAAATAAAGAAATTGCAGAATATCAAGCTTTCTTAAACAGTAACTGCCACTCGGGCACCTTTTTCTCTACTCTGGGATTCTTCCTGTGATCTGTAGAATACATTCTTTCTTTTTTGAACAGTGTATCTTTTCTTTCTCATTATTTGGTGATAAGCTGATGTATCAGCTGGACCCTAAGTTGTGGGGACTGCTGTGAACTGACAGTGTGGTACTGAAAAAGAAGCCTTACAGGGCTGTCGTCAGTGGAGATTTGCATGATGTTGCTGGTTTGATGACACTGATGCATACATGAAACTTAACACCACACATTTAGTGCAGAGTGTCTCTCTGTATAATGCTGAATGCTGTATTAGAATTCTGAGTGTATAATGCTGAATGCTGTATTAGAATTCTGAATGTATAATGCTGAATGCTAGCTGTCAGAAAGAAAGGCCAGATGTTATGTGTTGTCAGGGATGAGCTGCAGGAGTGATTTAGGGGTGTGCGTGTTTGTGTGTGGCCATTCTGTGCTCTTCTGCTACCGAGAGGCCTTGCTCTGGTTATGGGAAAGAAAAAATGTTTGGTTCGTAACTGCAGTTTTGTGTGTTTGTGCTTGTCTTTAAGGGTGTCTTTTGAAGCACAGTGGCCTGACTCACTGTTTGTCATAGGTGTGTATGGTAGCTTTTCAGAGGGAAATTTCAGCTCTTCGTGTGTAATCACAGTTTATGTAGCTGAACAGAATGTGCAAAAGGTTTCTTTCCAAAACGCTGCTCATCCACTTGTACCAGTGTTGCATGTAAATAGGTTTAAAACAGTTGTCATTTAGTGAAAATTCATTTTTATACAGGTTGCATCACTTTATGTAAGTGTATGTGTAAAGCCCACACCCAACAACTTATTGTGGTAAAAAAAGAAACAATGACAATAGATTTTTAATGCATTTGGACCAAAACCCTTCACTTGTTTAGCCCCAGAATTCCTCTTTAGTATGTAATAACATTTAACAGAAATTTTGACTGTTATACTGCCCATAGTTGCATTGTAGGCATCTGCAATATGCTGTTGAACCTATAACAAATAACTGAATGTTTTATTATGTGCAGTGACCATTCTAACCAACCACATGTGTTCTTTGGGCTTTAGGATGAGTTTTCCAGCAGGTTAAAGTCATTTTGGTAAAAATGACTTACATAAAAATGACTTTAATGCTCTAAGTGGATACATTAGAGTATATACGTGGCATATTGCAGTTGTAATAGGGGGCAATATATTCGCAGTATTGCTTTTGCAGTATTGGTCCGTTTTATGCAGTCCTGGGGTGTAAGTAGTTCACTGTCTTTGTAGGGTGTTGAAATGTATGTAGGGTTCTGGTGAAATGCTGTCAGGGCCACAGTGAGGAGCTAGATATGTGGGAGCCAGAGCTAATGACAAACAGATGCTGTGGTGTTGAAATTTCAGTGCTGACAGTGTTTCAGATTAAATCTATGCTCTCTGACTGCTTCATATTGACTCATCAGTGCTGTCTTCACAGTGCCGAGTTGTGAGAAAAGAACCCTAATGCAGTGTCCCTCCTATTGCCTTTATTAACTGGTGTTGACTGGAGCAAGTTAGCTTTTATTTATGACCTGACGTCTGGTCAAATAGGCCTGAGCGTGTGCAATTAATCATCAACCCAGAATTGGAAAAGGCCTTTGTGTAACTTCAGACACTGCATATGCTGAAAAATGGTGGAAAAGTAATTACAAATTCTCTGAAATTACTTGGAAAACTATTTTTACATTAACATCTGTTATATGTTAAGAATATTTTTTTTTATTCTTGTAAAATTGTGATTTTGGAGATAAAAGATTTTGCTTTGGCTGTGACGATATGGTCATTTACCATAGCTAGTAATTTCAGTGCATATCCTTCTACCTAGCGTGAGAACTGAAAGTCAGTTTACTACAAACACATTTACTATAGAATCCAATGCACAGGTGGTGAAGCAACAGAAATAGCACTGTGTGTCTTTTATTGCTGTGTGGGCAATAGTTTGAATGACTACAGCACCAGACCGTGTACAGATGTTCTATTTTCAGGTTATTAGTAGACTAATCTTAATAGATAGAGATGGATAGAGAGACAGACAGATAGACAGATAGATAGATAGATAGATAGATAGATAGATAGATAGATAGATAGATAGATAGATAGATAGATAGATAGACGGATAGATGGACAGATAGACAGATAGATAGATAGATAGCTCACACAAATGCATCTCATAACAGCAGCTTAACACAAGTCATTGAAGCTTGAATGCTGTGACCTCCAGCTGTCCTGCTCTGAGTGTGGATTTAGCTCAGGTCAGATAGATTAGGCCCATCCAAACTTAAGGAGTATGATATGAGATAATAGGCCCATGTCTGTATGTCAAGACTCTAAGCTCATAAAGCCCAATGGCTTAGCCCGGCAGTTCCACACTAACTCACGTACTTCATACACACTGAATAATGTTTATAAGGGCAGGCTGCTACTTATCCTGGCTGGTGGTCCCCAGACACATAAGAAAAGCAAACACTCTCAGTCATGGAGCGGAAGGCAAAATGCGGTTCAAGTCGGTGTGTCCAGTGTCCGGGGAATACTGGTGCTGAAAGCAGGCCAGTGTTGCCCTGGGGTCAACTATGTTTGAACTAAGGATGGACAAGACTCCACTTGGTGGTCCTCAAGATGCAGAGAACTACCCACAGTCCTAAACGTAAGCTTTCTAGGAGCTAAACATAATGACATAACATTTTGCCGATATGAGAAAGCACCCTCACACCAGATGAACACACTGTTTGTAGCTCAGGTCGGAGTGGGCACTGTGGCAAATGTGCAGTATCATGGTACATAATGACATTTTAATACGTTCACACTATATGTATCATGTGTTTTCTGAGATGCGATAGGTTTCACATACTGTGCCACATTAGGTTCAGTCAAGCAAGATGCCCCTCCCTTAAGTTTAGATATATATTTCAAAATAGTTTAATCTACAGTATTTAAAACCCAAAAAATACTAGTGTTAAAATAAATTACTCAGACATCAGCAAAACAGTTATACTGTGAGGCAGACTGTGTATCATGAAAAGTATGGTGATATTATATGTATATGTCATATTACTGACCTTTACCACAAAACATATGACTGCCCAAGATTTCCACATCATAAATCATAATAATAATAAAAAAATCAGGATTGGTTAGATTGCTCATTTACATATTATAGCCTTTGTGATATTGCAGATCTTCTTATTACAAAAAACAAAATCACAGTAAGAATGAACAAACACCTTCATTCATAATATTATACAGCTCTGTTGTGTTTAGTGACTGATCAATAGTATCAAACTTGAACTCTATCAGGGGCATACAGTCAGGAACCAGTGCATTTGCAGGATTTCCAGTAAGCGGATGAAAATCAGGCTGACTCCAGTAATAGGCAGGATATGAACTGGTTATAGTATACTCTCAGGATGTGACACAGTTGGCTGTTGTTGAGACAGAGCTTCCTCTCTGCCTGGAGCCTGCTCTTTCTAAGACAGGGATCAAAGGTCAGGGACACCCACAGGCACAATGGAGACTCCTGCAGTGTATTTAGATGAGATTTTTGTCTCCTGTGTTGCAGAGATTGGAAGTGCTTGCAATTAATCATTAAGATCCTAAGTGTTCAGTGAGCACTCAGACAAATATGACAATTAATTACACTCATACCCCACCCCTGTCAAGCTCAAAGCTCCTTTGTTTAGTTCTTCGAGAGCTGTTGAAAGCTTTTTAAAGTGCCCCATCAGCGCGAGCACTGATTACTCAGTTATGTTAAAAAGAAAGAAGATATCAGTGTTTTGCTGATATGCCCGACAGCTTTACAAATGACTCATACCTCTGATTTTCTCTCCTTGTTGGGTAGAAAAACACGATGTGCTTCCAAATGAAGCGAGTCCCCTTTTCTGGCTTCAAGAGATGCAGCTGCTCCGTTTTCAGCCTTTATAGGTAATGCTAGAAAGCACACAGTGGACCTTGTGACAACGTTTAGAATTACGCAGTCTTCTAATCATAGTTACGGAATTAGAATTACTGAGGCCCTCTTGGGATCTGCTCAGTGAGGTCATTTGCATGCTTTTGTTTTGGATTGGTTTTGGCATTTTGTGTGTTTTTACATGTGATATTGTGGCTTTATGATGTCTCCCGGGCCCTATTATTCTTGGGGGGTCATCAGTCCCCTGGATGTTGTCATTTATTGTTACCTGATAGTTCAGCCAAAATATAAGAAAAGGGGAAAAAAAAATTCTCCCTTAGCCCAAAGACATGTTTGGTATATGAAGTTCCTAAGTGATGACTTAGATATACGTTTTACACACTGCTTCTGTTACTTTGCAGCTATGTTAGTCTCATAGCTTCAATGAAAAATGGTAAAAACCACACTTCAGACAACAAAGAGTAATCTCACCGATTAACTACATGTGCGCTTAAGGAAAACTGTAAATAATATATTTTGCTGAACTCTGGTCTATGGGTCTGTAATCTTTTATAAGATCAAACTTTGTTTTCATTTGCACTCTTTTCCTCAGTCCATGGACCTTCTGTGGTGTGGACTGTCAACAGATATTCAGTAACTTGGGTTTAGTGGATATTTCTGTAACTTGAGCCTTGAATTTAAGTTCAGGTGAACACACAGAGTATGTCATGGAGGGTCCCTGTGGCGTTGCCCTGTCTCTGACCCGCAGTGCCTCCCTCTGCTGTTTATAGTTAAGCAGAAGCTCCAGTGTAGTGGCAGCAGCCTGCTGCACGGATTTGTGAGGTTCTTTCGCATCACTGGAGACTCTTTCAAAGTGCTCCTTGGAGGCTGAGGTCATATACATTCCTCTCTTTCTCTTTTCACCTTTCTGTGATTCTGTCTGTCCTCTCCTCTCACGCTCCCTCCCTAAAACTCTTCTCAAACTGGCCCTCTTTTTCTCCCTCCATTTGAAGTATGTTGCTTCATCTCCTTCACACCTTCTAGTTCATCATTCTCTTGTAGACCTTTATTTCTGATCGTGTTTTCACATTTCAGATCTTCTATTTGTTTTCCCTCCTCTCTTTCTCTAGAATTTTCACAATCAAAGGCTTTTTGCCCTTTATCTATAACCATGTTCCTTCTTTTGTCTCTTTATCTTGATCGTCCTCTCTGTTTCACTCTCCATACTTTCTCTCTCAGAGAAGAGTGTTTGATGTCTGACATTTGTTTCATGGCTTTGGAGTGGGGTTACAAGGCTATTGTACCTAAAAGTTAATGGAAGATTCTTGTTAGGTTAGCTTACCCTCCAAGAATGGGTGATTCTGTACAACGAACGTGTAATTTGCACCATAGGACTTGCATCTGACCTCATAATGACAGATCCAGCAAGTAAACGTGTTTCTTGTTCTCTTTGCCTTGTTTATTTACTGTAATAAAAACTGGTGCAGCATGATATACAGTATGTATACGAACACTGAACATGCAAACTGTGATCCAATTTAATTAATATGGTTTAGTAATTAACTGTTTAGTAGCTATGGTGTTAGAATGAAGGTCTGTTGTAGGCCTGTCCCAATCATAACATTTTAGCTGATGATGCTCCTTTCCTTTTAAAAAATGACATTTATTTTATGTAAAGTGTGCAGAAAGACTGATCGCATGTGGTCTTTTTTTTCACATGTGATCATGTGATGGCTTTGTGCGTCCAGATTAGAAGGCATGTGTTAGTGAATTTGTTTCTTGTTCTTCTATTTATTGCCTCAACCCATCTGATGAGAGCACATGGAAATCAAGTTCTCTTGTGACACAGTACATGTCTGAAATCTAATGACAGTGGGGGAAAAAAACGAGAACAGCTTAAATGACTGAGATCAGGTAATTGATCTGTAATTGTGGTGGACTTCATCTATTTGTGATTACTTAAAAACTCATTCTGCTTTGAGGCATGACGTGATGATTTAGGGATGCTTATCAGGGGGTATAAGCTCACACTACTTTTTAGGTACATTAGCCTTACAGATTAGAGACATTTTGCTCTTTTTCCCCAACTGTGTTCCCTCATTTCATCTCTTTCTCTTCATTCCTCTTTCCACACATTTCCCCTGACTTACAAACTTAAAGCCCTTTTTTTCCCACTTTCTTTTCGGCCGTATTTGTTCATTTCATCTCTTTCTGTTCATTACACTCCTTCATTATACCCCTCTTTCTGTTTCTGTCGCTTTCTCTCTCTCTCTCTGTCCTGAGTTTTAGCAGTTAAATGTGAGGTTCCAGATGTGGCCCATTAACCCTTGCTCTCTATAGCAGGAATCCAGCAGGGCCGAGCCAGTCCCCCTACTAATACAAGCACAACCACACACTCTCGCTCCACACGCTCTACACTTAATCACACCCTCACTGTAGTACACACACATGCACACACTCATGTTGCTACATGCTGGTTGTCTTGGGAGCAGGAAGGGACTGCATGTACTGTGAGGAACAGATGTAAAGCATGCGCAAATACGTGCAGAGAAGGACGTGCAGGTGCAAGCAATTGCAATGGAGAAAGAATGGGTTGCATAAAACCCAGGTTTGGTCATGGTTGTGTACTGCTTGTGGTGTGGTGGTAGTGTACTTTTGCCTTCAGTCTAGCAGGAGAAGTTGGAAAAAAGAGCTCTCTCTCTCTCACTCACTTGACCTCATTCTCTCCCTCTTGCTCTCTCTCTCTCTCTCTCCCTCAGTCTCTCACTCTCTTTTGGCTGTGAAAGTAATATGAGAACTAATGCTCATTGGGCAGGACTCAGAGTAGGAGGGATCTGGGTTTGAAAGAATCTTCTTGGAGAAGAATGAACAGATTATTTACTTCGAATCTCAGACATTTGTGTGCCCAAATTCTTTGCTTAAACTTAAACTTAGTTGCCAATTTAGTAAACTGTTTAACAAGCACTTTTTTTTTTTTTACCAGACCTCCGATATCAGAACTTCATGAACTCTGCTAAAGTAATTTGACTATTTTTCCTTTCTCTCCACAGTCAGATGATTTGAGGGGCTTCCATTCAGAAGAAACCTGGAATTCTTACTTTTGGAGGAGTGGACTTTCCTCGGCTGATTTGCGTGACTTTCTTGTCTACTAAAGAAACTAGCTGTCAGCTGAAACTGAGAGGAGATGGATGCAGTGGAGACTCTGCAGGGCTCCTCGCTGGAGTCCAAAGCAGAACGCATTGCCCGCTACAAGGCCGAGAGAAGACGGGAGCTAGCTGAGCGCTACGCTAACCTGGAGGACATCTCATCCAAATACACACGCAGGGACAGGCACCGGGACACCTCAGACGCTCCTGACGCAGCATCTAGCTCAGAGCAGGAGCCAAAGGAGGTGTCCTCCTCCACGCAGGGTCAGCCCACTGAAGCGAGCGCTAGGGCAGGTGAAAAGGAGGCGTGGAGTGAATCTGACAGGAAACAGAAAACACTTTCAGAACCAGCCTCCAAACCGTCCCTCACCAGCAGCCTTGAGGGTGAGCGGGGACCTGCATCAAGATCCCGGTACAGCTGAATTTTAGTCTTCTCTTCTAAATGTTTATGTACCTTATGGCTTCATTGGGCTTTCTTATGGATGTTAGGGCTGATAAAGAGTGTGTTGATAAAATATTCTGATTCTCCTGAATCTGTACCTGCTTAGTGTCTTGTTGAGCAATGTTTAAGAAAACTACTGTCATAAATTCAGCAGAGCTGAAATGGTTAAAGCAGCTCTGTTTCAGGTCATAGTGATAATTTCTGGGTTTGAAAGTTGGGGAGGTCGGAACGACTGAACCACTCAGGGGGCTCATCCAGGGCACGTCCCACTGTTATGACATGTGAGCTGTTTATTTTGGTTTAAAGTCGCTGGCCGTGGAATGTTTCACGTTCCGGGCAAATTACAACCACGCTGATTCTAAGCAAATGTGTGTGGGTTATCGAGGAGAGCAGGGTGACACAAATCGGCTGAATCGGAATCTGCCCTTTATGTAGAACAAGGAAAGAAGGAGTGATTTATTATTTTCTCTCCTTGTTTGGGGCTGTTTCTTTCTAATGAAGCAGCAAACAGAGCTGCTTGCAGGCCTGTTGGGTCCTGACTCTGCCCTTGAGCAATGTTTCAGTCTCTAAGGTAAAGATGAGTATTGTATTGTGCAAGCGGCAATTGTTAGTAGACTTCTGCTTGGATGTTCAAAATCAGTGCATTGTTGAGCACTGATCCACTGTCGAATTTCCTTTATCAGTTAATCTTGATTTCAGATAAGCTGTGTTATGTGGGTCACGCTGTGTTATGTGGGTAAAACAAGAGTGTCGTATTTATGGTTTGTGTGTACATGGTATATTGTGACTCACTCTTCGTGCCATTGAGCAGAGTGAACATGACAGCTTGCCATTGCTCTTTAATTTTCAGGCTGTTATTACGTGAGCAACCTGCCAGTCCTGCTGTCGCACATCTAATTGTATGGCTTCCGAAAAGGCTTTTAAGAATCAAAGACCTAACTTGGCAGGTAAACGGACAGGTCTTGTGTCAGAGCAACACTATATCAGCGAGCACGTCCCGTGAAAAGAAGTTCTTTAGAGTGATGGAATAGAAGAACCACCTCTGGTTCATTTGGTAACCAGTGTTAATGATCTTTTAAAAGTTTAAAAACTCATAGTGTAAAAGTACCATATTGATTGAAGTCTTTTCTTTGAATTTTACATCCAAGAATGATTAAAGTACATTTCGCTTTGGAGTTGCACCAAAACTGAACACATTATGGATTTGTGTAAAAGCTCACATTGGTGTTTGAATATGCACATGCATATGACTGAATTGAAAAGGCTAGTCTGGTCGTGAAAAAAATAAATATATAGTCAGTTGGCCTCAGTCCCTATGACACAGGCTACAAAAATGCACACAAGGTCTTTACCAACACTGTATTCCCCAGTGGGTAATTCAAAACGAAGCAGATATCAGGTGTGTTCCAGGGTCAGCTGGTTTGGACGCAGTCGCCGGCAGACTGAAGCGATGACGTGACGTGCTGGCGTGGGTCTGCTGACACTCAGCTTAGCTTGGTGTGAGAAGAATGTTGTCTCTGTATTATGTGCCATGGTTCTGCAGCTAGTAATCAGTACAGTATGACACTCTTCTGCTCAGTGTAGTTCAGTGAACTTTTCTTTTCTGTGGCAAAGTTGCACATAGCACAGAGAATTACTTGGAGAGATAAAAAAAAAAAAATTATGAACAAATGAACAAACTACTGGTATTGTGAAAATCTAGCTAATTTCTAAATGATGCTGTAATAACGTCAGAGGACAGCGGAATTTTTTTTGGTTTGAATTATTTTTGTTAATAACAAATTTTAAAGCCAAAAAAAACTAAAAAAAGGCGGTTTCAGTTACATCTTTAAATACGATGTTAAATACATTTGCAGGTGTTTATAACCATTAACCATGAACTAAAATGTATTATGTATTATCATTACAGGCCTAATTGCACGACTGTCCTCGTTCATCAAAGCACTGCCAACAAAAATCTTCTGTTTGGTTAGAGGGTGCATTCTGATATTACAGCCTTCCTTTATATCAGCACTATGAACACTGTAACGAATAGTATGTGAATAGTATATTATATTGCTCCACTAGGCAGCTAAGTGTAGTATTAAATTTTCTTATATGCTCATTCTAAGGCTGTAGAATTTAATTGACCTCATTTTCATACTCATACACACACGTACACGCACTATAATAGAGCCACTGGACCCATCTGCATTTATGCAGTTGTGAGGAATATGTGGATTCACATCTTTGTAGACCAGTGCCTGTGGTTTTTACACCACTGAACTCTCAAATTGTAATTTTACTCTGTAATAAAAGGTTTATGCACTGCAGCCAAGCTATAATATCCCTCTCTGTGGAGCTGGGGACAGACTGTTTTTGCTGACACAGTCTGATCACGTCCTGCATTGACATTCTCAGTCACCTGAGAAACAGCTGCTTGTCTGTTTGTCTCATATTTCACATTATGCATGAGCATCATAGTCACTGAATGTGCACTTTTAACCACAATTTGCATACTTGCTGTTGCAGATGTCACTCTTCCTCCTGAAACATTAGCCAGTTCAGTTTTGTGACTGAATCTCCTGTCAGTCATGCCCCAAAAATGACCCTCTCTTTGAGTCACTTCATCCTCTTGACATCTTGATCCAATATCAAGATGAACTGAGATGGCTCAGATTTTTATGTGTCACAGAGCATGGTGGGGTGTTCATCAATTAATTGCAGTCCACCTGCCTGAAAGCCTCTGCATTGGTAAAGTTTCTCCAATTTATTCAAGTTCTTCCTGTCTGCTTTAAGTGTTAATAAAATATTACAAGTATGCAAAAAGGAAGTCTTCATGGAATTATAGAAAAAAAAAAACACATGCCAGGGTGTAGTGTGTTTCTGATATACCTCCACAGACTATTAGCAAGTTAGCAGTGATTGTGGGTTTTTTAATAACCCAGTTCATTGTTTGCAGTAGGTGATGTAGATGTTATTTCTTTTGTTTCTTGACACTCTTAACCTAAACGGAACAGAACACAGAACCTCTCCCATGTGCATACTTGAAATTGGATCTACTAAAACAACTGGACCATATTCTAACCTTGCTAGAGTAAATTGGGCTTTTAGCTAAGCTAACAGGCTCCAGTGTTATTCAGCCGTAGGCTTTGAGTCGAAATCTTCACAGAAGAAGTCAACCCTTAATATTAAACTATCCAAAGTGAAGAATATGTTACTAGTCTGTTGCTAGTTTCTGCAGTTAATCTGGAGAGCTACTGTGAAATGGCAGAATTTAGGTTAGTAGAAATCAGCATCATCTTAGTGAGGCTAACACAAACACAAAGAGCATTCAAAGATAATAACTAAGTTTTTGCATTAAACATTGTTGTGTAAGGGCATGCCAGACTGGCACATGCTCATAACTTTGGTCTTTCATTGTAAACAGGTTTACAAAGTTTAACACGTGAAGTCTCTCTATCTGTGCTCTGCAGCAGCCATTGAGGAGCTTTAGCTTTGTGCAGGAGTGGAAAGCTCCTCAATGGCACTTAGACAGTGAGAACAGTGTTAATTAATATATAAAATCATCACTCATAAAGAGGAGTAAATAACAGGCTTACACATCACACAAAGACTTAATAAAGGCGTTATATGTTTTTTATTCTTCATAGTTGCCCTTTAAAAGAACATTTATGTCACCTTTAAAAAGAAAGCCCTCTAAATGATTCTGGGCCTGAACATGTGGTTCTAGGAAAAATATTTGAATTGGTATAGATTTTTTAGAATATGTGGGGGTTCCTGAAAAAGCTTCGTCATACAAAATAATTCTGGAACTGAAACAAAAGTGTTTTTTCGATGGCATCATAGAACCTTTATATTTAAGAGTATGGCATTGTTATGATGATCCACTGTGGTAAACTGAGATACAAATGTTAAAAACAGTCATGGCTGGGCCATCCTTTATTTCTCCACCTCATCCGTGTTTACACAATAATGTTGTGGTCGCACCTAACTGAGCTTCACTGCAGAGTGAGCTGGAATCAGCCTAGCCCACAGGAATGACAATGATAATGCAGAATTAACTATGGGCCACGCAGCCACCCTGCGTGAGTTAGGTGCAGATGTTTTTGACTGTTGAAGTAAAGTCTCTCTTTACTGCCGTGCCCTCACCCGCATCAAAGTAGCGCAAGCTCACCGTGGCAACATGAAAGGCGAGCATCAAAGGCAATGTAATATGAGCATGTTTAAAGCAGTAGTGAATCTAGAGAAAGTGAAAGTGCAAGAGGGCATATTGCTGCCTCTTGCTCTTAAACACATCCCA
Source organism: Alestes dentex (assembly GCA_037576975.1). NCBI lineage: Eukaryota > Metazoa > Chordata > Actinopteri > Characiformes > Alestidae > Alestes > Alestes dentex. Next base: position 31,081,633 of record JBBIGA010000106.1, on the reverse strand, counting down.
CATGTCTGACTGACCTCAGCTTAGAGAAGCTGGACTTTAACCCCAGCTGTACTTAAAGTAAGAAGAGCCTGGTTTTGATTCCTGGCTGGTTTGGCCAGTCTGCATGTTCATGCCACCACAAAGTCATGCATGCTAGGATTATTTCTCTTGGCAGTCACCTTGATCAAAGCACTGGCAGTAAGACCTGGAGTTGGTCCCCAAGCGTTGGTGGCTGCCCACTCCTCCAAGTGTGTGTGTGTGTGTGTGTGTGTGGATGAGTGTGTGACAAATAAAATACTCCTGCTTCTTTGTGCTTATTGACCAGTTATCTTAAGACATATTATTCAGTAACTACTATACATTGTTGAGTAACTACTGTTAAACTAATATGAAGTGAGTGGGCAGAAAAAATGATGATCCTTAGTGTCGGTTTTCCAGAAAGGGGTTAAGTTTTGTCCTGGACTACATTTCAGTGGAGAATACCCATTCAGAATGTTACATAGTCCAGACCAAAGCTTAATTCCTGTCTGCACAATAGACCAATATCTGGATTGTCTCCTGATTAGCTTTTAGGCACATGCTTTCACACTTGGTATGTAAATGTGTCTCTGGTGAGCCAAACTGAAATCTGAATAATATGCAAATTAGCACATATACAACAACCAATCGCCTGTGCGGGTTTCAGTCTGGCAAATCCCTTTGCTGTGTGATGAGTAATATGCAAATCAGCTCGTATACAGCAACCAATCACCTGTGATGCATTTACACTGCTGTAACACGTGGATTGAATGTGTCAAAACCCCTCTCAGGTGGTCTGAGTGATCACAGTTGCATCTGCATTTTTATGTTTCTTCAGATATAATCCTGATAATCAAGTCACGCTAAGTAACAAGGTGTAAACAGGATCTAAGTTTTTCACCATACCTCGACTGTTTTGCTTGTGCAGTTTGTCAATAGTAACCTGCTTGCAGGCCGTAGAAAATCTCAGTATCATGATACATAGTGTATATTGCAAAGTTTGTTATATTTTTGCCATATCACTCACCCTTATTGAGGCTTTTCCTCCTTCCTGCCCGCTGCTTTTTCTGTATGTGTTGATTTATGGCCCTCTCCTCTCACTTTTTTGCCCTTTTCATCCTTTTCCTCTCTTCCCGGGTCTGTTGTCTGGGGGTCAAGGGTGCATACAGACGTGACCTTTGGTCTGTCCCTGCGGCATGGCGGGCTGCTGGGTTCAGAGTCATGACCAGCAGTGCATCAGCAGTGTGGTTGTGGCTCTCCAGGGGCCAGGAGAGGCCTGTCAATCACTAGCCAATCAGTATTCAGCACAGTTATTGCTCTTTCCCTCATCTCTTTTTCCCCCTCTCTTTCTCTCTCTCTCTCTCTCTCCCCCCATCTTTTTCTCAACCTCTACCTTCCTCTCTCTCCTTGCTTTGCTCTCTATCTCTCTCTCTCTTTCCCTCTCTCTCTCTCTCTCTCTCTCTCTCTCTTTTCCCCATGTATCCCTTCAAGTATATTACATTTGTTTTTGTATTCTCTTTCTCTCTGTAAGTGCTCTCTACTTTTTTCTCATCCCCCACTAATCCTAACCCTCCAAGTACAGTACATTTGTGCCCGTGTTCTGACTCTCAAGGCCACCTCACTGTGGGAAACACTTTAGAAGTCATTCAGTCTGGGAAGGGGAAGCTGCCTGGGTTATGTTTAGTCTGTTTATTTCATGCTCTGTGGTGAATCGTGTTTGCTTCAGTGTGATAGCTTTGCAGTGGTGGATGTTGCGTTGGGTGTGTGTCATGCCCAAGATCATATTTCCTCTTTTGTAATTTCGGTAAAAGCTCTTCACAGTGCTGTGCTGGCAAGCCAATGTCAATGACACATCAGCTGTCAGATGCAGTCTTTTTTTTTTTGCCTGCGGTTTTTTGCCCCCATGTTAAATTTGTCACGCTTATGTAAGTCGTACATTTTAATTGGCCTGCAGGCAGCTGCCCTCCATCATATGCTGTTTCTGGGGGATATCTCTCGGTCCTTAGAGACTGATCTAACAGTCAGGATCCAAACAGATGCGAGAAAGCCTTGTTGTAATGGAAATCAGCTGAATCTCATTGGCAGATCTTTTGCGATTTGTCTTACTCTGAAAACCTCTCAACAATGCCTGGTGGTTTGGCAGCAGAGGCCAATTTTTATCAGGCTCTTCATGAAGTGTGCTTTATCATGCATTTGACCGGAGCCGTTCCCTTGAACTTATCTGACATGTAACATACAGTACAGGTGTTAGGAGGAAGGGAATGGTATTATTTCAAGTGTAGCGTCCTATAAAGATCTAAATACTGATTTTCTGACCCATGTTTCTATTGTAAAATATCAGATACAGTAACCCCCCACTTTCACGCGGATCAGCAGTCGTGGATTTAGTCCATCGCGGATTTTCGAACCTCCCGCCTCTGAGCACAGCTGACAGTGTTGTCTGGGCCTCGTGCGCCACGCGGCGGTTACCAAGGCAATCAGACACCTGAACGGAATGAACCTCCGCTGCTCAGCGCCACCCCAAACATAAAAAAGCAACACGAGGACGAGGGGGCGTGGCACACAGGTCCCAGACATCACAGTCAGCTGTACTCAGAGACAGGAGGTTTGAAAGTAGCCAATCTGAGAAACGTTATTTATTTCTCCTTGCTGCTGATTGGCTGCTGCCCTGTGACGCTGCAGACCAGAATTTCCCCTGTGGAGCGTCTCAAGTGTTCTCGTGTTTTTCATTTTGTTCTTCTTAAAGCCCCGTATTTTTATTGCTGTAAATTAAATGAATTTATTACTGTATTTACACTGCTTGTACCAAAAAAAACGACAGCGCACACCAAAGAAAACACCCGTGCATGAATTACAGTACAGTCTATACAGGGGTAATATCGGTATTTTACATTCTAGCACTGCAGGAGCTGTACAGCATGAAAAAGGGTTTACCTTTACATTTTCTTTAAGGGTAATGGGTTTAAAATTAAATGAACGTGTTTTGGGAGCATATTTTTGGGGCATATTTAGGGTTTACACTATAAAAGTAGGCATTTTTAGGCATTTCTTAACCACATTACAACAACCCGGTTGCTCTTGGAATGTAACCCCGTGAAAGGCGGGGGTTATTGTATACACTTGGGCTGGCCCAAATATTTCAAATGCTCAAGCATTTGTTGTTCGTAGGTTTTTTTGTTCCTTATTATGTATTCGGAAGCTTTGTCTTTTGTAAAGCTTTTAGGCCCTGCAAGATCTCTACGACACTCTTGTAGATTCCTGGCAGTCTTCTCTTATAGAACGCATCTCGCTAGTGATATATCTTGAGCTTGGGACACTACATTTGCAATAGGTTAGAAATGTGGCTATTCTTTCAGTAAACTACCTAAAATGACTATAAAAACACACCACTAAACTAAGATTTTAAGAGGTTTACATCTTGAACTTACTTCTGTGTTCAGACTCTTCTTATGTCTCTCTGCATGTTTCTCTGACGTTGATTGTAAAAACGGGTGTATGAAAGTGTGAAACTGCAAATATACACAAACCACTGTGGAATAATCTAAGCTTGGCTGTCATAGTCAGCTCTCACTTGTGAGAATTATTTACTGCAATTATTATTAAAAATAGATTTAATTGTTTATTGAACATTGTATTATCATGTTGTCTTTTGTCATTGTTTTAAAAAGTCCTCAAGACCACTCCACTTTACACTGTGCCTGATAACACTGTGGTAAAATTATTGTAATGAACTGCTTTCCATGGCATGCTTAAATGGACAGCATGTGTAATGTGTTTCCGCATCTGAGTGACCTCACCAGTCTCCTTCTCTCTCTTTTTCACAGTCTGGTGGGCGTGGAGGAAGTCAAGATGCCAAAGGGTAAGTCTCTTCTCTTTCAGACCCTTCAAAGGCTTCTTTGTGAGGCATGGGGCTTCTTTCTTTCTCCCTCTACTCCCTTCATTGTGTTCCTAGTGTTTCTTTCTCTCTTAAGTGAGTGGGAAGAGGAGCACACTGTCCTACCATGCAGCCGCATCAAGAGATGGCGACTGTCTAGTGTAGGACAGAGGAAAAGTAAACACTCTCACAGACTCACACATACATACAGGCACCTTCCACCTCCATGACCTTTCATCTCAGATCCACTGTGTGAAAGAGCAGGGCCTCTGCTAGCCGGGGGAGGGTGGACCTCAGTGTAACTCACTGCCAGCAACATAGGTGACGCCAGCTTGCCGGGATAAAACTGTTTCAAGCTATGAAAGTTTAAAAAAAATGTGGAAAAAAGCAAGGGTAAATTCTGCCTAAATTCCATTAAAGGTGTAATTTGACCTGACTTGAGCTTGGCAAGCATTTAGAATTTATGTCAGGCCAGACATTTTTTTCCATATATTGCAATAATTGTTTCATCTACACCAAATACCGCAATCGTAACAAAAAATTACTAAATTATTCCTATTCCTGTTATTATGATTGATTTTTTTGCATTCTCTTGAAAAGGACTAGCCAAAAAGATGCCAAAAAGCAAGTCCCTGCTCACTAGCAGGAAGACAAATCCCTGTGTCTTAGAAGCAATTTGTCATAACCTGAGTCAAACCATGTTGTCATGATGATGTGTGCAAGTATTGTTCTCTGTGTGTACAGCTAATGTGGTGGTAATCACTGTCTTTCCCAACTGATTAGTAGAATTTATGAGTGGAGTAATGTTTCACAACCCTAGTATATTGCAGACAAGCAGACATGGAATGGAGCAATAGGCCCTGTGTAGGGGCTCAAAGAATTAACATTATCAATCATGTTGACAATAAAAAATGTTGTGTATTTATGTTGGCAATTTTATAAAATTTGAAGGTGCCTGGAAAGGTAATGACTTGACCTGGAGAGGACCTCTGTTCCTTTGTAGGGCGATATATGAATGAAAGACAACAAGGCCTAGAAGCTCGAAAAGGACTAAAGTCTGGCAGCATTTTCTTGAAATGATGGATAAAGTACTCACATACAGCATATGCAACTCTGACAAGTTTTACATAAAAGCACAAAATAACCTTCAAGAAGGAAAGATCTTCATCAGAACAAGCAGTAAATGTTTTCCTTCCACATTTCAAACCCAAATTACAGCTACTCCTTGAGGACACAAAGTTCTCGCTGTAGGTGATTTGTCAGAATTAGTTAATGTTATCCATAGGCAGTGTAGTATGTTACATTGCTACTGCTCATCACTTGAAATTTTTGAGTCATTTTAGTTCTGTTCATTAGATGTCCTGGCACAGTGTTACATACATCACATCACAGTTTTCATAAAAAAAAAAATACCGTCAGCTTATCCTGGAAACCCAGTGCTCCAAGCGCGATTTCTCCACAGTGCAAGCACTCAGACACTTCAGACTCCACAGTTCGATTGACCTCCAGGAGAACTTTCCAACAACCCCTCATTTGTATTTTTAGCCCCAGTAAATCAGGGGTTATTCCCCAAAAACCGTTCACCTCGCCGCGTGTCCCAATACTTTTGTCCTGTGACGTTCCGAGTGGCATATCTCGGCGGGGAAAGCACTCAGACACTTCAAACTCCATTTTTTTTATTACTGTATATTAAATTAAAAGAGGCGAATACGGGTTTACCTTTACATTTTCTTGTAGGGTAATGCATTAAACTGAGTTTAACCCCCTGAGGTCCGAGGCCTTTCTGGTACTTTGAGGCAATTTGCTACACCTTTACACTGTTAAGTATTTCATCTAACTAAAACATCTATGCCGAAGTGACAAATATTGTTATATTCTGGAAAATTTCAGCTATAATAATATGCAAGTAAAGTAATTAAATTTTTTAATATTGTGTAAACATGACATGACAAAAAACATTTTCAGAGGTCTTCAAACAAAGTAAAAAAACACACATTAAATATGTCTGACCAAGACCTTTGAGGTTTGAATCTTGTAAACATATGTGTTGGCTACAAAAAGGTAAGGAGAGCATTCAGAAATGTTATGTAGTTTCAATGCAATTTGTAAAAGAATGAGACTAGGTACTTTTTCTCTGCTCTTTCACATGCATATTCATTCATATTCATTAGATGGGTGTTTCACACCTGTAACTTCCCCCTCCCCCTGTCAATGGCCATGTGATGGCTGTCATTGTCTGCCTGTCCACGTGTCAGTGGTTATCATTGTCTGCCTGTCCCTGTTCCATAAGCGTTTGTAATAGCTAAATCTTCAAAAAATACTGAAATACTCAGAGTTCAAGACTTTTATTTTTCACATGCTCAGTTATTGCTGTTACAAAATAGTATAAATAAAAAAGTATAGATAAAGTGTAAGTGAAAGTAGATGCTGTTTGCCCTGAAGCCGTGCCCTCTTCCCAGCTGGCACAGGTGGCATGTTCTCCACATCAGTGTAAAATTGAATAGAAAATAGCACTTTTTAAAATACTAAATTTTATGATCATCTGGCCAGCAAAAGACTAGATATAGCTTCATTCTCCCTATAAGCTAACCGAAAAAGCACGACGCATGATACTGTAAATGCAAGTCTGAGCACAACACGACATGGATTTTAGCCCTATGATCATCTGGCCAGCAAAAGACTACACTAGATATAACTTCGATAGCTAGTAAAACGGATATTAGGCTACTTACTCAGAATTATCTTCGGCTGGATCAAGACAAAGCTCAAAGTGCCTCTGTTCATCATCGCTGTTGTCTCCGGATAAATCAGACTGTGCGTCGTCTGATTCACTCTCCAAAGCGAGTTGTTCCTGCATCAGCAGTGAGGCTTCGGCAGGGGACATCTTCCGTTCGCTCGACATCCTCGACTAAAGTTTTCCGGTGTGTAACACGAGCGTGGCCCATGTGCGTTTCTTTATAACGGTGAAATGGGGCGTGTTCTCACCGCCGCCTGCTGCACAATGAGCCAGTCACGCCACTGCTATTCAGGTATTCAGACTGCTGTTTTACATCTGAATAGCTGAGGGGCAGGGCTGAGGTGAGCAGCGAGACAGAAAATCTCATGCTTACTTTTTATCCTATTTACAAAGCGCCATCGATATATTTTATTTTAAAACATACATATTTAGTAAAAAAAAAAAGTAGAGGGTTCAAGCTTTTGAATGGTGTTACTTATATGTTTTTAGGACAAAAACTCACAGAGCTTTAGATGATTGTTTTGAAAAACTGATAAGGATCCATTTTTGGATCTTCCGACCTCAGAGGGTTAAAATGAAATTAAAGTGTTCTGGGAGCGTATTTCGGGGCATATTTAGGGTTTACACTATAAAAACAGGCATTTTTAGGCATTTTTTTTTACCAGAACACAGCAACACGTTTTTTCACTATACGCGGGTCCTCTTGGAACGTAGCCCCCGTGAAAAGCGGGGGATTACTGTACCACCAGTCTGGCTCTTCCAGTGTTAAACCAGTTAAATAGTGCTGCAGCCTAAAGAGCTCTGGCATTAATGTACATATAAACTGTTATGTCTTTTACAGTAACTTTTAAAGAGTTTAGATGCATGAAACAAAGCAGCACGTGCATTTTCTGTGTTGGTAACTGAGCTCTTTGTGAACAGTACTTGCAAGTTGTATGTAATAGTCTCTTTATTGCAATAAAGTATGTCATGATACAGTTTCCTGGGCATATTTCACAAATTGTGTGTATTTCTAGAGCACTGGACAGTTCAATGATTCTTAAAAACAGAAATTAAACCAAATACGTGAGTCTTTAAACCTTTAAATGAGTTTTGTTTGATTTTTCCCTCTATTCCGTATTCTGTTAAATAAAATGTAAAGTAGAAATAATTGTACTTATACCGTAGTTTCATTCAGAGTTTTTGAGTAACCAATACTGCATTTTATTTCAATTATGTTGCAACTTGCCAGAGAAGCTCATAATAAGTGCATTGGGAAGATGTCTCCAGTTGTTGGCAGCATTACATTTTTTTTACAGGGTTTCTCAGCCCTGCTGTAAACACACACAGACTTATATTCTTTTTTATCATCTTTTTTCTTTTTCACTCCCTCTCTCACACACATAGACAAGCAGGCACAAATGTGAAGTGGACGTATGACAGCCAGTCCAGTAGATCAACAGTCTAGTGTGTTTGCCAGGCCGCCCAGGTTGCCATTAGGGAACCCCCTGTTTGGCAGGTCTGGGTGAATGTTTATAATGTGTGGGAGAGATTTCTTCATCCGAAACACATCAGAGACTCACATGCTGCTCATCTGTTCCACTGCAGTGGCACAAGCCTTTTTTCTGCTCACAATGGTGGAAAAAATCTCCTACAAGATGAGGAATGCTAACTCGGCACATACATTCTCATTACACAGAGAGAAAGGAACGAGAGAGAGAGAGAGAGAGAGAGAAGGAGAGAAAGAAAGAAAAAGATGAAGTAAAAGGCAGGACTTTTTGAAAGTTCGGTGTTAAATTTAATCATAATATTTCATCATTTCTCTGGGGTGAGGAGCTGATAGTCTTGGCAGTAAAGGCTGCACTCTGTTCGCACTCTGTCAGCAAGAGTAATATGCAGTGCTAAAGACTGAAAGCAGCACATATGTTGTCTGGTGAATATTTTGGGACATCTAGCTTTTCAAGTGTTTTTAATAAATGAGCTTGTTTCCTTTGTCAGTTTGCAAAAAAAATTGTCCAATTATTATTCAGCCAAAAAAATGGACTCTTCATTCCCAGGAAGACATTTCGATGAGCGAGTAGGTCTGGGATGATAACAATTTTTGAAAAAACAATAAATTAAGACATGATGCTCAATTAAATGGGTTTTCATTGGGTAAAACCATAAATATTTGATATTTCAGTATAAGGTCTGTTTCCATCTCCTCCAAAAAGAGCAACAAAGGCTTAGTCTGTTTTCAGCAAAGTTTTGCATGTAAAACACGCCAAATCACACACGTTCACTTCAGCCAATCACTGCATATTCTTGACAAAAATGTTTTAACCTGCTTTGAAACAGAGATGCTTATCGTCTACCTAGATTTCCCACTTGTGGGACTAATAAAGGTTTATCTTATCTTATCTCATCACAATTAAAAAGATAAAAAGACATCACACCTGATCTCAGCTTTTTGAATGGGTTATCCATTTTAAGTGAAACAACCGGGTCACAGACACGAGTTCCGAGGTCCAAAGCCACTATTGTTTTGTATTGTTTTATTGCTGTCCTGTCATTATTAAGAGCAGCATATGCTTATGTTCAGGCAGCGCAGGGCTGATGTGCTGCTAGAAAAAGAGAAAAGCACTCGCTGGAATTCCATTGTTTGGTGTAGGCTCTAGTAAATGTTGTGTCCACCAGCCACAGACCGAACCAGAGTTTGCTTGAAGGTGGGCAGAGGGTTCTGACAGACTGCGGTTCATTTGTTTAGTATGGGTGAAGTGTTCACACCTTTCAAACTGGAACGACCTACAGAAAAAAGTCTGATCGGCTCGCACCGACGGTAGGCGTACTTTAGACACAAAACTAAACATTCAATTAACCTGATCAAAAAATGCTGCCGACTTCAGAAGGTATTTTTCTATTGCGACACAGGCACTGTATCATAGTGCCGAACACCTCTGCATATAAAATATACCAAAAGTCATGTTTGATTAACAGTAGTTAAAAAGGAGTTTCTAAAGGAGGCAATGTGTCCCCAAACTTTTAACAGGCAGTATAAACAGGCCTGATTCCAGCTGGTGGAGAGTCAGAACATTCCCATGCACAACACTCTCTCTCTCACACACACACACACATACACACACACAATTACCTTCTAATCTTTCACAACTGCTTCCACATGGGCTGTACGTTTTAGACTGTTTGTCATTTACAGTGCAGCTGTGACATTTTTACATTGGCTTCCCATTATAGTGTTTTGTTAGCAATTTATTATGCATCATGACCATGATCATGAATAGGACTACTGCCATTCTGGAGTACGTGAAGTTTAGGTTTTAGAACAAAAGAGACCAGTTTTTCCTGTCTGAGGAGCGAGTACACAGAAAGGCAAGTCGGCCTTCGAGCTGTCTTGCCATTTCACAGTGAATTATTACTCATTGCTCCCTGTTCTTATCACCTGTTTACTGAAATGGTGCTATTTACACTACATTTCCAATGCAGTGTGTAACTTCCAAGGTTTCTATGTAAGACAGCTAAATTGTGGGCAGAAATCCAGCCATTTAAAGCCTAACTATTAATTATGTAGCAGGTTCTCCATAGAACCTTAATAATGCTCATTCCAAGCAATATATTTTTGTTATTTATGGATCACATATATTATGATGCTGTTGGATATGTTCACATGTATAATTTTGTGTGCACTATTTCAAATGACAATATATTTCAACATATCATCTTCAAAACTTTATGGAGACACTTGTAACATATGTAAAATGTCACGTCTTTCTGTTTTTCAGAGAAACAGGTAAGCATTTTGATGGTTAATTAAGTTGCTATTACTCAAAATAAATACTAAAATATTAAAAGAATCCATCCATCCATCCATTTTCTACCCCTTTGTCCCGCACTCGGGGTGGGGTGGGGGTGGGGGGTCTGGAGCCTATCCCAGCTGCAATGGGCGAAGGCGGGGTACACCCTGGACAGTCGCCAGCACGTCGCAGATACTAAAATAATGCTAATATAAAATTAATAATATTCCTGAAGAAGTTCTTCAGCATCCTGTTAAGAATGTTGTATTTCTAATGAAAACCTGGTGTTCTAGTTAAAACTACAGCAAGGTGTGACTCACAGTAAAGTCCCTGCGAAATGAAAGCAAAAACTGGAGAGACAGATAACATGCTTAGATGAAGCAGCAGACCGTCTGTATGATGTAGTTGAATGTCTGTGTGTGTTGACAGCTGATGGCACAGCTGATGACAGCTTCAAGACGAGTGTGTCTGCCAGGATGTCTCACTGTAAGGTAAGTGGGGGGAGTTTCCCTGAAGGTTGCATAAAAACTCAATTATCCTTCCAGTTCCTTTAGTCTTCTGGTCGGTTCTGCAGTTGCTCTTTCCCCTTTTTTCCAGCCCATTCCTTGTTTCCTGACTGCTGAGGTGTTCTTCCAAATCATATGCAGATTTTCCATTAGAGCCCCAATCGAGAACTGCTGAACTAGCAGCACAGCAGCACCATGCTGCCCTGGTAAACTACAGCATATTAAACCAGTAGGGTATTTGCTGTAGGCAAGTTCATCAGTTCAGTTCTTTCAGGCTTATAGGAGAAAATCCGACACATGAACTTCCTCTTCATTTCGTATTTATGGCCAGCTTAAAGTGAACTGAAATGTTGTCTTTGTATCTAGCTAATAAATGAGTTACAGGAAAAATGTATTTAATTTCATTTTTTTAATTAAAAAGTCGATTTCCACACCATTGGTATTTTAATTGATGGGTTCAAAGATCCTGTGTCACTATGTTAGTAATTATAGCTGTTTGAGGTAAGTAAGCATTTTGTGTGTTTACTATTTCAAACATCAGTGTGTTCTGGCTTCAGGTAAAATCATGGGGTCAAGTGAAATCATACGTAGTCGTTTTCAGAAGAACATTTACTGGCATTATCCTGTCACAAGAGAGCTGTTAGCTGTGAGAGCACTTCTTTGTGTTGCATATCAACAATGCATGGGTAACAGTGAAAGCTAGGACATGGCTCTCCAAGGATGTTTGAGAAGAACGACTGGCCTTTGTATGGGCATGTTTGATCATCGCTTCCAAGAAATCCATAAAACTTTGAAACATTCAAGCATGTGCATTCACCTCAGATGACTCGCATTACTGTTACATTCAGATGATTAAATAATATTCCCATCAGAGTCTCTGTTCCGAATTATCCCTAGCTTATTGCTGTATTGATTTCACACTTGAAGCAAAAAACAAAAAGGCACTCAAAACTGCTCTTTATCTTTTTTTTGCGACTTGTATGTTTTATTTGTTTTAGGGACTGATGCCTGGGTTACTGCTGCTGTAAACTTCTCCCCCAAACATTGTATCCACTTCTTAATTATTTAAGTATTTAAGTAAAAGAATCAGAATCAGAAAACTTCAGTGATCCCGGAGGAAATTGCTTATGTGAAGACACACACAAACACACAAAGACACAGAGAGACACAAGACACAGAGAAACAATAACAATATAAAATGAAATAAAGTAAAATAAGTCTAAATAAAATCTAAATAAAAAGTCTATATAAAGAAAACAGCCACAATATGAATAGACTATGGTACATACAGACATGCTTGGTATAATATCTGTCTATAAGTAAGTAACGCAGCTGAGTGAAACACTATTGACACAAATGGTAGTTTGGAATAAGTTATTGCTCTTTTAGAAAGTCAGTAGTAATTAAGTACTATTAAGTACTTAATTACCTTTAGCCACAGACCTTTAAGTACCTTTAGCCACAGACTGACCAGCTTAAGGTGCTCCACGGAACGCCACAGAAAGTCCTTCCTCCCTACTGCCA
>JBBIGA010000106.1:31047232-31060067 GCA_037576975.1 Alestes dentex | reverse complement strand
TTATTATTGGCTACATTGTAGATTAATATTGAAAACATCACCTATTGCTCTGATGACAGCTTTGCACACTCTTGGCCTTTTTTTAAAATCAGATTCATGAGGAATCGACCTGGAATGGTATTTAATTAACAGGTGTGTTTGGGATCATCAGTTGTGATGGTCGGGTTCGTACACAGTTAGTGATCCTATTCCATGGCAAGAACCACTTAACTAAGTAAACTGAAACAACAGTCCATCATTATCTTATTACAAAACATATTCTGGTTTGTTTAATCTTATTTTTGTTTACTGCACAATTCCATGTGTTCCTTCATCATTTTGTTTGTTTGTTTTCAATATTAATCTGCAATGTAGAAAATAATAAAAACAAAGAAAAATAAGTGAATGAGAAGGTGTGTTCAAACCTTTGACTGGTAGTGTACATTTACACGCTGACAAATGTTTACAGAATTCATTTTTATAGTGTAGATACAGGGCGCCGATTTTACAGCAATCTTGATCTTTATGCAGCTGAACAGCTTTCCACAGCCTGTTTAATTCCAATAGAAAAGGAAATTAAGACGATTTTGGTACATAAACCCCATTATATAAGACAAAATGTAAAAAATATGCCATCTAAATGTAAAATATGTTTAACAAATCCATCATTTCTTCCAAATCTTTAACTGGAATGTCAATACCCTCAAATAAAAGTAGTTTAATGTCAAAGTTACTGCTTCCAATATGATATGAAAATACAAAACATTGTGGTCCATTTACTGTGGGGCAGGGGCAGCAGGAGCTCTGCACACCTTCCCCACCTTTCAAATGAATGTTTACAGTCACCCTCAAAACCTGGAGTCAATAAACCAGGAAGAAGGAAGAAGGCTCACAGCTCACATCACTCTCATCTCCACTGCCTCATCTCCTCATCCGGCCTCCGCTTTCCTGCGCCTCCACAGCGCACTTCAAAAGCAGCCTGCGTAGGGTAGGGGCGAGGGGAGTGTTAGGTCTTATAACCCTGCGCAGAAGTCCCAGCAGGACGGCACGCAAAGTCCAAACTGTCACTCGTTAACTGACACCACTACACTACCCTGTGACCTGATGACCTACAAACATCTGGGCCCCCTCCTCACCCCGAATGTAGTCGATCAGACAAGACTTGTTTACTGTCTGAAGTTTGCCCCAGGAGTTTTAGCCCTCCAGGTTACAAGGTTAATGTATCTCTAAGAACATTCTGACCAAATCACTTTTACTTTGAGTCAGTCTGTATCCTAGAAATGACAAGAGTCATAAAGTTTATAAGAAACAACAATCCTGCAGAAAACAACCACCAACGCCTCGTCCACATAAGAGACAACAACAAGCGAGTGCAGTCAACAAAACCAAACTGTGATCAACCAAGTCAGTACTGATGTTCCACCTTAAGTACGGCAGTAACGCCACCTTAAGCACTGATGTTCCACCTTAAATACTGAAGTGAAGTAAGCTTAAATGTTCCTCCTTGAATACTGCAGGAAAGTCACCTTCAATACTGATGTTCCACATTAAATACTGCAGAAAAGCAGATTAAATACCGATGTTCCACCTTAAATGCTGCAGTGAAGCCAGCTTAAATACAGACATTTGACCTTAAGTACTTCAGTGAAGCCAGCATAAGTGCTGATGTTCCATATTAAATACTGAAGTCAGTTAGGCTTAAATACTGATGTTCCACCTTAAATACTGCAGTAAAGCCAGTTTAATTACAGACGTTTGACCTTAAGTACTGCAGTGAAACCAACTTAAGTACTGTTGTTCCACCTTAAATACTGCAGTAAAGCCAGTTTAAATAGAGACGTTTGACCTTAAGTACTGCAGTGAAGCCAACTTAAGTACTGTTGTTCCACCTTAAGTACTGCAGTAAAGCCACGGTTAAAGTGAGGAGAAACTTGTCCATGAGGTGGAGAACAGTGAGCTGAGCACTCCTCTCTTGTTCAGAAGGACATTCACCAGAGTGAGTTTGCAGGGAAACTGCTTGACTACTGGAAGTTTTAGTTGTTTCAGTTTCAGTTTGTGTTTTTAATCTGCTGGAGCTGGTGAACATACAACAAATACTGCAGTTTTTACTCTGTGTGGACAGAGTCGAGTCTGCACTTGTGACAAACTGACAAAAACAGCAAAGGGTGGTCTTCAAGTCAGCACACAACAATAACTCCCCCTCAAACTCAGATCATAATTAAACCTCTTCTATTCTCACACACTAATGTGATCTAGAGTGGACATTTATACTTTACACACATTTCACCACTTGCTTCAGTTAAACTATGAGTTGCAATGGTTCAGCAGAATGTGAGATCATCTAGGCACCAATCAGTCAATCAATATATTAATCAATCTTTATTTAAACTGAGAGTACACTGAGGATGACCCTCCTTTACTGCATAACTGAGTATTTACAGAAAAAAAAAATAGAAGTGTAAGTTAGATAAATTGTAAAAATAAGTAAAATCTAAGAGTCAAACTATTTTAAATAGATCAAATTAAATATCAACTATTAAAACGAATGAGAACAGATGGAGATAAACAGATCAATAACATAACATTAAAGTAACAATCAAATAAAAGTAGATATTGCCGTAGAAGTATAATGATAAAATAATGATAAATAGAAGAATAAATGTACAAACAGTAACTAAAACACAAAAATAATATCAGAAAAACAACAACAGTTCCAGGCTAGATGGAGGTGGAAAATGATGGAGTGACGCCAGCGAGTCGAGCTTCAGAGTGTCCTGTAATGAATTCCAGCTCTGTAACCAAAAGCAGATTTTCCCTGTCCAGTAAAGACTCTCGAAACCCTAGGGGTGATCCAGTCAGCGGAACGAGTCGGATAGTTTACGCACCATGGGGGACCCGTGGGTAAGCCCCTTTTCACCTCCATAAACACACTCCTCCAGTCCCTGGTCCCTCCTGCTTCTGTTTCGGAGGAGCTGCTAGACTCATTCCTGCACTCCGGCCTAAAAAAACTGATCCTATCTGGCTGTGTTTCTCCACCATGGAGATGAAATGTGTGGATGAGGTCAGAAGTGAAGCAGCCTAGAGCTCTTCCAGTATCACCAATCGCCCCCAGATTCCCTCCTGTGATATTTCCTCATGAACGTTCTGTTTACTCTCACTCTAACTTCCCTCCCAGCAGCCGGGCCTCCATCGCAGAGTTGATTATGATATTTAACTCAGCACCTCGTCAGCTAAGCGCTGCTCCCCTTCTTCTCAAGAATCGCCTGTTCATTATCTGAGCCAACTTCTGACAGAAGCTTGTTGTTTCTGGCTGTCTTCCATCTGACCCAAAAAGCTTTTAAGCCCCAGATTTTAAGAAACCTGCATTAGGTCAGGCATGACCCTAGTTAAAATTCCATTATTGCATGATGAATTGTTTACATGCAATAAACTGACATACATTATAAACAGTCATGTGCTGTAATGAAAGGTCATGTCCATTAATATAACAGTACCATGTGAGAAGTGTAAGAAATAGTAACATTTGTCGTAATGTATGACAGAGTACTAGAGAACACAGTAGAAAATGGTATGTGACATAAGCTATTATGACAAACATTATCTGACAGTCATTGGTGATGATATTGATATTGTTACAAGGGTGTAGGTTTACGTTTATGATTACGTTTACATTTATGACATTTAGCAGACGCTCTTATCCAGAGCAATGTACATCAGTGCTTAAGTCGTCTACATCCATAGTTTAATTAATAACATATTTCATACATGAACATCAAAGTACATGTACTTAGTACATATGGGGGAACCTACAGGCTGGTACCGTCGTCCACATAACTAATAATGAAGTACCGTAATCACAGAACACAAGACATTCTTTATTTTAATTTGTCACCTGACTGGCACCCTGAACTCCACATTTTACGGTACTGTTACCTTTTCAAACCAATGATCTAGAAATTTGCATTTTCTTCTAAACATAGAAATACTGTTAACTGTATCCACATCATAAAAACAAGGACGGAGTATCGCAGTACTTATATTTCAGGAAACGCTAGTATCGGTATTTCAGGAAATGCTCTTACTGAATCAACACCAAGTGCAATGTGTTTTATATTTTTAGAACAGAATTGTTAGTATAAACTCGTCCTCTTTCTCACCTACATCCACACAACTATTGCACTCAGCTATGGAGCTTCTTAAAACCAGTTACAGCTTCAGCCAATCACATGCTAGCAAGGAACAACACAGCCAATCCTATGTGGATACTGGGTTACGAAGGTGGGACTCACAGTAAAGAAACAGAACTCTTAATCATTTGTGTTCCAAACACCGACAGAAAACAGTGGTTTTCTTTGAATGTTTTTTGTTTGAAATTCTTGCAAAGAACAATTCAGTATTCACTGGATATTGGTAGGAAAGTATTCCTACTGTTCCTACTCAGTTCTATGGCTTTGCACTGTTATATTGCAAAACAAAATCTGTCATGGTAAGTATATGACTATGTTGTGTTTATGGCATGGTTATGTCAGTGTTTTGAGGCAGGGTTCCAATAAGTGGCACTAGACCACTAATACCCAGTGCGTCTCACGTTTGTCGGAAATGACTCTAGAAGTTAATAATGGCAGCCCAGTCTCAAGAATCCCTTTCTCAGGGAAAGTGCTGGAAAGTGCAGTGGTCTTCCCTTTACACTCCTATTTTCCCAATAATCTTACCAGCTGTTACAGTCTGATTTGCTTTCATTCCACTGTGCTGAGACAGTTTATCAGTTTCAGTAACAACGCTCTCCTCCCTGATCTTCAGTATTGTAACCTGACATAACCCTGATTTTCCTAACATAACCCTCGCCCACACCTTACTGGCACTGCTCTGGTCTGACTTATTATGGCAAAAGTTTGAGAACGCCTCTGTTTTAAGTATGTTCTTGACATGAATGAGCCTGTTTTTTGGGGATAAATTAATGAATGAGCATGTCTGTCAGTGGCACTTCATTTGTTGGCCCCATTATTGGGAAATCGCATGGTTGACCTCCAGGCAAAGAAAGCATAATTGACTTTGCTCTCACTTGGTGGGTGGGATGGCATGATGCTAGTTGGCACAGGACTTGGCAATAAGCATTCTCCTAAATGCTCATTGACATGTCCATTGACGTCAGTTCGTAAAGAAATGGCGAAGATTCATCTAACTCGGTGGAAACACGTGTTAACCTTCGCCTTCATTTGGTGGTATTGCATAGTGGGAGGGGTCCTACAGCTAGTGGGTGGACCTGGAGACAACTAAATTGGGCTTTAAAAAAATTACACATGTAAATTACAAAAAGAAAAGGGCCAAGTGTAGATCCCTGGCCACCTTGCATAACTAGAGGGTTTGCGTTTATGAATTCAAAATAAATTCCTACAACACAATCATAGGAGGGATGTCCAGAAAAATGTTGTTATTGTCGCAAATATTCAGACACAATGTTTATGTTTTCCACAAAATGAACCTGCACAGGTATTGCAATATTATAATCAAGTTAGGGTTGATTCATGTAAAACATTTTGAAAAAAAAATGGTGTCCACAAAACATGACATGGATTGTCGTTCATTGCCAGGCACCATTTCATTTCTTTGCAGAAATACAAACCCTCCTCATTACATAAGGTGTGCCCCAGGTATCTGCTCTTGGTCCTTCTTTCTTTTTTATATTTTTCTTCTCAACAGTAGTGTTGTTTTTGGCGGCCTGTCTTAATTTTAGTTTTAGTCTAGTCTTTGAGTCAAGCTGTCATTTTAGTTTTTCTTAGTCTTAGTCACGTCCAAACTCTTTTTAGTCTAGTCAAGTTTCAGTGGACTAAAAGTCTGAGCATTTTAGTCTCATTTGAGTCAGAATTATCCACGACTATTTTCATCAAGTTTTAGTCAATGAAAACCGATGACATTTTAGTCTAGTTTTAGTCAATGAAAGTTGTATTTTAGTCTCTTTTTGTAGTAATGCAAATCTATTTAACCCAGTCAATATAGTATAAGTACCAAGTAGAATAGATAACATCTAAATTTTCTTTTGTCAAAACTATTTCACAATTCAAACAAGGTTATCTTCTTATTATATTATTGTTACCTTATAGACTCAAGAATGCTGTACATTCATTCCAGACACGGAAGACACTGAACTTGAATTTACGACTGTACATTTGAATTTACGACATTTATTTTGCCAACCAAACTGGTTTAGAACTTAGAAATACACACACATAAATTTAAATAAAATAAATAAATAAAATAACATCACATCACTAAAACGTGCAAATAAAATGAAAATGTGTGTGTCTATTGCCATAAAACCCACATTTGTAAAACAAGTCTTCATTTTTTTTATTTATGAACAAATATAGTCTGCACAATCAAAAAAAAGAACAGTTTAGGATCAGCTTTTTTGCATGGATTTGCATGGATTTTTTGTGTGTGTGTTCGCAGAACTTTGTTTGAAGTCTGTTTAAACAAAAGCAACCAGGAAAGCACTTGCTTTGTCGGAACATGAACCTGCAGATACATCCACCCTGTGCAGAAAAGACTGCACCCCTCTGAAAGAGATTAAGTGAAGTCCTGCTAATTGCTCCTAAAACCTATAACTCGGCCCCCATATCTGATAGAGCTCTTGTCAAAATATTGAACCGATTACACATCTCATCAACAACGAAATTTCATACGTAAGCAACTGGTCTTATTAGCACCAGTGAATCAATAAATAAATGTCGTAAATTCAAATCAGAGTGTCTTCTGTGTCTGGAATGGATGTACAGTATTCTTGAGTCTATAAGGTAACAATGATATAATAAGAAGATAACCTTGTTTGAATTGTGAAATAGTCTTGACTAAAAGAAAATTTAGATGTTGTCTATTCTACTCGGTACTTATACTATATTGGGTTAAATAGAATTGCATTACTAAAAAAGACTAAAATACAACTTTCATTGATTAAAACTAGACTAAAATGTCATCAGTTTTCATTGACTGAAACTAGATGAAAATAGTCATGGATAATTCTGACTAAAATAACTATAAATGAATATAAAATAGTTTCATATTTCTGCTTTCATATTTCATATTTCTGACTAAAATAAGACTAAAATGCTCAGACTTTTAGTCGACTGAAACTTGACTAGACTAAAAAGAGTTTGGACATGACTTAGACTAATAAAAACTAAAATGACAGCTTGACGCTAAGACTAGACTAAAACTAAAATTAAGACAAGCCGCCAAAAACAATAAAGCCATCCAATGGCCTTGATTTTTGAATAGCACTCTTATTTTGTTGTATGTTAATAAAGACTTTACTGCCTATTATAATGCTCCCCATTAGTCCAGTCCCTTTTGCTTGGATTGTAAATGGACTACTGGTGTTTTTCTGCCAAATCCCGACAGTCACTGTATCTGTTTTGTGATGATGGATGGGTAAAAACAATCTTGGCTGAAGTGACTACCCGGCAGAAATATGAAAGCAAAGAAAGCAAATGGTCAGGAACAAAAGAAAGGAACGATCAAGGCCAGGACATGCTGATAATATTCAACAAGATAAAATAACACACCGTGTGAACTGCATGCTGGGAGAAATACCGCAGATATTTCTGAGCTTATTCAGAGGAAGAAGGGTCTAAATGACAAACATAAACAAGGTGTTCAGAAAGTGTAGAGTCAGTATTTGTGGTTTACTGTTCAAAACCTAAACCACTTAAACCAACTCCATTCTCAGCATGTGGTGATCCCAGTCCAGTGATCCCATTTAGCTCTTTTAAATTAATTATTTTTTAACAACTGGATCTTAGAGAACATGCATGTTTTCCCCATCAAAAAGAGGTATAACACAATATTTTATTATTACAGGCTCTCGTTGCTGACCTTGGTTTAAGAGAGTAACAAGTAATCTGTGACTCAGCACCCCTGCTGATGGCATAAGGACATTACGGTCTAATGAATCATGAAGGAATGTCTAGGGACTTAAATGTACATTGTTAGAACTGATAACAGACAGATGATGAAGCAGAACTAAAGCAGAACATTTCTGCAAATGTTATCACCTGAAACACCTGAAGTTTAGAGACACATTGCCTTCTTTTGCCTTTCTCTGTTACTTCTCATTGAGGTACTGATCATCAACAGATTTATTCAATTTATGTGAATTCAAGTCAACTATTTGAATTTTTTCAGATTTTTTGCCCAATTTAGTCACCACCAGTTTTATCCACTAGCTAGGACTCCCCCAAAACGAAGACTGGGAGGGTGAAGACGAGCATGTGAAGGTCACATGAAGCTCCACTGCTTCTTATTCAACTGTTGCTATGCAAGGTCATTAACAAGCTTGGAGGAGATGCCTGGTTTAACGGATACCCTGGCTGTCATTGTGCTCAGTGATGGGGAGATGAGGGAGGGGTTGCCATCCTACACACCAAAAGAGAGCAAAGCCAGTTGTGCTCTCTAGAACTCCAAACCACCGATGGATGCAGCATCACCCGGACTTGCAATCTCCTGACAATAAGGCCAATGCTTAGCTGCGCCATTCAGGAGTCGCGTCAAAGTTGAGTGGCCAGTCAGTCAAGGGCAAATCCAAGGGTGAGTCAGAGTCTGTGTCACTTCGTGTTGAGTCAGATTTGAGTAGCGAGGCAGTTAAGAGCAATTTCAACTCATGTCCTTCTGATTACAGCGGCAACACCCTAACCATTAGGCCACCAGCTGCCTAAATGTTCTTGATGCTTATGTTAGTGGTCATGAAAGGCAATGTACCTTTTATGTGCCTCATCAACACTAGCCTTCAGTGACGTGTTACTGACTATAAGGGGTTGATGAATGGTTTAAAATCTGTTTATTAATATTACATCACAGAAATTAGCAGTTATAAAACATAAGTGAAAAGAGCAGCAGTGAACTGTACCTTGCCAAATATTCAGCCCACATTCATATTGTTAAAGCTCAGAAGTTGTTGTTTACTTATTGTGTCCCCACTGATCAGCATTACACCTCTCAATTTCAATAATCATATTCATCACTGCAGCCCTTTATGTGTTATAACAGCACACATATGACTTTTAAGGTGTTTGGACCGGACTAAACACTAATAAACTCATTTAAAATAATTTATAAATGCTTTCCAAAGATGTATTTATTACAAAGTGGCTTGCTTACTTACTTACTTGCTATTGTTAGAATTCAGGTGTCCCAAAGTTGCCCTTTCCCAGGTGTCTTGCGAGACTACTATCCTTCCCATGGTTTAACAGTGCAGCTCTCCTCTGCTTCAACTTTCTTCACTTTCTTCTATGAGAGAGATTATTCAGAGTGGAAACCAGGAGCCTGGCAGGAGGATTCAGGCCCAAATTAGCAGAGCATCTTTCTAAAAGAGCACCATTCGAAACTCTGAACACATGCCTGAAACCGCCTGGCCCTCGGCCAGTCCTGCAGGGAGACGACCACATGCGTGACACAGGAGAATGTGCCGGATATCAGTTTAATCCTCCAATAAGTTACATTTTATTAAATGCAGCATTTTCATAAAGTGGTACACTGAGGTTCCTCTGCCCTCCCCTTGTGAAGCGCAACGACTTCAAACGAGGCCGAGGTTTACAGACCAGATCCCACAGATGTGTGGAAAACTGGACTCATAGCAACAGTTTGGCCTACAATCAAACTTTACTCCCTCTTACACTCCCTTACTTTACACAATGTAACATGGTAGTGTATTAGCTAGCCAAGATGTGTTTGATGTCTTCTTTAGTTTTAGCCCTGGAGCTAAAAGCTAAGAGGCTAATGTAGCTAACATGTAATTGAAGCTTATTATGGGTCGGTCAAGGCCTCGTATCATGGAAAACAAATTTACATACATTTACCACCTATTTAGCCTAATGCAGTTTGGCCCAGCCCATTCAAACGGATCTGATAGTGTTTCAACTACTTTCTAAATAGGGCTCAGTGCATAGCAGCTAATCACAAGAGAGTTCATTTGCTTATATCATAAGCACAGTATCAGAAAAACTACGCTCTATGTCTCGGCTGGTTTTCACGGGGGTCATATTATATAGACAAAAGTAAAGGGACGCCTGATCATTACACCAACAGGGACTTTAATGATACTGCATTCAGATGCAAAGAGTTTCATGTGGAGTTGACCCCCACCTTTGCAGCTGCTATAATGGTTCCGCACTCCATGCTCTGGACTCTGAGGGGAACTTGTTTTTCTATAAACTAGATAAAGCGTGAATGCCCTGCAGCGGCAAATACTTTCAGTTTTATATTTTATGTGATGACATTCATGTTTGAGATTTACAAGAAATATTTAAACGGCAGCTGTGGAGTGGTGGGGGCCTGGTGGGTAGAATATTTGCCTCTAGAGCAAGAGGTCATGCGTTCAAATCCTTCCTTTAGCATAACACCACTGGGTTCCTGAGCAAGACCCTCAACCTCAAGTTGTTCCAGGGAGACTGCCCTTTGTAGTTAGGGAATGGAAGTTGCTAGTTAGAGGATGGGAGCATTTAGAGTCTGCTAAATGCTGTAAATGTAACTGTGTTAAAAGGAACACTGCTGTTAAAAAGCACCTTATTTGTTTAAAGTCTTTGCAAACCAAATCTTATTGCACTTTGGTTCATATAGCAGCACTTTAAAAATAAAAGTGCGTAACACACTACTTTTGAATTATTTAATTTTGCATATAACTATGCGGTTAATCGTGATTTAGTTGTTGCATTAATATATTTATATATTTTCTCGTTTAACAGTGTGAGGCTGTTCATTTCTTTCGAGTTATTCAATTGTAGTTTGTCCTTTCAAAAGGACTTATTTTGTCTGTCTGTGATTTGATACAGCCTTCAGATCCACACAGCACTTCCTGTATTATTGAGGAGAAGTGGATAATTAGTGGTTTTATATATTAAGAGTACCAGATTAGCTCATTAAAGGTGGAAAAAACTACAGTTAATTTAAAAAAGAAATTAGCATTTATACAACTGTAAAACTTTTATTCCTTTCTTTAAAAACATGAATACATTTACTCTGTTAAATAAAACTGAATAAATAATAGTTATTCCAAGTTTAGATAGATTACATTTAAATTAAGCACTGGATAAATAAAAAAAAAGACCTTTCTCTCAGGTTTCAGGCATTTTTGTTCAATATCATTGGTTGAACTTAAATTTCAGTAGCTCACATTAAACTAGCAGTGTTCTGCTTACTTAACTTAATGTCAGCGAACTGGTTGGGGCTTTTGACTTTTTTATGTAAACATCATAGCTACACATCATTGATGTAATTTTCTAAAGACTCTTTTAACTGGATTTATGGATTTTATCAGTAATATTAATTTGTCCATGTAAATCTGAACCTCTTTAACCACACCTGATTAAACTCATCAGTAAGGCGGTAAAGCCTTTGTGAGCTGAACTCAGATGGTTAAAGGAGAGAAAATGCCGATGTCTGCAGAGGTGTGGTCCTCCAGGGGTTTGGCACCCCTGGATTTGGACTTAGATGGAACTTGTTCATGAGAGCCAGAAGGTTGTAGTCTTCCTGCCTTAAGGGAAGGTTATCATTGGGCCATTGGCTCACTTCAATGACTCGCCTTTATATTTGTTTATGTCAAACTCAGTCTTCAGGCTGAAATGATGCATCTGAAAGATACATATAGAAAAAAAGCGGTTGTGCTTGTCAAGCCATGTCGCTCATTTGTTTAAGCTACAGCGACAGAAACATGCGGTCATGGGATCAAACCCCAGTCTTTAGATTTATGGCTTAAATGGGAGACTTCATCTGAAAGTCAAATATCCAAAAAAGTGTGGGCTGCTTTGATTTTAGCTGTGGCCGATAGTTTTAAGTCTTGCATGTCACACTTCATCTGAAAGTCAAATATTCAAAAAATGAGCGGGGGGGTGGGGGTGGGGGGGTTATAGAGCCTGAAACAAAAGTCATGTGGGGGGTTTTGCTGTGCGAAACACGGCATGGAACCTTTTAAGGCAATAGGAACAAACTAGTTGGTTAGGGTTCTACTGTTTTAAGTTTGTTAGGTTTAACTGTCTCAAAGTTTGTTCCTTCAATCATCTTCATGTGTGTTAGCCAAGGTTTGAACCAACATGCTCTTTTATTAGAGGCAAGCACTTTTCCACTACTCCACCAAGGCCCACACAGGTCAGTGCTTCTTTGAAATTTGGTGCTCTGGCTGTTCTTTTGGCTTCTTGTTGACAGAAGGATCTGTGTTGTCCATGAAGGATCTGTGAATAAACCCTAACCTAGTTAATTACCTGTTATGTGAAGGTTCCTTAAACCTTGAAAAGGTTCTTCACCCTCACATCTCATTTATAAATCTGTTTGTTCAGGAACTGAGTTCTTGTGAGTTGCTTCTGTAACACACTGCAGCACTTTTTTCCACAATCCTGGTCCTTTTAGTGTCGTCCCTTCTTCATCAAACCCACTTCAACACAGTAAAGGCTTGATAACCAGCTGATTAGTTGGATCAGGTGTGTTGAAAGCAGTGGAAATGCTCAGATGTGCAAAGCAGTGAGCCTCAGGAACTCAGAAAACACTGTCTGACTGTTGATATATGTTGCACCATGGTCCATGGAGAAATATCTCATCAAACTATGTAGATGTTCAAACCTGCTGATGACAAAGTAACCTTGAACCCTGAACTGTTTAGAACAGTCTTGGGAGCTCAGCGGTCCAGTGGACCACCTGATGTACCTGTCCCAGCTCATTATGTTCTTCTGAAGACCTTGAAGACCTTGAACACACCTGATCCAACTAATCAGCTCCTGAACACACCTGATCCAACTAATCAGCTCCTCAACACGCCCTTACTGTGTTGAAGTTCATTTCTCAAATAAGGGAAAGCACTTAAATAAGTAGGGCA
>JBBIGA010000106.1:31019429-31047132 GCA_037576975.1 Alestes dentex | reverse complement strand
GTGTGATGTGGCAGTCACCACATAAACAATTTCCTCCGGGATAAATAAAGTTTTCTGATTCTGATTCTGATTCTGAAGTAATATTAAGTATTGAAAAGTAATATTGACCAAGTAGTAATATTGCACATGAAGACTATTGCACATAAGACAGTGTAAGTAATTAAGTGATTTAGCACCAATTTAGAGAACAACACATGATATTACACATAATAATGTGTATATTATGGGATTAATAATTTGTAATCCTGAGAACTGCACCAGTGACAATTTACCAACAGTCATATCTTTGTAATGTTGAGTAAAGCTATATTCCCATTGTTCTTGACCTTTAGAAATCACCAACAATAACAAAAGCCAGGTGTAAGTTGAGACTGCTTGCTCAGAGCTCGTTTTTGCCCTGTGTTTGTGTTTTGTTGACGTTGAAACTAAGAGAGAAAGCCAGAAGTTCAGAATCTACTGATTCAAAGTGTAAATGTAATTCATTTTGTTACTAACAACCTAATTAGGCATGTACTTGTGTAACTACATATAAAACGTCTTGGGGATTAAATATATGGAGAGATATAGAAAGGGAGCAGATGATGGTCAATGACAACAATACATTTTTTCCAAAAAACAAAACAAAAAATAGAACAGCTTATGATACTGAATGAGTGGCTCCTTCCTTTTGTTGCCATCCTCTCTATTTTTCTCTTTCTTTCTTTCTTTCTCTCTCTGTCTCTCTTTGTCTTCCACGCTTCTGACCTCTCAGCCCTTCCTTACTTCCCCCTCTCCCTCTGGCCTCATTCAATCGAAGACACTGTTTTTTCCCAGGCTGTGTTGTGTGTGTGTGTGTGTGTGTGTGTGTGTGTTGGGGGGGGGTGTAGTCTGTGGTCAGTCCCTTTTCAATCCTGCTGAGGCTCTCTTGCTTCGCCTTTAGAAAGCCTTATACTGAATGGCTAATTGTGAGTGGCTCTGGAGGTCTTGTTTTAAAGTGGAAAGTACCCACTGTTCCACTCTGTTCACTCTGACCCTCTCTCTGTCTCTCTCTCTTTCTCCCTCTCCCACCCTCTCTCTACTTCATTCTTTCTTTCTCTCTTTTTCTCTGTCCACCAGGAGTTGGAGACGGTTGAAACCTCTTCCGACTCAAAGCCCCTGTCCGAGGACTACAATCACCGTGCCAACCAACACACAGAGCCAATCAAGAGCCGAGAAAGGCCAGCCTTGGCCAGGTAAGCAGAACTGGAAGGAGTGGGCGATTGGCTGGCTTGACTTTCAGCCTTTTGGACCACAGTTGAATGCTAATCTGTGGCGTTCCACCCATCCTTCCTAGGTGACTCATCCAGGCTCAGTAATTGTGGTCATTTACCCCCCACCCCTCATTCACCCCACGTGGCTGTTTATTTTTGATGTGTTTCCTGCTTTGAAAGGAAGGGTGAACAGTGACTCACAGTCATTGCAGGCTTATGCAAAATGCCTGTCAGATAAGCATCTCTCTGAAGCCGCACTGACATAGCCTGTCCTGATTGTGTCTGATTCTGTGTGTCCTGCCTTTGGAGGAAACTCTGAGAAAAAACAGGGCTAATCTACGATGTTTGGGCCAACAAAAATAGTGTACATGTTTCATTGTTTCAAAACTTGTTCGATTGAGGTTAAGGTTAGGGTTAGGCTCAGCTTTAAGTTTGGAAAACTCTCATTCCCCTCAGCTGCTTGTATATATTTAATCCATATGTCACATAATGATATTATACATACAATTGCATATCGTCAGTTTTGGGACTGAACCTTGTATGTCTAATATCGTAAACTTCGAGAAGCAGGATAAAACATCTTTAAATTGGAAGATAATCTAACAACATTTTATTTAAACGATCTTAAACTATGTCTCTTGGCCTAATCAGGGACAACTGATATTAAAAATTAACAATCAAGGTTTTAAATTGTTATGACATACACGTGCGTGTATGTATGTAATACATATGGGACCTGTTTTAATTACATGTATGTACTTACATACCATCGTTGCTGAGTATCTCCTTTTTTCTTTTTATGATGATAAATGACGTTTTGTTACATTGTCATATCAATATTCGGGATTTTTTCCCCCCTTTTTCCAAAAGATACTATACTGGAGATAGAAAGTTTTGTTTTCACAGACATATGGGATATATTATTGTTGCATATAGATAGTTACACACGCGCGCGCGCACACACACAAACACGTGTGTGTGTGTGTGTTGTGTGTCTTGCAAAGGTATTTATAATCTTTCATGAGGTAATGACATTTCAGAATTGGGAACCCTATATTCTGAACTGGCTTCGTGCTTCAGGTAGTGTGTGTATGTGTATGTGTGTTTGACTGGCACTGACTCATCAGAAGCTGATTTATAGGAGACTTGGAGATCTGTTTCTCATTGTGCTTGAGTGTTCCATTTCTCTCAGTCCTCGGGCCCTGGTTGCACTGTCAGACTGGCTACAGCAGATCCACTGGGGCTCCAGGATGTACCTTATGTTGCTCTCATTACAGCCAGATCAGCTTTTATGACCATAGCCACGGATGGCACAGTTACAGGTTAATAACATGTGTGCAGTGGCATAAATCATTTCATATAAAAATGTAAAATCTCTCATAATCATGTAGGATATGCTTGCTTCAGGACAAAGGCCACATGTCAGTGCTGTCTTTGGTGTGGAAGTGCCATATTCTGTTTAGTCTTATTCTCTTTTAGCAGTGAAGTACAGTGGTAACAGTGGAAGGACAAAGAAGATTGTGTGTTACTCGGCATTGTGTGTATGTGTTTCTCTGGATCAGTTGTTGACCCAGATAGATACTGGGATAGTGACCTTAGACCATCATAGTCAACTTCTAAAAAAGACATTGGTGATGCCAGTGTTTGCAGTGATATGTTAAAATGCCCTTGCCTGTACTTGCAGTGATATTAAGTGGCTTTTTACACACAAACCCTGAATCATCAAATAGTTCAATTTAATGTTTAAATTAAATCTAAATTAATAACTTGATTAAAAACTAACTTATATCTACATTAGACACTTATATATCTATATGTAACATGTTTAAATACTACCTCATACAATAAATTCAACCTCTAGTGCTTCAGCACGAACTCAAAAGTTCATGGTAATCATTTACAGAGCAGTATTCTGCTTTACATATGCAAGCAAATGTCTTCAAACTTTTTTGAAGCCAGCATCTGTGAAAGCAGATAAATGGGGCTATAGGCTGTTGTCTTTTGATTTAAGTGGGGTGTGTGTGAGTGTGTGCCTGTGTTATCACTAGACACAGGGCTATACTGCCAGTTTGTGTTCTGTTATCAAGTGAATTATTGCAGGAAGAAGAAATATGTGTGTGTGTGTGTGTGTGTGTGTGTGTGTGTGTGTGTATGTGTGTGTGTGTGCGTAAATGGAGCTTCCCTCAGTGGAACTTGGACTGCTGTTCTTTTTCACTTTCACTCTGTTGGCGGCAGACGCCACCATGACTCACCGTTAATGTGTGTAAACATCCACACTGATTAACGTAGAGGAAGATGGCCTCTCTTAGGCATCTCCACTCTGAAGCATTACAGCTCGAAGTGTCTGTTTTCATTCATTTATCTGCTTCTGGATGTGACTTATTTTTGAGTGCATGTAAACCATATGTTTAATGTACAAGTAAGGGCGCAGTCATTAAGATAATTCGATTGCTTGTGGGAAATGTACAAAATTGGTGCTTTCTTTTAAAATTGGCATTTTTTCACTGTTAAGTAAGGAAACGTGCTTAGTTTTGTTAACACGTTAAACTTCACATATTGACACACATGGCAGTTAGTGTTCTCCTACAAGCATGTTGAGCTGTTCAATAATGTTGCATTACTGACAGTTCAAAAAAGATGCAGTGGTGCTTTACATGACAGTCTTGCTATACATGAAGGCATGTGCTAGGCCTCTGCCTCCTGTTCTCAGTAGCATCGTGTGATGGGGGGAGACCTAGCTAGTGGGTGGTTATTGGGAATGAGGTCAAAACAGAGGTAAAATAAGGAAAATGCAGCCAATTTAGCACAGTAACCTTAGGAATTATGGGCTTTCGGGATATAATAAATATGTAATCAGACATCGGTTTAAAAAATTCTCTGTTTTTAATATGTTATTGCAATATGACAAGCAAATCAGTTGCAGTTAAAACATTTTGATATTCCCCAAACTTTTAACAAAAAGTTCACTTCATTTTTTAAATTCTCTCAATATCTTTCCTCATTTCAGCTGGTCCACATCATCTTCATCACTTGAGACAGAGGAGGCAGATGAAGAGAAGGAGAGTGAAAGACTGACACAGATAGATGAGAAAATGTCCTGGATGGTGACGGGGGAAGAGGAATTCGGGGAGGAGGTGAGAATTTACACCAGATACGTCTAACTATATACCACAAGACAATAGGCCTCTTCTGTGTAGAGACTGATGGTGCTGTGGTCTGCCACATAAATCCTTTGTACATCAGCAGCACTCCTTGGGCAAGACTACTAATGTGACATTCTCCTACAGTTGCGCCATATTTATAATTGTAAGTTATACTCAACACACCACAGCCAGTGGAAAACTAACCTTTGGACTCTTTTGAGTGAATTACTTTTCATAAATTATTCTTTTCCATGGCAATGACCTTTTCATGTCATCCAGTAGTACATGGAACAAACTGCATGAATTGAGGTTGATGGAGAGGCAAGAGGCATTGTTCCTTTCTTTCATCAGCACTGACTTACAGTGGCTTCAGGCCTCCTCTGAATCCCTTAAGGGGAACTGGACTGTTTCTGCAACAAAACAGACCACCAGACCAACCACCTCCCTACACCGCCCCCTCTTTCTTATTGTTTCACTCCTTCTCTCCATGGATCACAGTGCCCCAGCATTCCTCGCTCTACTCAGAGTGTGTGCATGGTGGTGCTGCTGATAAAACAGACCACCAGCCCTGCTTGGCTGTGTCCTTCGTTCTCCCACTCTGGCCAGTAGAGAGGGCAAGATGGGGAATTTGAGGGCCATTGAGGGCAGGAAATGAAAGAGTGTTGGAGGGAGGGCTGTGCTTCTGAAGGATAACACACTCTTTTGCCTTACTGGAAGGACTGAAGTGGAGGTTTTGTTTTTTGTCCTGCTTTAACGTTTATGACAAGATCAATGGAATATTTTCAGCCAGGCTTTCAATGTACAGAACCAATGAAGACAGTAGATGTGCAGTGAGGGTTGAGGAGATAAAACAAGTAAAAAACAAGTAAAAAGCAATAGTCCTGAGGAATGTAGATCAAAACTTTTGAAACTGGCCTGGGGTATAAATTCCAGAAGCCCCCTCAGGAGAATGAACCATTTTTACTTATCTTGGCATGCCGTTTATACCTTTCAGGCCAGGTTGCCTGATATGAGTCCACTGCATGTTACAAGCTCTTATATCCTCTTTCTTGTTGCTGTATCAAAGGTTTGCAATCCCAGTGTGGTTTAAGATTGAAACTGGCCAAATGAAAAACGAAACTGGCCAAATCACTCGCCATTGTTACTAGAGGTGTAATGACACATATTTTTCTGTTTCATTTTTAAAAATCTAAGATTTGTTTTTTTATATTTTGTTGGGTAGAATGTTTCACATCGATTTTAAAACTGAATTTTGTTTAAAAACACAACATTTAAAACACAGGTAGAACGTGCTTGCGCAAAATAATGATCCTATACACAATACAAAAGCCGTTTTTTACACATATTAAAAAGAGAAAGTGACAGCTTAAGGAATGACAGCTGCTGTGTAATGAAGGGTTATAAAAACAGATAAGCTTGTTGTAAAGGCAGGGTGACCCCTCAAGAATTTTTTTTTTGCCCACTTACCTCATTAACAAGGGTGTAAACATCTTTGTGAATTTCAGCTTTTACCATGATATGTGTAGATTTGATGATTTTTTGTGTGATATTTATGTTATATTATATTTTGTTTGTATTTATAAACAACCTGAAGAAAAGCACATACAGTCTTTTTATATTATATATAGAGCACATTATACTTGATATAGTGCACAGTAATGATTGTAACAGAGGCTGGAATTCCAAAGTTGATACAGCTGAATTGCTACATTTAGGTCAATGCGTTTATTTTTACACCCCTGCTCTGATTAGTCCTGCTTCTGAGGAAGTTCACAGATGCAAAAATTGCTACTGAAGTTGTTGTGTTTTTTCAGTTTGCTGCTTTGCTCGTTTCTCCAGGACACCCACTCAGGTCCTGAGACTCTGCAGGTGGAAAAGGATTCGAAGCCTCCAGCTGCGGCCCTGCAGAGACAGGACTCTGGCCAGCGAAGCCTCCGAGGCATCCTGAAGAAGAGCCGCTCCGCCAGTCTGGAGGCCGAGCCTGCAGAGCCAACACCGGAGAGAAACGGAACACCTGTCACCAAGGAGACAACAGTCATGGACAAACAAGAGGAGGAGCTGGAGGACAGAGAAGAGGAGATGGAGGAGCAGGATGAAGACAGAGTGGATGAAGGAAGGAGGAGGGTTCAGAGGGAGAGGAGCAGCTCCAGTGACCTGCCTCCCTCACCGTCCTCGGACTGTGTGGAGAAAACCCCGTCTGTGTGTGCTTCTGAGGAGAGCGAGGAGCTAGATAGCAGCCTGGACAGCAGCATGAGCTCCTCACTCAAAGAGAAGTATGATGCTAGGCATGTGAAGTGCAGTGTGCGCAGTGAAACACCAGTGAAAATTACATTTGCAGCTATTTATCTGGACTGAGAGTGATAATTTGAACAAAAGGACACTGAAATGAGAATAAATGCAAATATGCTTTAAACGCAAATAAGCTTTGAATAGTACTTTTGGATTTGTCAGTGTGTTAGCCTAACAATTTCTAAACCTCTCCTTGAGATTTTCAAGTTAACAAAACTCATTTCTGGTTGTACTTTACCCACGTTTGGTTTGTAATTTAAAAAAGTATTCGAAAAATCCTGTGTCCTACTTTTTATGTACCAAAAAGGTCAGAATGAATTTCATATGACCAGCAAATATTAACCAATTTAACATGACAATTTTCCGTCCCTTCAAATTAAACAGTTAGTTTTTTGTTATTGTTATAACCTTGACTGATAAAGGTAGATTACCCCTGTTCTGACTCTAAGATATCACAAAAATAATTTATTTAAAATGGGATGTTCTTGCAGCTTCATTTCCACGTGTGGATTTTGTTTTTTGTTTTTTTCTTTCAGTGGGCAAGAAAATCTTAATATGTTAATATGATTTTTCACACAAAATTTTGAATTATTTCTATTCATCCTGAAAACAGCACACAGTGAAAAACTCTCTCTGTCTCTCCCTCTCTCTCTCAGCAGGTTCACTGAGCTGATGAACAGTGAAGAAGACTGGAGGAATAAACTAAAGAAAACCAAGGCCAGCGATACGGTCCAAGTGTCCCTGGCTGACCGTTTCAGCCAGCTGCAGGACTCTGAGAATGCCTGGAAGAAGAAGGTAGATACACATGTGTTTATCACCCACAGATAAACCCATTTCACACGCACACACATACTGAACCAGCTGAGAATGTCTATGAGAGCTTGAGAAAAAACTGGGTCAGATTAGCCTAGTAGAACTAATGTCACCATGAACAAAACGCACAGTATAAATTGGCTAAAATATCACAGTGATAATGATATCACAGTGCCATTATTTACTATATCTGTGATGTTGCCATTCATTTCAGTGAAGCCACAGTGTACTGAGAGATAAGTTGATTCCACAGGCACACACACACAGACACACACACACATACACAAACACCCCACAAAATACATACGCATATTGTTCTTGGTTTTTCCATGTTATACACTTTTTTCATGGTTAAACAGTCACAAAGGCATTATCACGTAACCTAAATGTGTTACTCAGAATATTCTGCTACAGCTCTGTGCTTCAATACTGTTGTTCGTGTACAATGGGTAAAGACACGCTCAAGTAAACATTCCAGGTGCCTGAATATGGACATCAATATTTGAGCTTTAAGTTACATTTTGGGAAGAAAATGTTCAGGCCAGCTATAATAACTCTTAATTGTATATTTTAACAGGACTGTGAAGTTTTGCTGTTTATCTTGTATTTGCGATGGATGTGTTTACGTATAAGAACATTGCCAACAGCATGGATATTGTCAAGGATGTAGCTGAAAAGGAGCTATTACAATATCTGCATGGAAAAAATGTTGGTATGCCACATATCTGCAATTCTGACACATGATTACCAGTTGTGTGCTGAATCATGTGCCCCCTTAAACCTCTCAGAGTGTTGTACTTGCACTCAGCAATCACTGGCTCATTTAGGCGACTCACTGTGGATCTGAAAATAAAGATAAATGACAGTTTGTGTATTCTGAAGAACTATATTTAGCTCGTAGAAAGATTGCATTACAGGTTATCATGCTTTTTATGACACAGTATCGGCCATGTGTCCGTTTTTCTCATTTTATGGATTTTCATATATAATCAAATGCTTTAATAAGTAACTTTTATGAATAGCTGAATATGAGAATGAGTAAGAATAGGGCGTGTGGTTGGAGTGTGCCTGAAGAGAGAAGCTGTAAGAGAGGGAGGCAGGCTAGAACTCAGGGTGGGGCTACAGGCCTCAGGGCCAGTGCTGAATCAGCATGCTGTCCTGCAAAAGGCCGTCCTGCAAGGGGGCTGGGAGGATTTCATCCCAGCAGAGAGAGATTAGCTCAGGCAGTACGCTTGAGTTTCCCAAACATATACGCACACTCCCACATGCAGACTTATAAAAGTGCATTTCCACTCTGAATTCCTCCCACGTATGTTGGCCAACTTTCACTCTTCATCTCACAGACTTTTACAAATTAGGGAATGTTCATACTTGCTAGACAAGGCTGTCTGATGAATCTTTTACTCCAGCATGCATTATGGCCATCAAACCAGATTTAGCCCTGCCCAGACTCTTTGATCCAGGCCTGCAGTGTTCAGCTTTTTGGCTTAGTGGCAGCGTTCCACCGAGGATGAGATGACTTAGAGACAAATCCACTCCCAGCCTGAAAATACACAGCTTTAAGCATCCTCCACCCCAAACTTGTTCCTGACTCCGGAAAGACGAAAAGACGA
The DNA here is from genome assembly GCA_037576975.1 of Alestes dentex. NCBI lineage: Eukaryota > Metazoa > Chordata > Actinopteri > Characiformes > Alestidae > Alestes > Alestes dentex. Next base: position 31,038,045 of record JBBIGA010000106.1, on the reverse strand, counting down.
ACTTCATCCTGAATGTTGGTGGATTTTCTCCCAGTAATCCTTCTTAGGCATTTAGGTTCTTTGCTGCTGTCTGGGCCCCATACTGAGGGACTGTCTGAAGAAGAAGCCATAGTAAAATTATGCATAAGTGATGAACCTTATGTCTTGTTGAAACACTGGTTCAGATATGGAGTCTTACCTTGTTGAGTGATGGCTGGTGGTTTGGCAGTTGTGGAAATCCACATCAGGTCCAGTATTCTACATGCTGAATACTTCCAGGTCAAGCATGAATAAGTCAGTGATTTGTGTAAACTCTGTAGTCCCTCTAGGGATTTTGTTGTCTGGGTGGACTCCAAAAAGCAAGTCAATTGGAAGAGACTGAAAGAGGCAGATCGGGTGCTAAATCTAGGAGTGAGACCAGATAGGTGGTATGTTGAAAAAACAAATCAATGGCAAAAAAGTAAACTGAAAGTGGTTGTGTTGATGTGTTTTCTTTGTGGGCAACCAAGTGATACAATTGAATTAAATTAAATTGGAAGCACCATTTATTCAGAGTTTTCTGGCAATTATGAAACTGGTAAAAGCCTTATGTTCATGTAGTTATGCCTGACATCAGCATGGGTTGTACCATACCTGTACCATTCATGACCAACAATGGTCATAACATGCCAGGTGGATCCACCTTTTTTTGGCATCGTAAATATGTATATAAAACATGTATATGATTAGGTATTCTTTCCGAAACAAAAAAAATAACAGGAGAACACTCAAACATCATGGATGTGATCTTGAATCTTAAATCTTGTGAATCTTGAATCTTGAATCTTGATGCACAAATCAAGCTGTAATCAATGGTGTTCTGCTGCTCAAGGATGAAACATTTTGAAATTGTTGAAGAACCCGCTGCATGAGTTAGAGTTGATAGAAAGTGTGATGGAGACATTTAGGTGTTTGGATGAAATCAGAGCCTTCTTATCTGACCTGTAACTGAGCTGAAGCAGATGTTGAAAGAGTGAGTATAGAAACCTGTGGTGTCCACTCTGAAGCCGTCCTTTACTACTAGCAGCAGCTGTGTCCTGTTAGCTATGCCTCTGTTGGTTAGAAAGATTTAAAATAGATTGTTGTTGCTAATTAATGCAAGACACTATGGAAAATGAAGATCTGCATGGGTCTATAGCTTTGGCAGTGGTTTACATGGATGGCTTCATGGTGAATGACTCACAGAAATGATGCATCATGCATACTGAAGTCTTGTCTCTCAAGGATTATCGTGTTTCAGGGCATCAAATGAATCAAGTTACTGGGAAAGTCTCAAAACCCAGGAGGTCTGAGACACATTTTGTCCAACACTTTCCCTCTTCATCCTCTCAATCCCTCTTTCATTCCACACAAATCTCTCTCTTTCTGTCTTTCTCTCTCTCTCTCTCTCTCTCTCTCTCCTTTCTCTGTATTGCATTCTGTCTCTCTTCACTCCCTTTTTCTCTCTCTGTGTCTCACTTTCTCTCTGATGCTTGCTCTATATTTTTCTGTCTCACTCCCTCCCCTTCCTTTTTTAAAATCTGCCTCACTTGGACTGTCACTCTTTTTCATTTGTCTGAGTTTCTCTTTTTCTTGCTCTCCTTCTTTTTTCTCTGCCTTTCTCTTTTCTTGCTTCAGAAGTAATACCATCCTATGGGAAAGTGGCTCCAGAACCATAACATGCCGGGGGTTAAACTCCTCTTTAGATGAGGGCCTGGAATTCACATGCACTTGTTCATGAAATGCTCCATGTGTCCCGGAGTCTCATTGACAGGCACTATGAAGGGTTTACTTGGTACTCAGGGGTTGATGGTATGGCCTATATATATTATACAGTAACAGATTATTAACACCTAATTGTGGCCAGTACCAACATCATAGACTGATATAGTAACTGAAATTTATTTTCAGTACTAAAACAGTAATGTTCAAGATAATCATTATCTAAAACTGAACCTGATACTAGGGTATAAAAGATTGTCATACCCATGTAGCTAAAGGCTGCAAACAAAAAAAACACCTTCCAGCTACCGTATAGCAGATCGTTCTGTATTTTGAAGAAGTGGAGATAAGTGTAAAAAAAAATATCAAGATGACAACACGAAGGAAACAAGATCCTGCAAGGCTGTTTTGGGGTTTACATACTTCAATGTGTGCATGAGCTAAAAGCCGGATGGCAAATTATCAATTGTAACTATGTATTTATTGGATTGGGCCACTGGTATATTCCCTAATTGTATCCCTAGTTTTAATTATACAAAATGATATTTAGATTTCTGAAAATATAGTAAGTTAGAACAGTCACAGTGCTGTGGCACCACTTTCTCCAAATGCTTTTATAACTGTGATCGCACTTTTTTCCACATTCTGTGGACCTCTTAAAAAGAAATATCTTGAAATACCATTGCTAGTGGTCAGAAGCTGTTTAGACTTTCTGAAGACGCGAATTAAATATAACTCAAGTCAAATTGTTTTTGAATGATGCTGTTGCTTTTATTTGCTTTATTTGCCTTTCAAACTGTATTCCAGCTGACATTTTATTCTCTCTTTTGCTTCTGCCATCTGTTTTCCTTCCTTCCTTACCTTAGGCACCTATCCTGTCCTCTCCCTCTTCCCTCTGTGCCTCTGCCTAGCCTCTATAGTCTTTTACCCTCAGGTGAGTGGCCGTTTAACTTTCTGCGCTTTTGTTTTGATGTGCAGGAGGAGCTTTAGCATGCATGTGTTTGCAAGTTTGTGATGCATGCCAGCCTAACCAAACCTGTGCTCTTGAGTGGACCTGCCGTGTCAGCAGTGGTTGGAAACCATGTATTTATTCCTCTCAGTTTTATTTAGTTATTTATTTCATTTCAGTAATTCATGCTTTAAGGGCTGGCTCAGGCTTGTTTGTTTGGAGAGCTATTGTTCAGAGAGTGCTGGCCACCCTTCAAGAGCGTTCTTATGCCTTTTAATGCTTCTCTTTGAATATGACTGCACCCCTGGGAATGTGAATGGAATATAGTTTGGCAGCACGACCAGTTCTAGAGAAAACGGCGTCTTCCTGTGAGGCTTCAAGGCTACAGGTCCGGTGTTCTCACTCTCCTTCGCCTTGGCCATCAGGAATTTCCCCTGAATAATTGGCTCCAGCACCAAGTCTCTTGGCACAACATTGTGTGTGTGTGTGTGTGTGTGTGTGTGTGTGTGTGTGTATATACATACACAAATGAAGGTTCCCGTTTCTTGGCTTGGAAATTGATTTCTTGGGAAAAAAAAACCTGTAAAGAATATAGCACCTTTGCATTATGTGAAGGTTCTCTAAACTCATGGTGTCCACAACCGCATATCTCATTTAGAAAAATTGATTTTTATAGAAACCATTGAAAAAGTTCTTCAGGGGACCAAAAGTGGTTCTTATGAGCAACTGTGTGACAATGCATGTGTGTTTGAGTTTCCATTTAGGGAACCAAAACTGCATCATAATTCAAAATTCAAAATATAATATATCCCCTGACTCTGACCATTAAAGACAGGAATTTACAAGCTCAACAGCTTTTTTCGCTCAGGCATGGCAGGGACACCTGCAATTACTGCATGTTCCAGAAGTTCCAGATGTTGAGGGACACGGTTGAGGGGGGTTTGTTTCTGGGTCTTCGGGGGTTCCAGCCTGCTTCCTGCCCCCTCCCCTGGCTCCGTTCTCACAGTTTTAGGGCGAGCGGTCACATCTAGAGGTGCTTTACCTGTGATTATTACATTCCATACGGACCTCATTTATTTCGTCCGTGATTCAGCGGATGACTAACGACGACAGCCTGGTGATTTATTCCTGCTGAGGCTTGGTGCCTCTTGATGGAGTTTCTTTGGGGCTTTTGGGACCTGAACTGAATAGAATTGTTTTATGCTTTCCTGCCGAGTCCCCCTTCAGACATGTAATCACGTGGTTTTCCTCACAGGGGCCAAAATGAAGTAATCTGTTTATTTTTATGCAGTTTCTGGACAAAAATGTCCTGACTTCGCAGGTACATCAAACAGGGCTAACCTGTGGTGACCAGGATCTTAGGGTTAGACTTATTTATACAATTCTTTTGACCCATAAGTATTTTTAAATTGCCACTGTCATATCAAATTTTCATCTTTTATTGTATTGCTCCATTTGAAAATGCCAGCTGGTCTTTACACAAAGCAATGAATGGATCTGTAGAAACGGTCCACAATTGCTTGTAAAATTTTGTTACGTTATTTCACAATTTAGAAACCTTTTAAATAAGATACAATTTCACAGAGCTGGGATTTAGAATGGCAGCAGCAGTTTACACATCGTCTATGACCTCATGTCTTGACAAAGTATAAAAATGTGTGTGTGTGTGTGTGTGTACGTACTGGAATGGAAAATCAGTTCATTCTGTCCAGACTGAAAATCCTCTTGTCTTTGGCAGATGTGGTAGATTGGAGTGCTGGAAGAATGCAGTAGTGACAGTCCCTTTTTCTCCACCTCACTCACATCTTGCTTGCCCTAAAAGTCCTGTGCAGTTTGTCTGCTGCTAATTAAAATTCCCTCTGGAACATGTCAGCTGAATGAATAAAAGGGCTTGTGTTGTTTTCCACCCTAATGGGTCCAGACACTGCCACGTTAGGGCCCATGAATTCCTTGGAAAGACATTTATTATAGGATGTCAACGCCACAGAACTTTACGACTGAGAAGCAGGGACAGCAACAGTAAAGGAAAGATGGATGACTCGCTGTGTTTTAGCAGGACCTTGGGCCTGTTGGTCTGGCCAGTATAAGACAGGTTGTACAGAGAATTCACATTAATAATCAAGGCGAAGTGCCCGGCAGTTCTCATGAAGCAGTTAGGTAGACTGTACATCTGTGGTAATTCATTTAAATGGCAGGCTTTTGCTGTGGCAGAGGGCTTCCCATAAATCTAAAATCTGTCTCTAGCCTCAGACCTCTGTGAGCCGTTTTAATAAACACGCATTAATCTGTGAAACGAGCTGGATATTTATTTCTCACACTTGCGAGTTTTACAGGGGGGACACAGTTTGTGTGTCCACCTTCCCTCTGCAGCTTAATGTTGGAATTTGATGATTGTAAGGAGAATCTCTTCTGTGGAGAAAGTAGTGTGAATGATACTTGTGTGCCAGGAAGAGATTAGTAATAGGCAGCACAGACTTGCACTACATGGTCTCTGAGTATACACTAAGCATACACTCAAAAATTCGAATTATTGCTCTTTACTTGCTCTTTGAATCAGGGAATGTGAAACATGGTGGCTTTATTCATGAGAGTACTCTGCCATTCTTTTGAACTGATGGGACACTACTTACAGATACGTACAGATTTGTACTGTTGAATAAAATAAAAACCATAAATGTGACATGCAAAGATAAAGTTTTGATATTTTATAATTATGTTTTACATCATAGATACATATAGAAAGGTCACAATATAGTTAAAAAAAAGTCAAAAATTGGTCTAGAAATGTGATGTAAAAATCACACTTCCATCACATCTCCATCACATTTTACCATTATTAGTAAACTAATGGTAAAAGTAATGTGCCAGTAAAAGTAAGGAAAATAGTAAAACCTATTAAATATGAAATGTTTTAGGACTAAATGGAGACAGATGATTCGCTGTGGCGACCCCTGAAGGGTAAAGCCGAAAGAGAAAGAAGAAAGAAGAAGATTAAATATGAAATGTTCTATAGCTATTAAATATGAAATAAATTAATAATTGAAGTTAAAAAAAAAAATATATAATGTAACTATTCTTTGTATTGTTTATCTTTGAACTGAAGACAGTGACAGGTGGAACCTGGTGAATAATTTTTTTAGCCGTGTGATCCTCGGTGCATAAGAACTAAAGGCTGCTTCACAGCTCTTTTTACATTTTATATGCGGGCATTCAGAGATGTGTGGTGGTGCTTTAATGATACTAAAACTTGTCTAATAGGATCTTGTTTTCCAGTACAAAGCGGTATTGCCATTGCTGCTTTTAAAAGACGTTGTAGTTTGTTGTGAGCAATACATTACAATAGTCAAGTTGAGGAAATACGAGGGCATGCTTCAGTTTCTTGGCGTACTGTAAGTGAAGTTCTCACCCTTGCTATATTCCTTTTGCTATAAAGTGCGGTGTGAAAAAAGTGTCAGTGGTATTAACGTTTGGTTTAAAATGAGTCAGTAAAATGAGTTCTAACATAAAGCTGTCATAAATCACTGTGTCAGGTATTCATTATTATTTCTTGTAATAACTTTCAGTTAGGTAGATTTAAATGTATAAAATTCAGCAGCAAGAAAATGCAACAAATAAAGACACGCGTATATATACATATACACAAACTATATGGACCAAAGTATTGGGACACACCTCTGAATACTGAATTCATGAGGCCCCTTACTTCCAGTGGAGGACAATCTTAATGCTTCAGTATACCAAAACATTTTAGACATCATACTTCCAACTTTGTGGACACAGTTTGGGGAAGGTACTTTTCTATTCCAGCATGACTGTGCCCCAGTACACAAAGCAAGGTCCATAAAGACATGGTTGGATGGGTTTGGTGTGTAAGAACTTGACTCAACCCCATCCAGCACCTTTGAGATGAACTGAAACGGAGATTGTGAGCCAGGCCCTCTCGTCCAGCATCAGTGCCTGACCTCATAAATGCTCTTCAGAATGAATGGGCACAAATTTCCACAGAAACACTCTAAAATCTTGGGGAAAGCCTTCCAAGAACGTTATAATTAGGTACTTTTATATAAATAATGCAACAAATATAAAGCGAACGGCAATAAAACAGTACTGAACAAGTTAACCTACAGGCAAATCATCCCCTCTTCTCTCTACAGAAGTCCGCTACTGAACTAGAGACAAAGATGTCCCTGTCCGAGCGGATGAAGATACTGCAGGAGAAGGAAGAGCAGTGGAAGGCCAAAGGGAAAGGAGCTGCCAACGACTCCACACAGTTCTCTGTTGCTGGACGCATGGCCAAGAGAGGTATATGCTCATTCACTTATGTTGACTTCGTACATTTCCTCACAAATATATTGTGCTGAAATGATTTCTTCATCATGATGGTAAGTTCTGTTCACTGTAGTGACTCTGTTTTTCCACCAGGCCTCGTGTCCCCTAGCAGAGACGACACGCCTGTTATCCTCAGCAAGAAATCAAGCCACAGTACACCAGTCAAGCCTGTAGAAGGTGAAGCATCCACACAGTCTAAACTGATTTTCCTACAACTTCTGGTCATGGAATACCTGTTCCCCTCATAGTTCAGAGAAAAGTAAAAAGCCTTTCCTGAGCTGAACTGGATGTTAGAGCAGCGAAGAAAAATTTAACTGTGCAGGTCAGAGGAAATACAGAATCAGGACTGAGATGCACAGATCTAGAGAACTTTCAGATTTACATAAACATTTTTTAAACAAGATTTACATTTTGTTCAGTAGTATTTTTCAAAAATCTTTGCTTAAGGGCCATATTTTGCCATGACTGACTCAATGACTGTATCTCTGTCTTTTAAAATGTCAGTGGCCGACACAGACAGCACTCCTGATAAAAGTTATTTCCATTTTCTGCTGTTTCTTTATTACTTAAGTACAGCAAGCCTAAGGTATCATTTAGAAGCAAAACTCACCACCGATGCTGGCCGTACCAAAATGTGAATTAATCATCTTTACGTTGCATTTTTTCTATGTATTTTCAGTGTATAATACACTAACTAAAATGATCAACATGGCATGTAGAATTTTAAACAGAAGTATATATGTCGAGGTAAATTGTTATGGCTATTTGAATTTTCCGCAGAGATTTCCACTCGACCAGATGCTGAGGGAGACAAGAGGCTCGATAAACTGGAGTCCTTTTTAGACAGACTGCACAATAAAGGTTATTTTATTACTTCTTTTCAGTGCTGTATTATTAAAGTCGGTAGGAGATTCAGCGTAAACAGGAAGATCATCTTTTTGACTGTGTGTCTGCAGGCACTGGGAGCAGTAAGCCCTCCACCATTGAGGTGACGGAGGAGAAGGAAAAGGAAGTGATGGCCCTGGATGATGAGGAGACGTTTGGACGCTTCTATAAGTGTGTGTCCCCAACAGCTCTGAGCTCCAGTCTGCTTCTTGATGAGGAGGAGGACTTCAGTGCTGTCCAGTCTGACTCACCAAAGTAAGAGTCAACTTCATTATCTTAGGCAGATAAACCATTCATGAACTCTCTTTATGTCATAGTCTATTTTCTGTTCTATTATACCTAAAAAATTCTGGTTCTTCAGAGTGATGCCTTACGAGAACCAGTTATCCATTTCAATGAATGGTTTTGTAAATCAGAGGATGTGAAGAATCTTTTTCAATTTTAACCACTTGTTTCAGGTTTATTATACTATTAGGCAGATCCTAGACATTTAAGGAGTAAATAACTCCCATGTAGTATCCTCTTGTTCTCCTTGCATGTACCTAACCACCATGACTGTATTTCAGAAATAAAATTGTCTGCTCAGAAATAAACAGACTATTATAGAACAATGTAAGGAATCAGATTATGTGTGCATAATCATTGTATGCAATAACTTACTAGGAGATAGCATTCAGGAACAAACACTTTTTTCTGTCACCTCCCTGTGATCAATTCTGACTAAAATTATTTCAGCCCACTTGATCTACCTTTGTTCAAATTCAAACAATTTACGTATGCTTACATTTTCAGTCACCTTTAACTGAAGCCACAGTGAAATTTTCAAAACAAGTCTAAGTGTTCATACACTAAGGGCACCCATTAAGGGCAGTGCATTTTCTTTCTTTATCCCTTTCAACATTTGTCTCCTGTATTTACTTTTTCTTTACAATTAAGTGTGTATTGTTTGCACTGTTCACACCCCAGGTTCTTGGGTTTGTCTGCTGCTTTCCCAGGTTAACCTCAGAAGTGGCAGACCACAGACGAGCAGTGAGACCGTCACGGAACACCAAGGGCTCCAAAAACCCTCTGCGTGCTCTGGCAGCACGGAACGACCTCAGGCAGGCTTACACCGAGCAGAGACTCAACATAGCTTCTGTAGAGACAAAGAGGATACAAGTGGAACGGAGTGAGCCTTTGAATATATTTCAACTGAATGTTCCTCAAAGTACCTGTTTTTACAATGAATTTAGCGAATAATGCTAAATATTTGTTCTTTCTTTCTGGCTGCTGGCTAATCAGTGGCGAAGCACTCAAAGCTGGCGGACTGTGCCTTGGCCGGTTTGGCCAGTAAAGAGAACTTCAGGAAAGTGAGTCTTCGCAGTATTAAGTCCACAGACGTGGTGACCAACAACAGCGCCGTGCCCTTCCATAAGCTCATGCTCATTCAAATTAAAGGTCAGTGATGCTGAGGAATGCCATTACAAGACTTGTTTCTCAATTTTTCGCTCAGATCCAATCAGTATCATCATAGTTCACGTGTGTCTTTAAGTGACCCATATATCTGCCATTAATGTGAATGTGCCTCGCCAGTAAAGGTCATGCATGCACACAAGTCATCAGCTTGGCCACTCATGACATGGAGACAAAAGTGGATGATAATGACACTGACAGCATTCTGAGGATATCTAACTTCTACAAAAACTGCAAAGCTGATTTAACTGGTGTGTGTGTGTGTGTTTGTGTTCATTTATCCAGGACGCAGACATGTTCAGGTGCGTCTAGTGGAACCAACGGCCCAGTCTCTAAACAGTGGAGACTGTTTTTTGCTGATCACACCCAAGCACTGCTTCTTGTGGTGTGGAGAATTTGCCAACGTTATTGAGAAAGCCAAGGTACTCTCATCCAGTCTCAACCCCTCACCTGTTAAACATTTGGGCAAAAGAACATGAGAGAAAAGTGTGTGAATAATATCATGGCTTTGATTTTGTCACAGATGCTGTAGATTAGCTTTGCTGTGAATCATGATGATATAAAGTCATTTCTTTTAATTATCAGTTTAAAGTGGAAAAAAAAAAAAGCCTGGGGCATTGTTTCAAATATATGTTTTTAATACTGGCAATAAACCTATTGACTGACATGAAAACTTTCCTGAACAATATGATATTTAGTTAATAGTAATGACATTAATTTGTATGTGAAACATCTCACTATTAGCATGGATCAGATATAGATCATGCTAATATTAGCACAACCTCTTTCTGCAGGCCCCCTAGTAATCATTTCGGTAAATTCAGTAATCAAAAAAAATATTTAAACTCAGACTATATCAAATTAACTAGGACACTGTCAGCTTGAAAGAGCGGGCATGAGAATCCTATACTGTGAAACAGTTCACGCGTCTCTACAAAAGACGCATATTTGTGAATAGACAGAATGAACAATTCAGTTTCGTCCTTTGTCTGTCTATTGTTGTTACTTAGCAACAAGTGCTCAGCAGAATAATACAGATACTAATATGAAATAAATACTGGTGTGAGGTGTAACAACACTGGCAGAATGCTTCCGACCAGTCAAATTGTCTGGTTGGAATTGTAATCAAAGATGCATTCGCTGCATTGTTGTGTCAGTCTTGTTTTATTCTAGGGGAATTTACAGCTCAGCCGTGTCAGATTAGTTTCAAGTGCCAATGCTTTGAGCCTCATACTCTCTTTTATTGTTCTGTATGGTTCACTGCTATTACAGCTGGGTCACAGCCACACACCAGAAGCTACTAGATTGGTTCCCTTTAGCCTCATGTAAAATGTGTGTTCCATATGTGTGTGTGACAGGGCTCAGAGATGGCACAGTATGTTCAGACCAAGAGAGACCTTGGCTGTAAGGCCTCGCAGGTCACGGTGCTGGAGGAGGGCATCAACACAGACAACCGCTTTGCCAAGGAGTTCTGGAACCTTCTCGGTGGACAAACAGAATACAGAGGTGCCGAGGACACACACACATTCACATACAAATACATAATTTACACTGTGCACATGGAGCGCAGATGTTCAAATAAGAAAAGACATTACACAGTCAGTAAACACAGTCATATGTACCCTGATTGGCTGCCGCCTGATAGACTCTGACTGTGGGGGATGGCTTTATATAACGATGAACCTTTTGCACACCCAAGTCATTACAGAATTTAATAAAATTACAATGAAAGCTGTGAATGTGTTCACTTTAAAGTAATGTTTAAGTGAAATATCTGTGATATGCAATTGTCACTGAACCCTGGTGTCTATGTGAAGTTTGCTTCTTACATCAATAATAAATTATCCGTATTGTGTGTGTATATTTGCATATGATTTGATTTCTGTGCAAACCTGAAGCAAGTCTATTGTGTGTGTGTGTGTGTGTGTGTGTGTGTGTGTGTTTTGTGTAGCTGCTGGGGAACCAGAGGAAGATGAGCTGTATGAGAGTGGCATAGTGGAGTCTAATGGTGTGTACAGGCTGGTGGAGGACAAGCTAATGCCTTATGAGGAGGTGTGGGCCTCCATACCCAGTGTGGCCGTGCTAAACTCCAAAGAGGTCAGACTCAGCTGCTCCGCGTGTGTTTACAAGCAACTTTAGACTGCTTACATGTAACCGTTGGAAGATGTATTGTTTTGGATAAGATTTTGGCCATTTTATATATATATATATATATATATATACATTTATATATATATAATATATATAGAATAAATTATTTATATATGTATGTGTGTGTGTGTGTGTGTGTGTGTGTGTGTGTGTGTGTGTGTGTGTGTGTGTGCATGGGGGGTATCAGGTCCTGGTGTTTGATTTTGGCTGTGAGGTGTACGTGTGGACAGGGAAGGATGTGGCGCTGAGTGACAGGAAGGTGGCCGTGCAGCTGGGCAAACAGCTCTGGGGCGGAGCCTATGATTATAGCACCTGCAGGGTCAACCCCCTCAACCCCTTCTCAGCCAATAAGGACATCCCTCTGTGAGTCATTGTTCTATTGTTTTGTGTGTCTGTGTGCGTGTCTGAGCAACTGACAAATACGTGATTACTGCATCTCTTACACATCTATTGACCATTTTTTCCATGACATAGTGGGACAAAAGACTGTAATCAATTCGCTCTGGCGATAGTCTAAATATTCAGACTCTGGATTATCTGTGGATGAGATTTGTATTCACATGAAAATCATATGTATAATTAGGATCCCATCACTGTACTGATGCTGTACTGCCGCCATCTGGTGAATTCAGGTATAAAATCCAGCAGTGAATTGAATGCTCGTGTTTCTCACCTGCTTTCCCCTGAGCCTGGTGTCTTTGTGTTTGTGTGTGCGTGTGTGTGTGTGTGTGAGAGTAGGCAAGGTGAGGGCAGGCCGAGCTGGGCTTTGTTTGGCAGGCTTTCAGAGCACAATGAGACAGCTCTGTTCAGGGAAAAGTTTCTGGACTGGGCCGAACGCAAACCATTGAAGGATGAATCAACTACAGAGGAGATGAAGGTGAGAAGAAACTTCACCACAACCTCATCACATAGCAGAGGTGTAAATCACTCTCAGCCTTTGATTTGATAACAATTCTGTTGGAAACAAGGAACATTTTGGAGATTTTACCATAAGTCGATTGCTTTGGACCACCTGGTACTGTGATTAATGCTCTGAGAACATAGATGTGACTGGAAGAACTGTATAGAAGGTAAAATGATACATTGAGCTTTTGGTTTTCTACACTTTGAAAAAAAAGTGAATTTTTAATCTCGAAAAATCGATTACAACTGATCATAAAATTGCAGTACCGATGCATCTGAATCACCACATTCATATCAGTGCATCACTCCACTCCCAGTCTGTTCACTTGCAGACACAAGCATATCAAGTACCTGTAAAATATTTATGTATTTTAGAATTGCACATTACACAGTCTGCGTCTCTGTGCACAGAGTCCAGTGTACCAGCCCAGCACCCCTACTCATGAGTCCGAGTTGAAGCCATGTGATGTAAGTGCCCTGCTGGATGGAGGAGGAACCCCTCTGAAGATGCTTTTAGAGAGTGTGGACGTTCAGAGAGGGTACGGATTGGTTCGGTCTGAAGATGGGCGACAGGCGGAGCTTGCCACAGTGGCAGTGGATGCCTGGCATATCCGAGAGTTTGACGACTTTGAGATTCCGGTCGAAAGTGTGGGTCAGCTGCATGAGGGTGACACCTATGTCATCCGCTGGAAGTACTCCGTTACTAGCGTCGGTGAGTGAAGCATGATGGGTAATGTAATTTGGTGGTTTACCAGTCCTGGTCCTGCAATATCTGTCATGTAAGTTTTAGTGCTTTTCCTGCTTTAGTGGGGAGTCTGACTCACTCTAGTCTCTAAAAGTAAAACTGTCATTATCAAATTTAAATTTGTCATGGATGGACTTTTGGGGGGAAAATAGATTAAATAAATGAAGGAATTAAATAAATATACAGTATCTTATTGTAAATAAGCAATGAAATTAAATCTGAATATTAATAATTAAACGTGACACAAAATAAATGTATCTATTAACACGTGTAATTGTTCAATTGTGTATGTCTGTATTTAACGTCTTTAATTAACTATATCAGCACAGAGATAGCTATTTAATTGACTAGCTATGTAGAACTGAATGATGGGAGCTGCCAGGAGGCCCTCTCTAGATCCAGTTTAAAGCACATTATTTCGTTCACAATGTTCCTTTAGCATTTAGCCCTGTGTTTAATACAATTTACATGCACTTTGTAGAAATGTATTGTTGGGTTGGTAGTAAATGACATCTAGATGAGGCTAAAACAAACCAAACAGGGCCTTTAAATTTCAAGTTGCAATTATTGAAATAAATAATTTATTGAATGAATACATTTTTTAATTTACACATATCATGTTTAATTATTTCTATTTGCTGTTACTGGTAGTATTATTTATGTACCGCCGTAAAGTAGTACAGTTGTCACATGATTAAGTGTATATGCTCGCATAGACCGATGGCAGCTGGTAATACATCACTTGAAACCTCAGATTACTTTAAACTTGTTCAAGCTTCCCTCTGTCAGCCATTTGGGGGGAAGCTTCCTTGAGGTAAATCTTGAAATCCATGAGTTTACAGTTTATGAGTGCTGACTGAATGCACTGCTGCACACCCACCCTCTTCATCTCAGCAAGGGCTGGTTTACAGGCTGAGTATTAATAACCAATTTTTTCCAGTGCAGGAATACACTAAAATTTGCGTGACAGGTACTCTGATTCTTTTAGCTCTGATGTTCTGTTGAAACTGCTGTTGCAGATAATACTGAAATATAGATGTCTTATCTTCATCTGCAACTGTGTGTGACTCTGCATGTGACTGTGTGTTTGTGCAGTGGGTAAAAGGCAGAAGCCAGGTGAGATGAGTGCATCAGGGCCAGGGAGAGAGCGCACTGCGTGTTTCTTCTGGCAGGGCCGTCACTCAAGTGTGAGTGGGAGGGGCACATCAGCACTGATGACAGTGGAGCTGGGGAACCACGAGGGGGCACAGGTCCTTGTCACCCAGGGCAAAGAACCGCCCTGCTTTCTACAGCTCTTCCAGGGAGGACTCATCATACACAGAGGCTGCAGGGAGGACGCTGCCAAGAACACAGGTACTCCACTACACAGTCTAAAATGTACATTAAAGTGCATTAGAGTGCTTTTATTGTCAGTTTGTTGATGAGAAGAAATCACTGTCCATATTTTTGTATATACAGGGTAATACATGAGTGCTTTGGGAGCTTTGTCAGCAAAGTTTTGTAGCCCTTTTTCACATACACTTCTATGCATATACACTTCTATGCATATACACGCACCGTGTGCACCAACAGAAAATAAACAACGGGGCTTCGGAATGTTTTGAGGGCAGAAAATAAAAACCTGAAACAGTATTTTTCTGGAACAAAAGCATTGAACTAATAAACATAATCCATTTTAGCTGTTCCCCTACAGAAATGTCAGTGTAAAATCTGTTAATAATCTTGTACTTCTGCATTAAGAATAAAAAAATAAAAAGGTCAACCTTTTGAAAAAGCTGAGTCATTGTCAGTGGTCCGCGAAAGCCCTTTTAATAAAATGGCAAAGAAAATTACTACATGAATCTGTCAAAGCTTCAAAGGTAATATTTAAGTGGCCCATAAAATAATTAGACTTGCCTTGGCAGCATGTTTAATGGGTTTAACTTCTTTAAGTTAGCTTGTGTTGTTTTACCCTCCTGTGCCTTAGCTGTCCATTCTAAATAAGTTAATGAACTTTAAGTTAATGCCTGTCATGATTGGACAGCATGTCTCCTGTGCTTTTGTTTACTGTATCATTTTATACACACCGCAATGTAATTATGGACTGTCTGTTCTTAGAACGATGTACTGATTCCATACAGAGCAATTCCATATCGATACAATTACAGCCACCAGCCTAATAGCTTTTTGGTCCTTCCCTTTAATTATTCCTATCTAAAAGAAAACAGATTTAACCATTTTTCAAAATGTTGTAATTGGTTTAGGAATGTTAATGGGTTCGAATGCAAGAATGGAAATGTTAAAAGACTGGCATTGCTCAGGGTGAACAGAGTCATGTTTTATTTCGTTTGCTAGACAGATTGCTTGTGCAAGTGTTCGGTTTTGCTCGGGGTCAAGTGTAACCCTGGTGACAAGAAACATTTTGCTGGTTCTTGTGTGGTGATAAAAAAAAAAACTGTCACTGCTTTCATTTTTTTACACAGAGAAGTCTGCTAATTTCCCTTTGCTTACAGAGGTTAAAGTCCACGGGAATGCATAGATCAATCAAAAACACTGTAAGAACAGTAATAGAAGTGTGTGTTTGTATGTGTCAGGTGGCTGGCGACTGTTCTGTGTGCGCGGCGAGGCAGCAGTAGAAGGCTCTCTGTTGGAGGTGGAGTGCTGCAGTGCCAGTCTGCGCTCTCGTGCCTGCGTGCTCCTGCTGGGTGAGAGGCATCTGTACCTGTGGCACGGCTGCAAGTCTCACCCTGCAGCCCGAGAGGTGGCCAAGAAGACTGTGGAGCGCCTCACGCAGACGTGAGTCATCAGCTCATAATCTCTCATCAACATCAACAAATATGGGTGTAATGCCAAATGTCTGGAGTTATATTAATATTTTTATATTCCCTATACCTTTACATTGTATATATAAAATAGAAGAGTCATTATTTTACAAGGTATTGTTACAGGACAAATAATTTACTGTAATGATCTGTTTACAATAACTTAATAAAAAATTGTCCGACAAGAGAATTGCAAGATATTCAGGATGTTCATTACTTCATTCTTAGTGCTAAGAGAATTTTTGAACAGTGACTTTGCCTGAGTATATTTCACATACTCATTTTTGCCCACGTTGTGAATGATGTTTTTGTTTGTGTATGTGTGATAGCTGTCCTCCAGAGCTGGGTTTGAACAGCAACAGCAGTCTGAAGGTGCGGGAGATAGAGGAAGGCTCAGAGCCGCAGGAATTCTGGGATGCCCTTGGCCAGCAGGACAGGAAAGCATACGACTGCATGCTACAAGGTACAGATATACTGACCAATTTCTCAAAATGAATTAGAAACTCTGTGATTGGAATCCATGCTCAAGACCTCCTAACAGCAATTATAACATTTAAAAGAATAGTTCAGTCATACATGCTAATATTGTTAGCAGTGTAAAGGGATCTAGGAATAACAGGTTAGCATAATATGATTTGAATGGTGCTATTTGGTAACTATTGACTTTCATGTTTTGTTAACAACATTAATATTATTGTCTCAGCTATTCCTTTAATGCCTGTCATCGACCCCATATTTTCCTTACTGAGTGACTGAGGAAGTTACTTAGTTGTGTAGCCAAATAAGTTACGCTTGTAAAGAGCCTAAATGTTAATAACTGAATAATAAGTCTAATGTTTGATTTATAACTGTTCTTGTTGTGGAAGCACACAGGTAACAATTATTTATATATGTTTTCAACATATATATGTGTGTGTGCGTGTCAATAGATCCAGGGAAGTACAACTTCACACCACGCCTGTATCGATTGAGTGCCACTGCTGGGAACTTCAAGGGAGAGGAGCAGCTGAGCCCTTCTCGAGTGCCAAACGCTGTAATGGCTATGCCTTTCCTGCAGGAGAACCTGTACTCTGCCCCGCAACCAGGTACAGCTTGTATATTACACATACAGCCTCTGATCAGTGCTAGACAGAACCTACAATTCACATTTAATCATTCAGATCATACCCAAACGAACACACAAGTCTGGAATTTTGCTGCTAAATCTGACCAAATCACAGCCATTATGTTATTTGTGATACGCACTCCCTCTTGTGCTTAAATATTTCACGTTTGTTTTAGATGCGTACATGTACTGTTGAATATGAAGAAATCTTTACTGTCTAACTTTCTTGCTCTGTCCGTCTCTCTTTTGTTGTCTGTCTGCAGCATTGTTTCTGCTGGATAACAGGATGGAGGTGTATCTGTGGCAGGGCCAACAGCCGGAGGATGACGATTGCACAGGCTCAGCTAAGATCCGCTGGGACAACGAGAGGAAGTGTGCCATGGAGACTGCACTGCAGTACTGCAAAGGTCAGAAGTCACAGTCTTCCCACAAGGAGTCTGATGCAGAGGGAAAGGCCATTCTAGCATACTGGAGCTATACATTAAAAATGTAGATGATAAGTGTTTTGTGAGGAAGTGGGTTTGCATAGTGTATAGAATTACTGTGCTTTGATGCTGAAACTTACTTTATGCGTGTGTGCGTGTGTGTGTGTGTGTGTGTGTGTGTGTGTGTGTCCTTCAGCAAAGAACTCAAGACGCCCCCCTCAAGCTTATCTGATCTTGGCTGGAGCTGAACCACTCACCTTCACTAATATTTTCCCTTACTGGGAGAAAGACCCCAACATCAGAGTGCAGGTACACTGACACACACACACACACACACACACACACACACACACAACATAATTGCTTTACTCACAGCACCACTTCAAAAATGCATACTGTATTCATGGCATAGTAAAGCAGGGTGTGGGCCATATGCTATAAATGCAGTACATCACACATAAACTTGAAGGATTGTGAAGTCACAAGCAGTGCAATATAAAAAGTGTTTTAAAACAATGTAAAACCGGACAAATTGTGAACACACAGCATCCTCAGGATTAGATCTCTTGTCAACACAGCAACACCTTGGATTCAGTATGCACAACTCTGGTCCAGGAGGACTGGTGCCCAGCACATATTGGTAGTTCCCCTCAAACACACCCACTAACCTTGGCGATTAAGAGAGTTGAATGAGGTGTGTTTAAGCAAGAAAATCACCAGGACCCCTGCCTTAGACTGTTCCTCCCTTAATAAATCTATTTTTAATGAAATGTGCATTTGTTTTGTGTTCTTCAAGTACTGACATGTGATAATGACATCATACCATAATATGTGTGTTCTGATGCAGGGCACACGGAGTAAGGTGATTCTGGTGGAGGACGCTCTGTCCAAACTCAGTAAGAACCAGTACTCTCTAGAGGAGCTGACTGCCAAGCCACTGCCTGAGGGTGTGGACCCTCTTCACTTGGAGTTGTACCTGTCCGACAAAGACTTCCAGGTACACAATTATTCTACCTCCATCTCTTCTATGGAGGTTCATTCTTTTCATTCATCCAGGGAGTCAAATCAATGTAGTAAGGAGTTCATAAGTCATCTGGACTTGGGTAGAGAGTTGAAGACGTTTCGTCTCTCATCCAAGAGACTTTATCAATT
>JBBIGA010000106.1:31005811-31012002 GCA_037576975.1 Alestes dentex | reverse complement strand
TCTTCTTCTTTCTCTTTCGGCTTTACCCTTCAGGGGTCGCCACAGCGAATCATCTGTCTCCATTTAGTCCTAACTTGGTCTGTAGAGGATGAAAAGGCCTAAGTTAGTTTAGCAGTAGCAGTAGGTTTCAGGTAAGCACCTCCCTCTAGGGGATATAAGCTCAGTTCTCACAAGTTAACTTCAGAATTGATAAAGTCTCTTGGATGAGAGACGAAACGTCTACAAAACTCTACCCAAGTCCAGATGACTTATGAACTCCTTTCTACATCTCTTCTATGGATTCTTTCCAACCCCAAAGGATGTGTTTATATGGAAAATCTGTGCATGTATAGCATCAAATGTAATACTTGAAACCTTTTAATCCAATCTTCTCTGTTTATAGTCTGAATTCCTTAGATTTTGGGTTTCCTTAGATATGTAAAGAAGATAATCTAATAAAGCCATATTCACTGATTTATTTGAGTTCCATTTTGAACCAGCAAACTTTATTCTTTAATGTTTTTCTGATTAAGCAAATCAATAAGCCCATGATCTGAATTCAGGAACTATCACAATGCATGGTAGGGATGTCACAATTAACCGGTTTCATGATTATCCACGGTTTAAAACAGCACGATTAATTAATCATAAAGGCTCTTCAACACCATGTTTTTGTTGGCGCGCTTAAAAACGTAGAATATGACAGGGCTATCAACAGATTGGCGGGGTTCGCCCGGAATGAAAACGTTTCAGTGCACCAGCAGTGCACTTGTGCTAGAAACACACAGACAGTGCAATCAGTCACTTGACTGCACTAAACAATGGTAGAGGAAAAAACTGAATACGCTTTATTTCCACCAATGAACCGATTGAAGTCTGCCGTATAGGAGCTTTTTGGATACCCCAAAAATACATATTCAAGACGATGAGTCTTTTTCTGTCTTTTTTTAAAAAAAGTAAATAGAAGGTAAAAACTTCTAAAGAATGTGACTGTCTACATTGTGAAAGTAATACATGCGAAATAATCGTGATAATCGTGAAACCGTGAAAACGTGATTATTTCCCAGATGATAATCATGCCATTAAAATCTATAATCGTGACGTCCCTATTGCATAGTGCTTCCTTTATATAGCAATAGACAATTCGCATTTCCACAGGCTGTTACATTTTCTTCACCAACAGATTTTAGTTAAAAGGGATGGAAACTAAAGTTGCTGAATATTTCACCACTGAGATGTTGGTTATGACGGGATTAAAAGCTGAATCTACCTGGTTTTTTTAAAGGAGTAAAAAAATCTAAGTTACATAATTACAATTAAATGTATCACTTGCCCCAGCTGTGGTTGATCAGCCAGGATATGTTTGGATATGTCTGACAAAGTCCTTAACTTGGTTCATTTAGCACTGGAGCTACCAGTGTTGCTAACAAACCTGGTCACCCAAATCATTTCTGTTAGTACATCACCAAAGCTTTAAAACTGACCACACCTCCATCACTACAGACAGTCATTTCAGACAACACAAGGACAGCACTGATCTTGGATCAGATTCTTCTGTAATTATAATAGTCATAGCCAAAAAAACTGATTCTAGATCAGTACCCCTATTCTTAAGGAGGTTTGTGAAAACAGAGCCTGTTGTCTAAAACGGCTGCCTTCAGTGTTCAGCTAAACATTGTGATCACTTTTTATAGCTCATACGGAGTCTTTAGCCACATCAGCAAGTCTGCACCAACTTAAAAGATGGATGCAGTTTGAACGGGTTGAAAGATGTTTTGGCAGTGTATTTACAGAAAAGGTTTGGGTGACTATTGGCTCCCAGTGTTTGTTAGCTACAGTGGCATCATAGGTCCAGGGCTAAATTAAAAAAGCAAACATATCTTTGCTGATTGAGTACATGTGGAGTAAGGAAAATAATGTAAAATTGAATTTCACCAAACTATGCTTGCAAAGAAGGCAGTTTTGATGAGAATAATTAGAGCATTCCAGCTTGTTTTGCACAAGATGAAAGGGCTACAAACCCTAAATATGCCAAAGTATTTGAAGAGAAATGTCATTCAATTAATATTGTTTTAATGATGTCAATGTACAAGCTTGAATTATGTATGTGTAATGTTTCCACATTATCAAACTGTGCTGCTTTAAAGGCAACTGCCTAGAATGTCCTTGTGCAAAGTGCCGAATATGCTCGCCAAGCTTAGAGTGGTCATCATGCAAAATTATCCCTGAAGGCATGAGCTCAATCTATTAAATGTAGTGGTCTGTCAATAAAACTCTCCAAACTATCAATTATGTGTAATGGCTTTCCAATGTGGCTTTCATGGGTCTGCTATAACAAATGGTTTTTTCCATGAATATTAGCGTTTTGAAAGTGAACGAGGAGAGAAACGGCTGTGTTCCATAGCTGCTGATGAGAGTTGATCTAATGTGTTTTTATGTGCCGCAGGATGTTCTGCAGATGACACGAGAGGAGTTCAGGACCCTCCCCAACTGGAAACAGCTCAACTTGAAAAAGAGCAAAGGCCTCTTTTAAACAAAGAAAACATCCTTCTCCTGTTGGCAGCATATCCGTGAATGGATGGGTGGATTTCTTTTTATGTTTATATGGAAAATCTGTTTGTGTACAGAATTAAGTGTACAGTTTGTAACTTTTTAAAAGATGGATCTACCCCCCCCCCCCTCAATGTCCCCCCAATCTTTCCACCAGCCTTGAAAGATGGCCATTCTGTAGAGAGCTCTTCCAAATCCAAATAATCATAGCAACCCACTTGTTTTTGAAATGACTTTCTGCGTACCCTAAATATGCAAAAGTACATGTTTGGGGAATATCACGTGACTTATCAGCATTATGCTTGACTAAATATGTACAAGCTTGCGTTATGCGTGTGTAAAGTTTCCAGGTCATTTAAGCCACGTTTTCAAACTGTGATGTTTTTAAGACAACTTTGTAGAACACTAACTTCTTAGAGGAAAGCTTTTCTGTCGGTCGTCAGCCCTACTGGTGTGCAAGATGCCACTGCAAAATGAACTACTTTCAGAGCCATATATGTATGCACGTGTGCAGGTCTGCACATGCCAGGACAAAATACTGTTGTATTAAAGGAATACTACAGCATTTGCGGCCTAATCTCTGTCTACCACATCTGTGGCAAACATTTGAAATCCTAGTAAATTTGACTCAAAACACATTTTAATAGAAACCAATGGGCCCTTGCTTCATCTGCCCATTGGCTTCTAGAAGAAGTGCTAACAGATTATCTTTTGTACCCAGTAGACAGAAGTATGTTGAAATGTTTGTCTCTTATAATCATCTGTGTGGTCGCAGCCTAGAGATTAAGTTGGAAAACTGTGTGTTTTTCTTTGAATTTCTTTTTCAGTATTATGTGGCTCTCTGTACTGTGGCTTTCCACTATGTATTGCCTATATCATTATAAATATCAGTAACTAGCATCTTTTTCTAAATGAATATACCATGCAGGTTTTGAAACTGTCCACAGTATCTGTGTGTGGTTTCTTTTTTTCTGCAAATGTGATGCTGAACTGAAATTGGGCCATTCTATCTTTGAACACTAGGTGACAGGATTGCTCCTGTTTAATCCATTTGAATGGTCCAGCGATCAGTGTGTCATTACCACCGCCAATTTACGCACATTACTCATAGCCATATGTGACAGTATCCTACATGCTTGCTCTGTTTTTGCATACGAAATGAAGCAATTTGCATCCATGATGTTGATGTATTTTGGTATATCATAGCGGTTTGCTGCTAATTATTTCTCACAGATGCGGCAACTGTAAAAATCATATGCGTAACTTTAAACACCCCCGGTCAAATTACGGCTTTTGTTCTGAGTGTATATAAACCAGGAGAAATTTCAACAAGGCATGCACACATGGGATGTTATAGCAGACATTCCATATGCCTTTAGCCTTCATTTCTATGGGAATTTCTTTGATTTCTCTGACGCTCACAAAACTCCTGTGAGGGAACATGACAGGTTGGATGCACATTTTCCTGCACAATGAGTTTTCAATGTATTCATCTTATTCCAGTTCAAGATTTTGGAGTCATCTTGTCCTGTGAGCAAGCATCATTAGGAGTTACTTATTGAGACAGAGGTGAGACTGAATTTGAATTAGGTGATGAGTGCTGTAGAGGGAGTCGATGGGGAGGCTCTGACAGAAAGTGAGGAACAGCAGAATAATTGGTTACTCCAGTGACATAAAGGTAGCACAGCATGTGAAGATGCCCCTCCTTTGAGCTTGATTTTCCCTACAACCACTCTCTTCAGCCGTCATATACTTCAACACCATTTACTTGCATTCATTTTTTACACTTCCATGTTATAATCAGGTGCAAAAGTCTGAAAAACCTCTGTCGTGTGTTTTGTTAATGTGAAAATAGGTGTGCTTTCTCTACAGATGAGCAAATCCATTTCAGCACACAATTTTTATTTATGTGGTACGTTTTATACTGGAGAAGAATGTAAAATATTAAATGTCCCAAATTACATGCACTTTTGCACAGGCTATGTTTTGTTTTATGTTTCCCTCAATAAGTTGAATTCAGATAAGAAACACTACTTGTGCATTTACACATTCAGACGTGCGTTCTCTGTAGAGGATGTGTCCTTATTTTCATTTGAAAACCAATACAAAAAAGCATGTCTTTTGACCAGGGGTGCTACAACTGTGTATGCCTTTATTTTGCAATGTGCAAGTCGTGTTCTTAACAGATTATTTGAATCTCAGAGCACATCTGCTCAGCTGTTGGGTTTCCCCTGAGAAGCTACTAGGATGCATCAGTCCGTTCTACCATGCTTTGATTTTCCTTTGCATTCTTTCATATGTAGCACACGCACACACACACTCATACGAAGGTGAAATCATCACCACGGCAGATGGCTGAGCCAGAGACTGCCTTGGCTTGTAGCAGGACGGCCTGCGAGATGAACACTGCCATTACTTTATTTATTTCACAGCTTTACAGAAAGGGGGGGAGACCCAGGAGTTCACTGCTGATCGCTTTGGCAACAGTTTCATGCTCGAAAAAATAATAATACAGACTGGGGACTAGGACACTCGCATCCTTTCAGCAGTAGCTCCGCCAGTTATTGCAAACAGACCGGCTTGCATGTCACAGCTGTACCTCACAGAAATGATTATGGAACCTAAAAGGATGTTTCAATTCAGGCATTTGAACTACAGTAATACATGATGCATCATGTACTTGATTATCTTAACTACCTATAGAGAAATCTGGCCACAAAATACCATACTTATTACAGGTACACTACATGTACGAAAGTTTGTGGACCCCTTTTGGTTTCTTCTAGGGTGTTAATAGGCCATTTCCACCCCTTTGCTGCACTAACAGTCTCTTCTTTTGGGAAGGCTGTACACCAGATGAGGTCAAGTACTCATGTTGGGTAATTAGTTCTGAATTGCAGACAACTCCAACTCATCCCAAAGGTACTGGATAGAGGTCCATCAGTGCAGAGAACACAGCTCCACTGATTTACAGCCCAGTAGCCCTGAAGCTTGGCCTTGGGCATGATGACCTTTAATATAAAAGCTGTGTGCAGTGTGTCAGCAGTAATTGCACCTTAAAGAAGCAAAATTTACTGAGAGTCTGAACATATTGTTTACAACATTTGCAGTGATTACAAAATGCAGAGAGGTTTGAAGTTGGATACTTCCAGTCTAGAGCTTGGATTCTCGTAGGTTTTTATAGTGTCAAATTAATCAAAAGTGATGAAGTACACGGACAGTCCAAGGCTGTGTTGGAACAGTTAAATATATAATCTTTTTCTCCCTCCTTTCTTGTTTGAGCGTTTTTGTCTTGTTTCTCCAAGGATAGAGATCCTCAGCCATCAGCAGCTATTAGGGCCTGTTTTTACTCTTTTCATTTGAGTGACTTTTTTTCGCTACACAATGCACGTCAAGGCTTAACGCCACAGGAACAAAGCACTCTGTCACAGCACATCTGCTTCAAGCAGTCAAACTCCAGATAAACCTAATGTGGCTGTGTTTTCATCTCTCCTGTAACAAGATTTGGCTGTTTAGAAAAAACAAAGAACCAACTCTTTCCAAAGTCATGAGGTGCTATTCAGTTTTAGAGTAGCAGATGCAGGGAAGTATTCCATATTTAAAAGCGGAATGTAAAGCTTGGTATTGCAGTGAGGCTGCAGTAGCCTTGAGACGGCTGTGAG
>JBBIGA010000106.1:30993311-31000811 GCA_037576975.1 Alestes dentex | reverse complement strand
AGCTGCTGAGTGCTAAAGCATGTAGCACATAAAACTCACCTATCCTCTATTACACCATTCACGACAAGGCTCCAAACTGTCTCTGAAAGCAACATCAGCTTGAAAACTGCCCTTTGGGAGCTTCATGAAATCGGTTTTCATGGCTGAACAGCTGCAAGTCAAAAGTCACTTATTCACAGTTCTAAGCATGAGTTGAAGAGGTGTAAAGCACACTACAAGCACACTACCACTAGACTGAAGCAGTGGGAATATGCTCTCTGAAATCATGCTTCACTATCTGCTAGTTTGATGGACAAACTTTAATTTGGCAGATACTAACAGAATACTACCTTAAGGAATGCAAAGTAGTGCTAGTACTAAAGTTTGGTGGAGGAAGGATCGCGTTCTGTGACTGTTTTTCAAGATTTGGGCTAAGACCCTTATTTCCAGTGAAGGGTAATTCAACTGCTACAGCAAACAGAGACATTCTCGTCAATATGCAGTTTTGGGGAAGGCACTTACCTGTTACAGCATCACTGTGCCCCTGTGGTTCATGGCAAGGTCCATGAAGACATGGTTTGAAGAACTCCAATGACCTGCACACAACCCTGACCTCAATCCAACGGAACACCTTTGGGATGAATAGGAACATAGATTGCAAGCCATGCCTTCTCATCCAGCATCAACACATGACATCACAAATGTAACATATATCGAAAAGAGTAGATCCTTGTAGCTGCAAAGAGTGGACCAGCTCCATATTAATGGCCATGGTTTTGGAACAGAATGCCCAATAGGAACATATAAGTGTGATGTCATGGTCACATAGTTTTGGCCATCTTTATATAGTCTGTTCTTTTCCTTTTTTCCTTCTTCCTTACTTTTAGGCAATCCATTCAGGCTAAATCACACCCAGCATGTGTAGCTTTTCCATTGCAGCAGTGACTGCTCTCCGGATTACAGCCACTCACTCCAGACTTGGCAACGGTCATTGTGCTCCATCACATACAGCAGGGTGTAAATGTGACAGATGCACTCATGAAACGGAAGCTTACTCAGATCCTGTATGAGGGAGCCGCCACAGGGAGCTTTGCATGAACCAGCTACATTATACACCAGGAATGAGGAAAAAGTGCTGGATTAACAAACAAAAACCTACACCCATCATTACTATGATTACATGTCCTGCAGAGCCCCAGCCACATGGCTTTTACTGTGTTTGCATATGATTTATCGTGTGTGGTTGGGAAAGAAAGCCATTAGCCTGGGTGGTCGTGTCTAGCATTTGTATTCCACATTTTCATTTCTTCTCCTCTGGGGTCCAAAGCCACAATGATCCAGATGCAGCCTGAAGCAGAAGTTTAATGGAGCCTAGGATAAATCTGGAGCGTGTTTGTGAGCATGTGTGTATATGTCTGCATGCACTGCTTTACATTCCATGTGTGATTAAGCATCTCCTTCCTTCTCCTACCTGAGCGCATGTCTTGTGCCAGAGGACTTTGTGAGTGCATGTGGAGGGGTTATTTACTCTCTGAAAATGAAACGGGAAAATCCTGCAGTAGATACTGCCTCTCTTTCTCTCTCTCAGACACACACGCACACACACATACACATACACACACACACACACACACACACACACACACACACAAACAACTGCGGCATTCTCATTCAGCGTTCAGCTTAGAGGCAGACAATAGGAGCCGCACTATAGAAGAAGCATTCACACAAGTCACTTAAGCGTAGCCAACTACAATCCTGCAACTCCACAAAACAGCAAAGCTGACCTTGTCCTCTAGCTGAATCTGCAGTATCAGTGGGTCTAAAGGAAGGAGGAAAAGAATCGGCCTTTCCATGCTCCATGTATTCTTATTAGAATACCTGCATTTCAAATGATATTTAAGTTTGGTGGGATTTTCTGCCGGTGGTATTATTTCCGGCTGAGTGGGGCATAATCTCTTTGAAATCATAATGATGAACATTATAAGTATATGGCAATATGGGACATATAATGAGAAGTGAAACTTTAGAGTTTGAAAATGTTTTTTTTTTTCTTTCATTTTTTCCTGTGTCAAACATTACTTATACCATACTGGCAAAGGTTATTACTAATAACCTGTGAAAGTCGCATAAGTCACTTTAAGGAGGCTTAGGGGTAAATGTTGCTTTCATAGTGCAACCAAAAGTAACTACTGATAAATAGAGGTTTTCCACCCTGTTACAAAATCCAAAATCTCCATCCAAAATGGAGATAAGCTACAAGGTTTCGTTCTCGCAGCAATTTCTTAAGTTTAAATATTTCCAAATGTGCATTTAAGATGGCAAACACAAGGATCACTAGTATTAACATGAGGATTGATAAAACTGGATGATTTGGTATTTTTTGTTTGGAAAAAATTGAATGTATTAAAAACTGAGTGCAAATATTCCAGAATACCTGACTAAAGTACACACACACACACACACACACACACACACACACACACACACACACACAGGTGCAGATCATGATCACATAGATCTCAAAACAAATGTGGAAGCCTTTCTGCCTCTGCAAAAGAAAATATCTTTTGTGATCTGCAGGTCTCCTGTGATGGGATGATTGACAGCTGGGGATGAGAGGCTGGAGCTTTAAGAGGAGAAATACGGTCCAATCCAAATCCAATTCGTTCCATTTCTTACCACTTCCATGTGTATGGATGTGTGTGTATGTGGGTGTGCGTGCATGTGTTGTGTGAGTACTATGTGTGTGTATTACAGTTGTACATCTCTGCATGTAGCCATCTGCATTTGTCTCTTTGTCTCCATTACTGTATGGAGATAAAGTGTGCACCGAGCCGACAGATTGCATGCAGTGGGGTTTGGGCTCTGAGGGCTGTCAGAGCTGTCCACTGATACGTGACAGTCAACACTGTCCACAGGATAAAGATGCAGGTACGCTGGACTGACCCACAGTCACTTACCCTTAACACAGTGCTAAATTGACCCTATCAAACAAGGAGCGCGATCAATACTTCCTTATCCTGACTGCTTACTTCCAGAATGACATCACTGGCAAAACCTGTACAAAAACACTTAACCAGACCGTGCAGCACAATAGGGTAGGTGTAAGGGAGCAGTAAGTATGTATTATATCTTACACCTACCCTCTACCCTCTTATTGTCCACTTATCTGCACCCTTTACAATTTACAATTACAAACTGTAATCTGTATCTGTTTCTCCTCCTCATTTTTTAGTCCATTTAGCCCATGGTCAGGACCCCCACAGGACCTCCACCGAGCAGGTATGGTTGTCAGCTCCATAACTGATGGCACAAAAATGTATTTGTGGTTCATTACTGCCCTCTCACTTAAAATTTCAGAAATTTTAAGTGATTTTAACAGAAAAAAGTACAATAAACCCCATACATCACAGTTAATGGTACCCCTAAAATTAATCATTTGCGTTTTTGTCATATTTTCATTGTGAATTTGAGATAATTAATCACTTATCTCTACCAAGGGTGCCAATAATTATGGAGCCCACTGTTTTTGGGTGCTGAATTATTCTCAGCACTGCGGTGAAACTGATACATAGTAATACGTTTGTGTTCCTGGAGTTTTATTGCCACTTTCTGCAAGCCCCCTACTGGGCATTCCATTGTTAGAATGGAAATAGAGTAGAAATTTGAAATTTTAATAGAATCAAATTAAAGATTTTCCATGTAAGCCTGTAATCAAATAAAATGGACGGTAAGTAGACAAAGTGTTTAAAAGCTCTAGCATGTGCGATCCACTCCATGCACACACACACACACACACACACACACACACATACAGAGACATACGCACATGCAACTGCACACACAAACACACACATCAAACAAAACATGTTGTTACTATTTTAGTGTCACTACAGTGCTTATAATAGTCCGTAATCCAAAGAATACCCGCTCACTGCCAGTCCTGTGGGAGTCTAACCCACTGTTGAAAGGGCAAAATAGGGGCTAATGATGCAGATGTGAGTGTAAGTGGACATGATCAATTGGACAATGAGTGTAGATTCAAGCTGTGTGGGCTTAATAAAGTGGGTAGTGAGAATATAGATGAATGAACATACCCGAATGAATACACACACGCACACACACACACACACACACACACACACGCACGCACACACTCAAACCTTTCAAATGAATTCCAGCACTCCAATTTTCCTCCCCTTAAGACAAGTCTATAATTACACTGCTTTGTTTATCCCCATCACATTAGAACAAAAACACACTCACGTTATCTGATTTACACTCGACTTCAAACGGAAACACAGGCCATAACCTATAAAAACTGTTGCTAATTAGTCCCTTAGGTGTGTGTGTGTCACACTGGCTTAATTTCATTTATAAAAGATTGATTTGTTCGTCACACTCGCTCACCCTGCTAAATGAAAGTGTGCTCTGGATGTGATGGTGATCAGCAGGGCCTTGCCACCGAAACGATGGGGGATGATTACAGCGCTGCTTCAGAGGGGGCAGCTATTCAATACCTCACCCTACAACATAATGAGTTTGATCCATCACACAAAGAGATAAACGAGGACGTGTAGGCGGAAGAGAGAGCGCAAAAGAGAGAGAGAGAGAGAGAGAGACAGATGGACAAACAGACAGAGCAAGAGGGGTGAGGGGTGAGTTAGAGCCACTGGATGAGTGAATGAATGAAGTCTTGCAGAGCTTTTGCCACAACAGTCATGAACAGGATGTTTCCCCAGTTCTCTCTGGGGTTAATAAACTGCTGTTGATCACAACTCCTGCTGTTAACATGAGTGGTCCCTCCTTTCTCACTTCATGCTCCCCTGACCTTTTCCTCCCTTTTTCCTCCCTTTCCTCTCTCTCTCTCTCTCTCTCTCTCACTTTCATCTTTTTTCCTTCTCTCTTCTCTCTCGTTTCCACTCTCTTTCCTTCTTTCTCTTTCTGCTTTTGTTCCTCTTCCTCTCCTGCCTTTTGCTCTCTCTACTATCTCTCTCACTCACTCACTCACCCCCCCCCCTTCAAGGCCAGCTTGCACATTTTGCAGCAGGAAAGATGATGGAGGGACAGCATATAGCAAAAAGGTGGAGCGGCAAGGCAAATGTGTGTGTGCCAGCATGTGTGTCTGCGTGCGTGTGTGTGTGTGTCTTTGATTCTGTTCAACCCCAATAGAACTGATCACTCCATCTGGACTCATTTGCACGCAGTTCACAGAGACACACAGATGCCAGACTAGTTTGCGTACCTCCAAAGCACTGCCATTTTACTCTTTTCTTTTTTCTATTTGATTTTTTTTTTTTTAACTTTCCTCTCTAACATTACTCATCTCAAAACGTAGAAAAACACGATAAATGACTAATGTAGGGCGAAGACCTCTGCGTTCAGCACTGCGGTTTTGCTGCAGTATGGAAGCGATTTGATGGATACTTATAATACTGCACTGAGTTTCTTTTGTATTTTGTCTGTTTAGTAATTGTCTTTTTGGTAATCGTCTCTTCTAGTAATTGTATTTTTGTCTGTTGTATCTTTTTTATATCTACATATTGATTGGATAGTAGTTACTGAATAATTTGTATGCACAAAGTATGTGAATAATTCATAATAGATTCGGAATAGTATGTCATGGATACTAAATCATTCATAATAGTTACTAAACAATTTTGTCATTTCTAAATAATTCATAATAGTAAACTATTTGCTGTGGTTACCGAATAAGTCATAATAGTAACTAAATATTTCATAGCGGTTGACATATCATTTAGCATTGCTGCAGAATAATTAATAATAGTTATGAAATAATTTATAATAGTACTATAAATTATAATAGTTACTGAGAAATTAATCGTTGTTACTGATTAGTTTATAGTAGTGTCAGGCAGGAGAAATTCACACTGATTTGAGCAAATGTTCTCAGAGCAAGTGTTTGCCCACTTCCTTTAATCTCAGATCCAAACTCAATCCACCACAAAATCGACCAGAGAAATGCTTCCAGCAGCAGATTGGTTTAAAATCTTTGTGTCGTGTACCGATCGCACTGCAGCCGAGGACAGATGCTACCTTTAAAATCATTAACCTGTGCAGTGCATTGTGACCTTCAGCACCATTCGCATTGTGAGAGCTAGCAAATCAAAGGCTGCTTAAGAGCAAAGGAGCAGAGCTGCAGGACATTGTACAGTAATACACACACACACACACACACACACACACACACACACACACACACACCTGTATAGGGGCCGTTTGTAAAAACAGCTTCACAAATTTAGAGGTGTCATTTTTTCATCATTTAGTGCAATTTTCACACATTTAGAGCTAAATGTGTTTTTAAAAAAAAGTTATGTTTTGGTCAGGGGCGTCGGAAGCATTTTTAATGTGAGGGGGACGCATCTGTCTACGCATGGGGGCGGGGTTTTGGTGTGGGGGCGGGGTTTGGGTGGGGGCGGGGTTGCTGCGTGCTGCAAAGTCTCGTCCTTTTAGGGGGTGTTGGTGTTTGGAAACCCCTGTTGAATCTTGAATCTTGAATCTGCTCCACGTAATCGATAGAAGAAAACACACCACTGGAAATCCGCTCGGTTTACCTCCAACTCACCGCATGCAAGTGAAGTAATTCGGCAGTGCACAGATAGGCTGCTTGGATTTACAGTGGTGTGTTTGTTCTTTTATCGTTTAAGTGGAGTGGATTCTTTCGCGCAAGATTCAAGATCCAGCAGCGCTGGGTGAACTAATTATTTATGTTAAATGTGGGGGATCCAAACGAATAATTATGAAATGTGAGGGGGACACGTCCCCCTCTGATTGAATGGCGACGACGCCCATGGTTTTGGTACATTTTCTTGCTGTGTTATTGTTTAACGTTAAATTTAAATGTTAAATCTAAATGTAAGATTTAACATTTAGATATAGATTTAACATTTAGATTTAACATATAGATTTAGATTTAACATTTAGATTTAGATTTAACAAGTAGACTTAAGATTTAACATTTAGATTTAAGATTTAACATTTAGATTTAACATTTAGATTTACATTTCACATTTAGATTTAAGATTTAACATTTAGATTTAGATTTCACATTTAGATGTAAGATTTCACATTTAGATTTAGATTTAACATTTAGATTTAGATTTTACATTTAGATTTAAAATGTAACAATTTGATTTAAATTTAACATTTAGATTTAACATTTAGATTTAGATTTAACATTTAGATTTAACATTAAACAATTATGCAGCAAGAAAATGTACCAAAACATAACACTGCTTTTTTTTAAAACACATTTAGCTCTAAATGTGTGAAAATTATGTGAAAATTGCGCTAAATTATGAAAAAATGACACCTCAAAATTTGTGAAGCAGTTTTTACAAACGGCACCCCATACACACACACACACACACACACACACACACCTTATTTATAGCAGATTATATTGCTTCCAGTGAAGGGCAACGGCATGCTTCCAACATTGTGGACATAGTTTGGAGAAGAACCTTTTCTATTCCAGTATGACTGTGTCCCAGT
>JBBIGA010000106.1:30979270-30991383 GCA_037576975.1 Alestes dentex | reverse complement strand
AAAAAAAGAAAAAAAAAAAGAAAAAAAAAAAAGAAAAAGAAAAAAAAAAGAAAAAAAAAAAAAAAAAAAAAAAAAAAAAAAAAAAAAAAGAAAAAAAAAAAAAAGAAAAAAAAAAAAAAAAAAAAAAAAAAATATATATATATATATATATATAATTCTAACACTGTAGACTGTAACATGTTGGGTTTGATTTGAAGTATTTGAGAAACCAATAACCTCATTTTAAAGTCAATTTAAAGTAAATGATTTTTAAGTAACGTGCACATAATTTTCTTTGAAGATTTTTATTCTTTGCATAAAATAATCAAAATTTTAAAATGAAAATATATGAACTTTATAAACATAACTTTTTAACATCCTAATTATACTAACATATAAAATAAGTACACATGGTTACGACTTCGTAGTAAAATATACTATTACCATTTTCAGTGCACTATTAGATCATGCAAAGTATAACTATCCAGAACACCATCATGTTAAAAATTATATGGCACTTTCCCTATTACATTAAATTTAGCTGCATAGGAATGGGTTAAGAATGTAGATCTAGAGACTGAACTGCTAAACTGCTGAAACCTGATCCTAGAACAGCACTCTTAATCAGAGAAGCTAAATATATACGGTGACCAGTGGCCAGTTTTTAAAGAAAGTTCTTTAAATATGTAATTTACACAAGAACATGTGTTGGATTATAGAAAGGTACATGAAATCTTATGTGACATAAATATGGATCAACTATTCCTAGAGGACACGCGTTTTCTCTTTTCTTTGCCAGTTAGCATATAGCATCACTGGATGGATCAAACAAAAGGCTTGAGATTGACTGCTGCATGCTATTCATGCTACATTAAACATTAAAATGATACCAGGCCTAAAGGCTAATGACTGGACCAAACCGTGAAATGGGTCTGAATTGAATTTAGGCCTGTAATAATCTACTGTGTAATAGTCCTCTTAATAAAAGGAGGAGCCAGAAAACCAAGGAAAGCTCCTACCTTTGGGAAGCTCCTACATTATTCAACTTACATTTTATTGACTTTTCATGCAAACAAATTGAATTAATGCGCCAATACCCAATTCAGGTTTTACAGTGTCAACAGAGCAACAGTGAGTTTTTACACTTCCCATCATTACTCATCTCGTTGTGCTCTTCTGTGAGGAGGTCCCACCTTCTGATAAGAGTTGGTTGATTCTGAGTCTTTTAATGATTCAGGAC
Organism: Alestes dentex; assembly: GCA_037576975.1. Taxonomy (NCBI): domain Eukaryota; kingdom Metazoa; phylum Chordata; class Actinopteri; order Characiformes; family Alestidae; genus Alestes; species Alestes dentex. The sequence goes on along the minus strand of JBBIGA010000106.1, from coordinate 30,990,164 downwards.
CTCCACTCCTCACAGTTCATTCTCATGGTGAGACGTTTTCTTGGATGTGCCCCTTTAAGTGCCAGATTAAGGGGTTTCTACTTTCTAAATTTAATTTAAAGGTGAATTCAGTCCATTTTTTACACTTCTGCATAATAACACGGATAGAGTGTATAGCTACAAGTCATTTCATTATGTGAAATATTTTTGTTTGAGAGAAACTCAACAATCGGAATAGTAGACATCAGAATGCCTCTGACATTTTCATCCCTGAAAGTTATTACATGAAATGGTTAGGAATATTCTGCCTGATGCCTGAGATATTGTTTTAATTGCATTTTTGATGTAAGGTTTTGTCCTAAAACATATTTAATCTATTCCTGCCAAAGTAATTGGCTAATCTAGCAGTTATCAACAATTAATGTAGACTTTCGAAGGCCAAACACTAAAAAGGGACAGTGGTGTTTAATACTACAGAGGTCAGTTCTATAGTAACATGGGCATTTGAGACATTTGTATGCTATTTTACAGGGAATTCTCCGAAGTCAAACTCTGAATATTACTTGAGGAGGCTGTTAGCCTGCTAGCTGTCTGCTGATTTGTTCAAACAACCACAAACATGCATGCATCCGTTATATTCTGTTGGTGCGAGTTTCCTCCCGTTTGGTGATGCACGAAACAGCAACTTGTGAGCTAATAGCTCTGCTTGAGGAGAATCTTCAGCTTGCCAACAAGGCTTTATAATGACCTCCTGATACTCTCTGAATGTTCATATTACTGGTTTCTAAAGAGATACACCAAATATGTAAATTTAATATTTAAAAAAATTATTTTAATTAATCAGTTTTAATTAAGTAATTGTGACACGTATGCATGTGCTGGAGTCTTGACGGCCCTGAGGTCACACTAAATGAGGGGTGGCTGTTGGTTGCTGAGTTATAGTGCGAAAGCGGGCAACTATAGCTGTGTGTGTTGGCAGGTTATTTGTATTACTGAGCACACTGTATAAAATAAACGTGCTCTGGCTTGTTCTGGTGAGTCAGCTGAAATCCAAACAATCATGATTTGGAAAGGTAGACATGAATGCCACAGGCCAGATTGCCAGGCCCAGATGAAGTCTAATACTAAAAAAAGATTTTCCCATGGTATTTGTCCACTGACGTTGCAATGTAGTAATACATAGTAATAAATGGTAAGAGATGAGACTTAAAACCAGCACTTTACTTGTAAATGGTACTTTAAAACACATTTAGTGGATGCAAGTTTCTTCTTAACTTCTTTATTGTTTAATAAACCATGCAACTGTAAAGCACTCCAAATATTTAGATTCTTGTATGATGCCTGCGACCTTCATGGGATAGCAGCTCTGCATGATATTCCGCACTGACCACATATAAAATATAAACCTTTATGTTTTAGTTTAGTTTATGTAAAGCACAAATGAATGAATATGTCTTGGATCTATGGTGTAATCGGTGTGACACAGATGTGGGCCTTTTGTGTCCTTCTAATAACAAGCAGCTGAATGGGCTGTTAACAACACACAAAAATAAAAAAAAGAAAAGAGAAACAAAAAATGGCATGCATGAAATAACAAACAAACAACAATAACAAGAGGCTTAGTCCAGGAAACTGGCACTCTGCTTGTAAGTGGTATGTTAAAACACATTTAATGGATACACATGTCGTCTTTACTTTTTTTATTGTTTAATAAACCATACAATTCATTCCAAATATTGAGGTTTTTGTATAATGGCTGTGACCTCCATGGGATATTAGCTCTGCATGATAATCAACAACAATAACAAGAGGCTTAACCCAGGAAACTGGTACTCCGCTTGTAAATAATATGTTAAAACACATTTAGTGGATACACATTTCTTCTTTACTTCTTTATGGTTTAATAAACCATACATTTCACTCCAAACATTGAGATTCTTGTATAATGCCTGTGACCTTCATGGGATATTAGCTCTGCATGATAATCAACAACAACAACTCTATTCTGGGTCAAAAAAAACCCCAGTCAGTCCTGGATCAGAGGGTGTCCCTGATTCACTGGTGTCCTGACCACGACTCGTCTGTGACTCTTCTCACGACCCGTCGTGGTGGACCCATAATTCCCCGCGTCGAGACAAGATGGAAGAGGGCAACAGCTGCGAGAGAACAATGTTTTGGCAGTGAAAGGCTGAGAGGAGCGAGCGGGGGTCTTCATTCGGACGAAGCGGATCAGGCGTGGACATGCTCAGGTACCCTCACCTGCACTCTTTATTACTGCGGTCGCGATGGAACGTTGGGGAGATTCTAAACCGCGTCACAATGGAGATCAGAGGCGCTCGCGCGGCTGCAGCCCGAGAGATGCTGCAGCTTTGTTTTCCACTCCGTCTTTAACGGGGGGGCTCAGGGATGCTGAGTGGAGACCCCACTCGAATATACCGTCCTGGAACACCATCAGACGAACCACTTGTCAAATAAACGATCAAATTCGCTCCGAGCTGAACCTGACCCGCACAGAAATGTGTTTTTCGCTCATTTAGCTCCCATTTAAATCGTAAAAGAATTGGACTGGTTTTTGTTTTGCTTTGCTGCTTATTTATTTACCCACTATATGACGCTTTCTTATTAAAGCAGCCCTCCAGAAAGCAGGCTAACGTAAACCAGGATAGTGGTTCTTACAATGCAGCAATTTGGCAAAAACAAGCCATAATTAGCTTGTTGTTGCTAGCTAACGCTAGCCGTAGCCTCTTTTCATTGAGAGTCAAACGAGCTAGCGTGCTAGTTGGTTAGCTTTGTTGCTAGTTAGTCTCAGCACACATTACACGGCCAGTTAGCCGAGCAGGCTGGTTAATGTGCTGCATGCTAATGCAGCCACAACGTCTGGACAATGTTTTTGGCGAGCCCTGGTGAGAGAGATGCCTCCATGTTTGATTATTAGCTAGTGCTAGCTAGGCCCAGGGAAACCGTTAGCTACTAGCATTTCTCTTCTTTTTCTTTCTTTTTTCTACTTTATTTTCAGAGTTTTGTGGTATTGTTTGCATTTGATCAATGTTAGGCTGCTGTACTGATACATTAGATAACAAAATGAGCTACCAGCTCCCCCACTCAGCTGGTTGGGTAGTAATTCAGATGGTGATTTATTTGTTCATTAACGTTGGCTGGATTTAAAGGCTTTATTGCTATTTTTGACCAACGGTCTTCAAACCTGGCTGTGACCCTATTTAGAGTACAAGGCCAGTTAAATGTTCATTTACTCTCGATATCAGCTAGGATGTGTGCTCTTCATTAATTATGGAAAGGTCGATAGGGAAGCTAAATTAAATGGGAATGCTAACATGGAGAGCTAGCCTTTCAACACAGCTAACCAGATTAGCTGTTTGGTTCTCACTTGCTAATTTCAGCCTCGCCACAATAGGAGAAGAGCTGGAAATCAATTAATGGACGAACAAAACAATGAACCGGTCAGTTAATTTGACCTGAAAAAAACAGCCACACCACTAAAGTTAAATCACAGTTTGGGATTCAATGCCACCTGGCTAACCAGTTGTGTAGTTTATCCAAAAGCACTGTATAAAACATAGAAGGCACCTTTTCTATCTTTTCTGTATCTGATTTTCTGTAAGTGTTCTGTACTGGTTTCAGTGACTTGTCTAGTAAGTAGAGGTTGATTGTGGCTGTCTGAAGTAGGCTCTAACCTTAAATGACCTGTAGAGAGTAATGTTAACCACTTTAATTTACCTCCTTGATTTCAGTGATTTGTGGTGACCCAAACATTTAAACTTGCACTGAAAGCAATTTTTAAAAATAAGCACATTTTCATTATACTACTGCAACACTGCAGTTAATTTATTAGATACATTTTAAGATCTACTGATGTGAGTACCAAATGCAAACACTTTATTTCCAAGACCAGTCGTCACTTTCGCAGGGTTGTTGCATTTTTGTTTGATAAAACCCAATTAATCTAGCAGTTAAACACTGGTTCTAGAATACTTTGTCAGACTAGAACCAGTCTAGATCTGTTAAGCATCTCTATATCTTTTATTTTCCATGACATCTTTGAAGGTCGATTAGCACCTGGTTGTATGTTAGTATTTTTTGTTGTATTTTCTGTTTTTTATTTTTATTTTTTTTGGAATGCAGAATTAACAATTGTTTTATACCTTTACAGCATATCCCATCTTCTAAGCTGAATGAAGTTTGCCCTCTTGAGGAACCAACCATGAGTATTATTCAGGACAAGCTAGGCAATGAGTTTCTGCGTAATGGCGGCATGGACCCCAACTTTCCCACCAGCATGATCATGTTCAGCCATTTACCTCCAGTCACCAGCTTTACACGACTCACCTCCCAGCCTGTGGTGACAGACCTGCCTCAGGAGATGATCCTGAAGAAGGAGAGGGATTCACCAGAACATGGTGGTGGATTTCTCCACAGCATGGGCATAAAGCAGGAAAAGATGAATGAACTTGACTACCGCCTTCCACTATATGGAACGAGCCCAGGAGCCGGAGCAAAGAGTACAGATATGCTGGACATTTCATCTAGCAACCACCAGAACATGCTTCTACATGATCTCAGCCTTAGCCATGTAAGCTTTGAAGGGTAGTGGATGGGATCGTCATTGTACTTTTGCTAATTGTGTGTGTGTCTCCAGCAGTTGAATGCTGTTTTATAGGTTTTGTGAATTTGTTTGTCACTATGCGTAATTTCAGTTCGTATACGTATTGTCTTTTTGATGTGTTCTCAGTGTTCTTATTGTGGAATTTGTGCTGGTGCATCTATCATGTCCTCATCAAACTTAATTTATTTATTTTATTTTATTTTTTTCCCCAATTGACAGCAGTTCCCTGGAAGATTAGGGAAAGAGCCAAAAGACTCCACTCATAGAAGAGGAAGGAGGACAAATGGAGAAGGACCAGAAGGCAAAGGCAGAAGGAAGCGGGGGGATTCTACAAAGGTGCTTGTTCTCTTTTCTTTTTTTTTTTTTTCACCCTTTGAGATCTGTATATATGGAAGGGAATACTGTTATATTACGATAATGGACTGTTTTTCTTTTGTTTTCTCTTACTTTGCTCAGTCACTGATGCTGGATGGCGAAGGAGGACCCCTCTCTCCTAGCTCCAAGCCACACATATGTGAACACTGTAATGCTGCCTTTCGTAGCTCCTACCATTTGCGAAGACATGTGCTTATTCACACAGGTGAGAGATTTTCACTGCCAGCCCCTAGCTGATGCAGTTCTACTTCCAAATAAAAACTTCATTTTTTAATGGTATATTTCATTAATATGGATGGTGGACCATTTGCATTTCTGACTGTACAGGTGAGAGGCCTTTCAGGTGCAGTCAGTGTAACATGAGCTTCATCCAGAAGTATTTGCTGCAGAGACATGAGAAGATTCACAGTGGTGAGTCCCACACTGGCGTACAGTTTTGTTTGCAGTTTTGGGATCTTTAAAAAAAAAACAGTTTGTGCTTCGGGAATGTGTGCAGAGTGCGGTGGTTGAAATTTTGGATACATTATTGTTTTGACATTTTGTCATCCCTTCATGACCTCCCTACAAGAACTGAAAAAACAGAATTTCAGTTTTAAAACCCAACAGTTGTTGACAATTATTGTAAAATATTCCTACAAATATAACTTCACAAACCAGTATTATAAATGTATGATGTGTTTGTTATAAAAGCAGTAAGCTGCTCAAGACTTTTTACACAAGTACTGTGATCTTTTACAAATAATGTTTGTCATTTGTTTCTGTACTATGTGTGAGGAACATGTGCAAGCTGTAGCAGTGATTTCTTTTTTTTCTTCTTCCCCCTTTTATATACAGTACGGTGCAAAGGTCTTAGGCTCTTGTGCAAAATCTTTAAAGCCTGAGCAGTAAGGGACTTTTTACCAGCAAATACACAGGTTAACATGAGAATAAATGCAAACAAACAATACAGTTTTAAATATCAAGATTTGTTGCTTGTAAAAAGTACTCATTTTTGTGAGCAGGTTAGAAGAACACAATTTTGGTTCCAAATGTCACCTTGGTGCTTACAGCCTTTGCATGGATTTGTGAAACTCAACCAGCAACTCTTGATTTAATTTAGTGAAGTATCAGTTGCGCTGAACCAGGTATTTGAGGTATTTGTTGACAAAATGTAATATTCCTCTTCCATGTGAAGTCTGTGAATTTCTAAGATTTTGCACCATACTGTGTGTATGTATGTATGTGTGTGTATGTATGTATGTATGTACATACGTACATACATGCACATGCACACACAAGCACCATTTAAAGTTTAAGGTATCTACCAAACCATGTAAAAATTAACCTGTATTTTCCAAACAGGGGAGAAGCCATTCAGCTGTGACCAGTGTAACATGCGCTTCATTCAGAAGTACCACATGGAGCGACACAAGCGGACACACAGTGGAGAAAAGCCATATAAATGTGATACCTGCCAACAGGTGAGAATCACCTTATTTGTAGCACCTCTGAAATTTTGGTAAAATATGTTGTTTTTCTGGCCTCCATTCAAGAAAAATTGATTGTTTTCCCCCAACTCCTTCTGTTTCTCTCCTTTTCCTACAGTATTTCTCTCGTACCGATCGTTTATTGAAGCACAAGAGAACCTGTGGAGAAGCCATAAAGAAGGGCCTCGACCCGGGGATGCTGGACCTCGGAGATGAGGACCTGGGACAAGGCAGCTATTTACACACTCAGGGAAACCCCAGCGCACCACCACGCAAGAGGGGCAAGTCCAGGAATACTGGGGAGGGGGGAGAACGGCGCAGGAAAAAGGCAGCAGCTGCAGGAGCTGGGGCTGGACAGATGCTCGGCCTGCAGGACTATGCTGTTGACCTCCCCACTGGCTCTGGCACATCCTCTTCAGGTGTTGGGTCCCTCGCCAACACCAGCATGCAGAACCAGCATGTTCGCAATCCCAAGCTTGTCTTCAAGAAAGGTGGACGCAAGGGAGGAGACAAGAGCTTGCTCTCCATGGATGAGCCCAGCTCTAGTGCAGTTCTCCATGATCAGAAGCTGCTGGCTTCTAAGTCCATGGACCTCCCAGGTGCAGGAGGTATGGACAGTCTGGGACTCCTCCATAATTCCTCAGGATCAAAGCAGGGGGGGCCCAGCAGCAACTATGATGATGCCATGCAGTTTTTGAAGAAGAGGAGGTACTTGCATGCTGCAAATAGCAGTGGAGGTGGGGGTGACTATAGCTCAGTCCACCTGCCGCCTCAGCAGACTGTCATCCAGGGAGGTTTAGGAGAGCCCACACTGGCCTTGTTGGACACTTCCCCTCTGGTCAGTGTTGACAGCAAGCATGACAAATCCGGCATCCCAGATGAGGTATTGCAGAGCTTGCTGGATCACTACTCGCACAAACATGATGGTTCCCATCACGATGTGACCTTTGATCTTTCAGACCAGCATCATGTGGACCTGCATCCTGCTTCCGCCACCCCTGAACTGGGAGCCGAAGAAAACTCCTCAAACGGTTCTGGAGACAAGAGTGGGGTCATGACTGAGTACTCCAAGTTCTTGCTGCAGACGCTGGAAAGAACCAGCCATGGTGGCAGCTTCACACTCGGCCCCAGTGGCCCCTTCCCGAGCCTGCTGTCATCTAGCAGCAGCCCGGCCAGTAACCTCTTCCCTGACAAACACATTTACACCACCTCACCTTTGGAGTGTACTTTCGGGCAGTCTGTCGCCTCTCCTTTAGCTCCTTCCTCCTCATCGGTTCTACCAAAGTCTCACTTCAGCATGCTAGTGGGCTCCCCCTCATCATCACATGCCTCACCTTCTTCCCAGCAGGCCTTCCATCTGAGTAGCTTGGAGGCCTCTGCCCATCAGCAGCTCACCCCGTCTCAAGAGCTCACAGAACAGCTGGACAAGTCACACACACCTCCCTATTCACTTGCCACTCAGGAGCTCACCAACGGTAATGGGCAAAAAGAGCAATTGAAGAATGGAAGTGTCACGGCCAGTGGTGCCAGCGGTGGGAACAGTACTGGCAGTAGCTCTTCCACCAGCTCTGTCTACCCCCTGGCTCCAGCTCCTGATCTTGCAGCCTTGGAGGCATCCAAGGATGTGGAAATGCGTTCCACATACCAGATTGAGAACTTTGCCCAGGCCTTTGGTTCTCAATTCAAATCCGGTCGCCGGACCCCACTAGCGTACAGTGCTGACCCCCAGGTCGGAGTTGGAGAGGTTGACCACCGAATAACGCGGACTCCCGTGCCGGAATTCTCAGGGTATACTAGTCTGTTAGCTGATGTTGGCGAGCCGGCTAGCTCAGGAACCAAAACCCCCACGAGCCAAAGCTTCAGGTAAAGGTTTTGGTGGCCAGCTTAGGTCCATAGTTTGGGATGAGAACTCTCCACAATACCCACCCCCCAGTCTTTAATTTTTTTTTTTTTTTTTTTTAAAAAAAGATAAAACATTAATTATTACACTGCCGGTTAATTGTTAATACAAGACTCTACCAGGGAAGGTCTCAAGACCTCAAATGCAATTTTTTAATATTCATTTTAAATATGTATTTTAGTCATTTGTTTTTATTAGTGTAGAGGATTTCCATGAGTAGATTTCAGTGTAATTTTCAGCAAAGATAGGTGGTAGATAATGACTGGCTTGACTTTTTATGAGCCCTGTGTTTTTAGCAATCATAATAGAATTGTAAAATAATTGAAGATGATTTATAGTAATAACAGTTGTCAGGGTTTGGCCCAGTATTCAGTGGCAAAATGTAAGCCTATTGTCTGTTACAATAATTAAAAGTATTACTCAGGAAAATGAATTTTTTTTTTAAAATAATTAGGTGCAACTAGCACTGTGTTTTTTACATACATACTTTGAAACTACAGTGAATCTTTGTTTCTGAAATTCCTTGAGGAGAAAGACCCCATTTTTCAGTCTACCTGTTCCTCTGATCACACTGGTGACCCTTTCCACTACTTGTACATATGCAGAGATTATGGTACTTCAGTGTCAATGTGAAAACACTCGCATACTTCAATCACTAAGAGCCAGGTGTAAGATGTAGACACGTTAGTAGACATAGACACATACACATTCATACACAAATTCTCATTAAACCTATGTGCATGCATGTAAATATTTTTAAGTAGCATCTTTGCAGCTACTGAGATATGGCCTCAGGGTGTGTTGAACATTGATTCATACCCCCTTTGTTAAACCTCTTCAGCTGTCATCTATTTTTGTTTTATTTCTCAAGGAATCAAATTAGCACTTTTAACCATTGAAGACAAACTGTTAGATTACAAATACAGACATGCTTTTTTTGGTGAAAAAGCTGTGATTTTTTTTATTTTTATTTTTTTTGTTTAAAGTGTTTAAGTTTGTTGTTTGGGCATTTGAATTTTTTTTAATGGATAGGTGGGTGGGTAGGGAGGGTTATTAGCATGATCTTTTGGGGGATGTTAATGCTGTTGAAACAGATGCCATACCAATTTTTTGTGCTGTGGAACCTTGGGTGTAAACTCAGGGCCTCTTCGTATTGAAAGTGTATTTAAGTATTAAATATGTTTGAGTGAATAGTTGCAATTGGAGTTCTACCTCTGCAAAATTACAAATCTGATGCCTGATGGACAAAAAAAAATGCAAACTTCCCTTTCAAGTTCTTGCTTGGAGAAGCATCCGAGTTTTGAAAACATGCAAATCCAAATTGTTGGACCTGTTTTAATGAGCAAGAAAACGGGAATGACGCTGAGTACGGAGAGACTTTCGCATTCTAGACGAGGTTAAAAAGTGTCTTTCTCCACTAATGCAATTTTTGAGGTGCCCTTGAATGGAGCAGTGGTCCGCTGTGTCTTCCTCTGTTCCACGTCCACTGCTCCCATCCAGCGCAAATTGGCCCCGGCTGTGGCCTCGGTTCCTGCTCCCTAACCTCTCGGGGAATATTGTCACACACCGACTCTGCACCGTTGTTGGGAGTCAAAGCCTAAACGCTGCACTCCAAACTCGCCCCTTGCTTTTAAAGGAAAAAAAAAAAAAGCTTCAAGGAAAAAGTAGTGGCAAAAATAATACAATTAAATATACCTCATATCACTGTACAAATGAGAAAACCAGGGACATACGTTTCATGTAGCCTATGTAGTGGTAATGTAGTATGTCAACCATATTGTATAAATCATATTTTGCCACCTGTGTTTACAATTAGAGTTCATGTTCTGTTAATTTTATTTTGTCTGTTCAACATTCATGCCAAGCAGTGTTTCATTTTAGATCCCCCCCTCTTAGGAGTTCATTAATTTGTTTTATACCCCACCCCTTCTTGTTTTTATTACTTGCCATAATGTGTTTTGATATGATCTCTAGAAAGACTTTGTTTACAATAATGTACAAAACACTAAAAATGTGTGTTTTTTTTCTTTTTGATTTTGTTGTCTGAAATGCATGATATGAAGTTTTTTGTATGGCTTTTTTCTGATCACCACAATTGCACCAAATTTTTTGTAGCAGATGCATCCTCATTTTCAGTCTATCTTTTGTGACTCTACAGGGCTGTACATGTCAGATGACTTTATATGATTAGATAAGCCAATAAAACCTTTTGTTATGAAATCTTGTCAACTTAAATGATTGTGTTGCCAGCTGATGCTTTAAAATCCTGATTTTCTTATTTTTCTGATTATTGGTTTGTAGTTGGCTCTGTGGGGCAACAAATTTTTAAGGTAATTCTTTTTGTTTATTATTCATTGTCCTAATAGTGCCTGTTATACTGCAGTTGTTTAGGTCTAACTTTATTTTGGAAGCATTCATTAGGAGGTAATTAAATCTATTTTTCATGTGTATACCTTCATATACAGTGAGGAACATAAGTATTTGAACGCCCTGCGATTTTGCAAGTTCTCCCACTTAGAAATCATGGAGGGGTCTGAAATTCACATTGTAGGT
>JBBIGA010000106.1:30945810-30972315 GCA_037576975.1 Alestes dentex | reverse complement strand
GTTTCGTTTTTACTATGTACTGTGTATATGGTAGAAATGACAATAAAAACTACTTGACTTGACTTGACTTGACTTGACTAAATGAAATGGGGCCTAGGGCTCTCATCTAAGCATGCTGAGCTGTCAAATAATGTTGCTAGTGGCAATCTGAACAAATGCAGTGGTGCTGAGAAATGAAGTGAATGGAGGAACAGAAAATGAATGTGAATCTCTAAAATTGGAATTTCTTCTGCGTAAGCTTTCAGACCAGAAAGGCTTAAAAATGATCTGCAATTCGTAAAACACTGCCTTAAGTCTGCCAGATAGGTAGTGACAAATGGAAGTGATTGTAGGTTGGAAACTCGGAGTCTACACATTGTTCAGGCATTTCTCGTGCTTGATCATGTCAGTTAAATATAAGTCGTTTGAGAAAATTCCATGTTAGAATGTGAGGAGATCTGTCTGTGCGCAGCCATGCTATGTTTTTCAGCAGTTAAGTTTGATTGGCTAATTTGCTCAAATAACATTTGTCATTGTGAAATGTTCTATGCATTGTTTAATTGTACACAAAGATCAGATGACATTTTAGGAGAAATCCAGATTACCTCAAAAGGTACTTTTTTCCCTATCAACTGTTATTTGGCTAAAAGCATGACCTCTAACCCAGACACACAGTGAGCACCTGTTTACCAAGCTTACAGCCCTTCGACATGCTGCCATGAGCCCAGCATTTTAGCAATGACAGTTTAAACATCTCCAGCCTGGCTACTTTCCAGCTGCAGACGGATAAGTGGCACTCGTCCACATACATGTCGAATGACAGCACTGTCCATTCACTACTTCATTCACCTAATGCCTACTTATCCAATGGACTGCAAGCTGTCATGCATGGGGCTGGTGACCGAAATGAAATGTTGACTGAGTTTGAAATGTTAAACAAAACAGTTACTGTCAACGACAACGATTGTTGCATTGTTTATTTGCATTGGAAATATGCAGCTTGGTAGATAGACCTAACATGCAGACATGCACAAGCAGCATGAACATTTAAAGGGGACATATTATACCTCTTATATAATAGGTCTATGGGCTATACAGGTCTAAGTTATTATAGGTCTATGGGCAATACAAAACATGTTCATGAAGTTCTTTGCACAAAATGACTCTCACATTAAGAGATCTCACCAGCTCTATTCTTCACAGTTTCAGTCCCTTTCAAAATGAGCCGTTTAAGGGCTCTGTCACTTTTATGCAAACAAGCTGTTGCTGGCCACGCCCCACCCATCCAGTCCTATATGTTCGACCCCGAGTCAGACCCAGAGTGAGATGAACGCAACACTTCATGAGTGACTTGCCTTTGCCTGTAGCCATAGCGCTCGGTGTCTTATGCGTACTCGTAAAACCAGCAGACAGAAATGGCGGATCTTCAACTAATCTAGTGGGTGGGGGCTCAACAGATGAGATTTGGTTCTATGAAAATTTCCTGACGTCAGGATAAGGGAGCCATCCAAACGGCTCATAGAAGCATATGATTCCTGACACCAAAATCTTTCAATTGAAAACGGATGGATGTTTTTTCACACTTGGAGTGTTTATAGGGGCAGTAGAGACCCAAATGGAAACACAAAAGGATGCAAAAAGTGAGTTTTGCATAATACGTCCCCTTTAATGTGTATATGCGGCTGTCCCACATTGTTTACATCATCATAATATAACACATTGGCCAAAATAAAGTAAACAGCCAATCACTGGCATCTTTTATTAGGGAATATTGGCCGGTTCTGATGCTAGTCGATTCTGACACCCTTGGCTACAGACAGAGATGTGTGATAAGAGGAGTCAAGTGACTGTAGAGTTGCCAGATTGCTGTGAAGGTCAGTATGCTCACTGTGAGGTCTGGTTGATGGATCAGTCTCTCAGAACCTGAGTCATGTCCCAAAAAAAACCCCAGGCCTAATGTAAATATAGTCAGGGCTTGGGAGGCCCTGTAGCCGGATCATCACTTTGAGAGACTGTGTTCTAGCACCATGCCTGGCCCCAAAGCCTCCATACAAGGGGCTAGAATAGTATCACCAGCTGTGCATGAATCAGTTAATTTGTAAGAGGTGAGTCAAATTTCCATAAGCAGTGATTCAACAAAATTGAACTGCAACTTGTTTTCTCATTCAGACTCTTAACAAATTCTAATCAAAGCTATATAGTATAGAATATGTGGGGGTGGTGGATCTAATCTCAGAAACACTAATCTGCTTGGCTCAGAAATGGTATGTAATATACATTTATGTCATCAGATTTCATTCCAGGTCATTCTGGATTTTAACTGAGTCATCACAAAAGTTTCACATAACATATGAGCTAAAGTGAAGAACAATTTGGGTGAGCACAAGACCTGGCCTGTCAAACTAGCTGAGGACAAGTGCAGCTAGAGCTCAAATAAACAAACACCATTCACTTCCAAAGGTTATAGTACCAAAAGTGAGAAATTGGATTGTATTCATAAGTTCCTTATTATCTAAAAAATGCTTTTTCTATTCCCACATCTCAGCTGATGAAACATAGTTTACATTCAGTGTGATGTTTCGAAGGCCAAAAACTGAAGGGAAACTGAAGTCATCTTAAATAATTGAGATCAGGTAGGCATGCAATAAATGTGACTGGTTAACAAACAAGTGCCAAAAGTTAATTAATTTTTATTTTAGTCTATGAATCAAACAGTCAGACAATAACAGCAAAAATTTGTCAGGAGCCCAAAATCAACTCCACAACAACCCCAACAAGCCAAGCTCACATTTATTTGCGAAACAGCACTGTGTACTCAAGACTCGAGTTTCAGATTTTAAAAAAAAAAGGAACAGAACTTGACTAAAATCTAAAACTGTTGAAAGATCAATGAACAATATCAGATTTGAAACATGTTGCGGTATAACTTTAATCATTGAGAATGAGCAAAGTTGAAATAAATACACGGTAAATACATTTGTATTCAGTCATACAAGACATCAAGCGATAAAGTGAACACTTGCAACATTGTGGCTGACAAGTGTGATAAACAGTTCATATGATGCGACCACAGCTCAGCCATTCAGGAGAACATTCTCTATTAGCAAGATCACTCAACTTTAACTAAACTACATACAATGCCTCTCATATTTTCACTACTTATTTTTTTGTTGCAAACAAACAAAACTGGGCATGAGAACAGTCAGCCAGTTGAAAAATAAATTAATCTCCACGTTGTGTGCTGTAGTCGTACAGCTCAATTGTCCAATTTCTACAACAAAGGACATATAATAGAGAAATATAAACCACCCATTCTCATTATGGCTAATCATCACAATGGTCACTGTTAAGGGCACACTGTTAAAAGCACACGTTAGCACATTTTTTCCCTTCAGAGACTGAGAAAGGGTCGTCAGCACATTACACAATTATATACATAACGAAACCATTTCACCAGAAAGGCATTTTCAAATGAATTCCAGAAACATGAACAACTTGGACAACCCAGGACTGGAAAAGTGGAGGAATATTCTGAATCGATTACAGGCTGATGAAGAGGCTCAGCATTACCAGTGAGAGTGTGTAGCCAGGGAGATGGAGTACTATCACTTTAAGCACTCAGAGCAGAGGCAGTGCTAGCGACAGACTGTTTGCCAAGTTATTTTCACACAGACCAAGCCTCTCTCTGGCCTATTTTGAGACTCTTCACTACTGGACTGTGGGATTACATTAGTAGACTGCACCATTGCTAGCCAAACACAAACTTCAAACTGAAGTTTGCAAACCTTTTAAATAGATCTCCACCATAACTAAAATCATCTGTTTTAGGTCTTGAATATACCAAATGCTGATATAATGTGTCAATCACACAAACTATTTTAACAAGTTTGGTACATAATGCAATCAAATATACAGAGTCCAGTACCAGAAACCCTCTAAGGTACATGATATAGTTTAACTGGATTCTTCCTAGAATCCTGGTTCATATCAAAATGTAACCATCAACACTTACACAGACTAGGGATGGGTATCGTTAGGATACCGATATCAATACTGATGCTGTTTATCAATACCGATACTTATCGATACTTATTGATACTACTCTCCATCATTTGTGAAACCATATGAAAACTCTTTTGTCCAGGAGCTTATCAATATTTCAGTATTGACCAATCAGGAACCAGCACCAATTTAGTACCAATTCTCGATAACCATCCCTAGACACAACATATTTTATCACACAACAGCCATATCAAATGGCTAAATGCTGGTCATATCAAATTGCTAAACATCAAATATGGCTACAGTTAGGCCTGTCATTCTTTTAATTCAATATTTTAAGGCACAAGCCTAAAATGGCCAAATAGGCTGGTTTGCTGTCTTGACCTAACGCTCAATAGTTAGTAGCTCCTGATTAAAGACGGACAGGAATCTAGCTTGTATAAACAAACATTACTCACCGCTGCCCACTAAAGGTGTTTTAGCACCAGTCAGAACTGTTTTAAACATGCATTTTCTTCATCCCATCAGATGAAATCGTACCCATTTAACATTCCATATGTTGCACTATAAACTTGTGAGAGCTAACCACTGGAAAATTGCCATCAGGTGATTATGTAATAACTGCAACAGGTCTAGCCACAGGGCAGACTTATGTGTCCTATATGGCCTGTGTTTGCCTTACACACAAAAAGGCTACTAAAATGGCTACTAAGACCTCAGGCAGAATCTTTAGTACAAGTCTTGTTTGTCACAGTGCAGCAGTCAACAAAAATTCCAGTAAAAATCATTTTGAAAATCTGCAAAATTGTATACCCTTTTTTACTGGAATTTATGTAAACACCTGACAAAATGTACTTCTGATTCAGATTCTATTTTGAAGTAAAGAAAGGATGATTTTTTTCCACTGAACTATAACAATTCACTCCAAGCCAAAGCCCTCAGCATATGATATAGCAATGGTTAACTTTTGCCTTAGTTCTTTCTTGCTCTTGTAGGGAGGTAGGCAGATCTGGTTGAAGCACGTATGTGACACAGGCAACCTGCACAGAGGACATGAACAGTTAGAGGCTTACCGTTAATCTTAAACCACGCACAGAAAGACACAAAAACACTAGCTGACCCCTCCCTTCATGAGGCTTAATTACCAGTCCGTGGAGACGTCAATCCTGGAGATTTTAAAGTTGAGGTCAGCCATCCCTCCCACTGGAACGCGGTCACTTCCTGTGGTGAAGTGGAGCAGCCTCTTTTGCAACTCCAGAGGAAAGGCCAGAACCACGTCCCAGAATGCACTGCATCACCAAACAAGACATTCTTTAAATGAATGTTTTACCAAAAAAATATTTTACACGTTTCCATTTTCCCTAAAAGGTTTCACTTTAGATGTACAGAGTCCTCGTGCTGGTTGTTTGTTTGGGGTGGCGCTAAGCAGTGGAGGCTCATTCCCTTCAGGTGTCTGATTGCCTTGCTAACTGCCGCGCCCAAACATAAACAACCAGCACATGGAGGAGGGGGTGTGGTGGACGAGGCCCAGACGTCACAGTCAGCTGTACTCAGTGGTGGGAGACTGAAAATCCGCGATAGACTGAAACCATGACTGCTGATCCGCGTAAAAGCCGGGGGTTATATATTATATATATATATATTTACAGTAACCAGCAAATGTTTAAGGCTCCAGAGAAACTTATGTTTAAAAGCTGCTCAACTGGGCAGGAAGTTTTTTTTCTCCAAAACAATAATATTAGAATAAAAACAAACAGCAATAATACAGTGAATTTTATATCTCCCAACAAGTTTGCTTCACTAACTAAAATATAGTACTCCAGGTTCTAACCAAAGTAAATTAAAGTTTAATTAGTAACCTGCAGAGTTTTACAAAGGAGCATTATTTTATTATGTAATGCCATGTCAGTGGTTCTGGTGGAATTTTTACCGGACAGTGGGATCAGTCTTGCTGTAGCCCTCGTACTGGGCCACCCTCTGCAGAGAGCTCATGTCCAGATTGGGACTTCCACAAACCAAAATTTCAACCTCTTCTGGCCTCAACAGCTACAATAAAACAGACAAGAATAACTGCACTGGTCAAAGTAGTGATATTTTTGTCATTAAGTGATTAGCAACATATAAACCTCAATAGACCAACAAAGTTCAAAGTTTCAAAATTAGCAGACTTTGAGAAACATCCTTTTTATGTTGTCTCACTTTAATAGCTAACTAGTATTTTGCAATTACATTAAACACAAATGCATGAACGTACTCTTCCCAAACGGTGATAATGAAATCCAGATTACAAACATTCTGTTTTCAAGTACAGACACCAAACAAGCTGTAGGTTTTCAAAAGTTCCTCCCACCTTCAAGTTATGCATTAGAATGGGGTTTTTCAAACAGTTTCATCTGTAAACTAGTACATCTTGCCCGAGAGCAGTGTTTAACAACCCTGCCATACACATTTGTATGTGTTTCCAGCACTTCATTGCATGGTAAACACCTTAACTGAGTCAAAGTTGGTGTTTTAAAGCAGGGATGCATATGCATGCATATGACTACATTTAAAATTGGCTTATGAATGGCTTAAAATAAGTTTATTAATGACAATTGTCAATACGCATCTATATCTTGCTGGTCTACTGTCTCTTTTCCTTCTTAAATATGTGCCTTAACTACTTATAGTGAATAAATGTGTTCATAACCAACATATAATCATGAATAAAGTAATTTAAAGCATTTATAAATGCTTTAATGGCAGCCTCATTGGAAATATCCTGTAAGACTCTTGCTCCTTGACCAGCCCCATCATCCATACTATACTATGTTAGTTCCTATTTGGGGCCCGGATAGCTCAGTCGGTAGAGCATCAGACTTTTAAGCAATTTCCTCCGGGATAAATAAAGTTTTCTGATTCTGATTCAGATTCTGATATCTAATCCAGTGTTTTAAACATTGCCACACCCTGGCTTGTTGCATTTCTGTGCGTTAAATCTGAAGGCAATGCTCTAGTGCTGGACATGATAAGGTCCAGAGAAAGAGAGACAGAGTCGCCAACAACGGTGTGATGGTAAGATCTCATCAGTCTTTACACACCCGCCCAACACCAGAGAGTTAAAACCACCCCGAGCCTCTTACATAAGCACTCAGGGACACAGACAACTGTTGCATAAGCAAGATAGCAGGAGGTGGGCCTAAAACCAATTGCATTCACCAAAAGTGGGTCAAACGCGGCCTGAAAGCTCACTTTTCCTTTTCGCACTTGAACCTGCATGACGGCGTGGACTGAGCAGCTGCGTACATCCGAGAGTCCGCCTGCAAAACACGACCTCCATATCCCACTGAGCTCGAAGGGTACTGCAGTTCAGTGAACTCACAGATAAATACTGAGCAATGTGGAAAAGGCCAGGAAATTCCATGACTCCATAACTGCACGGCTCTCCCTCTCCATCTCGCCCTCTTTTTGGTTAGCTGTGTGTTTGGAAGAGCAAGTCATGAGCACACTCTACCATATTGGGAAGCATATTTTCAGACGGACGCTGCCAAGATAAACGCGTGTGCAATTTTAGCTTGTCTCCAAACCTCTTGAAGTGCATGAAGACAGATAACAAACAAAGAACAACCTTCAGCGTCAAGATCAGCGTATAGAGCACATGCTTTAATCCTTGCAGTGAAAACTAAAATCAGCTGCAACTAGAGCCATCATGATGGCTCAGATGTGCATCGCCTTTCGTCTGCTCAGCCCTGTCACGGCCAACCAGAGTTGTCAAATATATCGATACTCAGCCAATACTTGTTTCCTGGTTGATCTTTCCTGCCTGCTTGTTCTTTTAATACACATAAGCCTTAATACACATAAGTACCGTATGGTTTCTTTCTTCTTCTTCTTTCTCTTTCGGCTTTACCCTTCAGGGGTCGCCACAGCGAATGGTTTGTTATGCTAAAATGGCAGCTCAAGCCAGTTCACAGCCTTTGCCAACAGCCATAGTCAACAAGAATACAACAGGAGTCCTGTGTGGACATACTTTGGAAATGAGGATGGAAAGAAATAGGACTTGAACAAGCCAATGAGTTTCAGAGCAGTTCCAGCTAAAGGTGCTAACACATCACATCTGGTCATCTGGATTTCAATATGACTGAAGCATTTTATGAGGTGTCTAATTAAACTATTGTCCTGGTAAATGTTAATTATGCTATTCTTAGGCCAAGAGCCATAAGGGCTAACGACCACTAAGCTTACTTGTAGTTATCGTACAGCATCTAATGAGCCTGTATTAGTTTCGACAGATTATAAATGAAGAATTAAGGATGTTTTCTCTCGGCTGGAGCCTCACTTTAGATCGGACTT
The DNA here is from genome assembly GCA_037576975.1 of Alestes dentex. NCBI lineage: Eukaryota > Metazoa > Chordata > Actinopteri > Characiformes > Alestidae > Alestes > Alestes dentex. Next base: position 30,964,002 of record JBBIGA010000106.1, on the reverse strand, counting down.
GCACAAGAGCTCTCTTGGTGTTTGAATCGGATCACAGTATTGCTGTGAGGTGACAGCCCTATCCACTGAACCTCTGTGCTGCCTTGAGTTATTCTTAACTCATAAAAAGTATAAAGATGTTTGGATTGAACAGCGAGTCCTGGTTATTTTAGAAGTTAAATATTTCCATGTTATTTTTCTCACTGAAATATTCTGGAAGGGATATGAGGGGTTTGTCATTATTTAATTAAACTAAACTTTTAATTTTGACAACTTTGATTACTAGGTTAACAGTGTATAATTGGTCGATTAATCAGTAGTGACAGTGGAAACATCATGATAAGCCTAAGAATGTTTGTGGTTTCCAGACCTGAAATGCACACTCCTATTGTGACAGCTCTTTCAGGTGCTGTTTGTTCATGAACAGGTGCTGACATGCATAGAAAAGGACATCCAGAGAAAACTATTGTTCAAGTCCTCATGCTTACATTTCCCCACTTAAGGTAGTGGAACAGTACTGGCTGACCATCAGTGCACGGGACTGACCTAAATTTTGAGCTGGCACTTCATTTAACCAAAGCAAAATGTTAACAGCTGAAAGGGCAATTACGTGTCTAGAGCCATAGACATCATGAGCTGTGAAAAATCTGCATGAAAAAAGGTTTCTTTGTAAAGTCTCTAATTGAAATGCGAGGCAAGACACGGGGGATGCCGTTTTTTCTGTGCATATGTCTGCATATGTTAATTCTATAGGCCTCAGTGGCATACTCCTTCCTGTTGGCTCCAAAGCTTGGATACGGCATGCATGCTGAGCACATAACACACCCCCATTTACATGGAAACAGGCCAAGGGAGGGGGCGGGGAAGGCTAACTGGGCCCAGCCTTCTCTCTCTCTCTCTCTCTCTCACACACACACACACCGTTTACACAACAGCCAGTGCCGCCCTTTGCCTCTCCACTGACACCCTTTCTTTCTCACAGTAACCAGTGGAACTTTCTGGACCAACTTCAGTGCTCAACACTCACTTGCACGACAAAGAGAATTACCAAACCAACTTAAAGCAACAGCTTCACAGCGTTTCTTTTAGTATGATACAACCTACATAATACTAGTAGGTATTTCTTACTATAAGCAAAGGCTTTTTTGGCTGAATTATCACTTTGAGGCATTAATATATTCATGCTTCTCTCAACTCCTCCATCAAACAATAGTACCATTTAAAAATCAAATTTAAACTTTAAAATAAACTTGAAAAACTTTGCAGAAACTAACCATCAGAGCATTGGAGGCACACACACTGTGAAAACCATGGTAGAAGGCCGCAAACTGCCTGTAAATGGACTTATTCAGCAGGAAATCGATGTACAGCTGGACGTACTCTGTGCAGGAACAAAGATAAATCATTCAGCATTAAATTATGTAAAAAGGCCATTGCTGATAACTGTCTGATTTTGTAATTATTGTTGATATTGCTGATCATTTGTATCTATTGTAACAAATTTTTTGAGATATCGTGAGGGACACTACTTCTGGCATGTGCTGTAACACCTTTAGGGGGCAGTGGTGAGTAATCTTCGAATTTGAGGCTTAAGACGCGTATGTGTGTTTTGTCTGATCTCATGATATTATTATCATGATATAAAGAGCATTGTAAAAAAAAAAATGCTTTGTATCATTATATTAGAGTTTTGCCTTAGGTATCAGTATTGCTTACACCAAGGTCTTGAGTTTTGATTAGCCCACAAATTTCATAGTGGTGAATCCCCAGCGTCACAAATTCATCAAAAGTGTGTTTCCGGAGGTTTATTTGAGCACACACACTCACCTTTTCTGTTCTGGTTAGTGACAGGGATCTTATCTCCTCCTGGTTTCAAGTTATATGACTTGACGACTCCAAGTTCCTCTTGGAAAACCTAGAAAGACAACCAGTAGAATGCATCTCTGCTTTCACCTTCTTTTAACTAATCACTCTGTCCAAAACTATAAACAAAAGCAATGCACATCCATTTCACTGAGAAGTCCAAGGCACTCTGCAGAACTTTAATGCCTTGTAGTCTGCAAACATTCTCAGTGACCTGCACAGAGCCATATCTGTGTGTGAGCTGCACACCTGAAAGGTCGTATAAAAGTCCTCTTCAACGTTTCCCTCATAACTGAGCAGCTCCCCAAGGCCATGAGCAAGGTCCTGAAACACAAATGCACCATTCATATCAACCCAGAGCAAAGAGGCACACAGTCAGTCCCACTACAAAAGAAGCTAAACAGGATCAAATTGACTGGGTACCATTAGCAAAATACTGTGAACTTGCAAAAAAGCAGCGGCGGTGAACAGGTTTATTTTTTGCCACTGACTAATTATCTACTCATGTTCACATGAGATTCAACATATTAGGAAAATGTGACAGTGTGAAACTAAAACACGGCCATTATGAATAATAACTCTATTCACTGTTGCACGATAAAGCCAAACACTTCATACTGATGGCAAGGAACCGGAGTCATTTTAATCCACACCTCTGTGCCACCAATAAAGCGTCCTTTTAACTAAAGCCTGAGAGGAAAAATTGAATGGCAGGCTGCAGCGTTTGACGTAAGCTGTGGCAATAAGTCTCTCTCTCTCTCTCTTTCACTCGTTAAATAACCTTCAGTAGTTCTAGTGGTTCCAGCTCCACATTATTTTGTGGAAAAAGTTTGAAACAAGGGAGCAAACAACGCCCAGAGGCAGCGGGTTATATAAGTGTGAAGAAAGCCAGAAGTCTCCTTTAAAATGGAACATCTGGTCCCCTTAAACCTGACTCGGCAGAAACCACTGGGAATGAAGACAAATGGTCAGTTGTGCGCAGCTTTTCAATGCATTGCAACTTTTGAACATACACAACTATGGAGCATTCTTAAGGCATTGTAGTGGCATGCTGAGGTCACCTGATCACTCGCAAGGTTTTTTTTTGACAGCAAGGCCATTTTATAGTTGATGTTAGGACACCCTCTAGTGGACAAAATAAAAACAGAGGGATACTCAAATCAGAGAGGATAGGAATCACCTTAGGGCCCCACATGCTAAACACAATAGGCTGCTTGTATTAACAATAGTACTATCTTATATACAGTCAATCAAATACTGCTGTAATTAATAGCAGTTTACTACAGTTGTGAGATTTTGGCATTATTTTGGTAAAAACAATGAGTTTACACAGTGTGATCAGTTCATTTTTACAGTCCAAAAAAATGTGTGGGACAAATTCTTTCATGTAATTAATACATGAAAGAGGATACGGCAGCAATCTATTAGTATCACTTTAAATGCCACCATGAAGCGCGTACGTTTTTCAGTGCCGTCCTGTGGGCTGCGGCAACAATGCACCAGCTGGAGCAGACGCTTATTAATCTCACATCGCCGCTCTGCCTGGTGACACAGCCACACAGAGGAGGCTGAAACAATACTGCAGGTGCTATTTTAAATGGCAGTGACTCAGGGTGTTCCTCTTCGGCAAATAACATTCACTGCTGTGCTACCATGACCAATACTGGTGTTAAAGCTTCTCTGACCCCAAACTATCCTGGACACCACAGATTTTGCTGTGATTTTGTTTAATGAACCAATTTATTATAATTAGGTTTGTTTTTTTAAATGGCCCAACTATCAAATGACTCTTTATTTCATTATGATTATTTATTATTAAAAAAAATATTTTATGGTAATTTATGACGAACTATGCAGAGCTAAAACTATAGGTCTGCCAATTTCTACAGTCTGCATGAGGTCAAAAGGAAACAAAGATCTGATAGGAAAATCAGGTGAATTTTGATCAACTGATTACTACACATATAATACTGGGGTGTCTGGCAAGCACCGAACAGGCAAAAGGCAATCTCAGTAGACACCGTTTTGCATGACAGTGAAGGATGAGATGCTGCAGCGGAGAAGGCAGTCTCAGGGGTCTGGCTGTCCCAGTAATGTGTGAAAGATGAGGGTGTGTGTGTTCGACTGCAGGCCCGAACTTAATGAGAGGGCTAAGCAGAATGGCGTGTCACAGCTTGTGTACATACAGGCATGATCTGCTGCAGGTCCTCCAGGGTGAGGGCTGCCATGCCGACGGGGGCGTCGGGGTCACACGGCACGATGGGAGGGGTTAGCAGCTTCTTGTAAACGCAGGGTGGGAATCGGATGTCCAGGGTGATGCTGTTGTACACCGCCAGGCCCATAAGCTGACACAGGGTTAAGAAAGCAAAACTGGGTCTATACACACAAGCCTACCAAACCAATCACACAAAACACAAAAAAAAAGAGCCATGCAAAGAGTCCCTTTTGCTTCTCATTTGTGGAGCTTCTTAAACAGCAGAAACCCACCGTTTCTTTCTCTTACTTTAATCAATTTTCTTTCCAAGCATTTTGTGCAGTAACTGGTGGTGCACCGATATGAGAACAGCAGGCTGATGACAATATCTATTTTTCATCTACATCTCGGCCAATGCTAATACACAAACATTTATAACAGGAACTGGATTATTACTTGGATTCGCATCACAGAGGCATATAACAATTATTTATATAGGGCTACAAATGCAGTAAATGGAATAAAATGCTCACGTTTTAATCATAGTGCCTCCTGGCAATTATCTGCTAATACCAAAAACGATTATCATGCAACCCTAGTGACATTATCCCATTGCTAAAGGTTAGGATTTATTTATGTGATTTTAAAAGCTTTTTAGTGTTTATCAGTTCAGTTTTGTGCATTGATAAACATCAGCCAACTTTAAAGTAAGGTTTAATGTATTGGGCAAATATTTTGGTAAGGCCATCCTTAACAGTGCCCTTAGATCTGAAGAACTGTTTAATTTGGACAAGTAAAAAAAAAAAAAAATCGAATGTTGAAACCTTGTCAAGTTAACCTGTGTAACCCTGTGAATCCTCTAATTGCAGTTGAAAATAGCCTCAGCAGATTACCCAGTGCCCTCATGCTATAGGAGCACTCTGATGTGGGGAAAGAACAGGCCCAACAGGTGTATAATACATTTAGAGGAGAATGTGAAGAGGCTGCTTTCTAAGTGCTTACAGCTGCCGCTGACAGCACTGCTCCATGTGCTCTACATATGCAGAGAGCGAGAGAGAGAGGGAGGGGAGAAAAAAGGAGATAGAGAGAGAACAGTGGAAAAAAGGAGGGTGTGAGGGATAGGCTGGATTTAAGGGGACGGAGGGAAAATCTTTCGTGATTGCTGGATCATCGAGACAACACAAGGCCAGCCTCAGGTCAAGAAGAAACAAAAGAGAGCTTTCTTTCAGTATTCCAGGCTGATATGACACAGCTAATTCTGGGCTGCTGGAAGAAGGGCTCGCAAGGTTTTTTTCCAATGGAAGAGAGCTGCACTGACGGCCATTGGACTGCCAAGGCCAGAGGGGACAATTAGAAGAGTAAATGGCGGGACATAGCAGGATTTGGCAGCCTCTGTGTCTCCACTTCTACCTCAGATGAAGCCCTGCATGAACCAATGCCACACAACTAAGCATAAGTGATGATGAGGCAGTAACACACTCATCACCTAGTAATTTCATTACAGCACTGAAGTACATTCCACAACATGCACGTAATCATTAAAACAATAACTTTCTATTCAGTAATAACTTATATAATGAAGTCATACGAACTAAACACCAAATGTATTTTAGATGTTTCAAGCATTTTAGAAACGGCAAGCAGTCATTAATTGGTCCATTTTATGAAATTTCATTTTTGTCACTTTTTAAAAATATAATCGTTTAGTGTAGTACATAAACACTCATAAAGTTTTAAAACATCCTTCTTTCGGTAGCCCTTCCAGCATATGGAAAATAAACTGCAAAAATAAAAAAAAGCAGGTATTTAATTCGCTGTTTTTGTGATGTCACAAAAAAACATTTATATTTATCTGCTTATTCAGCCTTCAGCAGTTTAGCCCCAGCCAATCAAAAGTGGAGAGCTCATGAATACTGATAAGAACAGGCAATGCAATTTACCAAACACAGTAAGAAAAAGGAGCACTGTACAGGTAAATCTTAGTCTCCCAAGGAACAGACAGTGTATATGTATCCTCAGAGGTACAAAATTGTCTGTAAGGTCCAACTGTAAACCGAAAATGAGTGTTAAAGACATGCTACGTTCATTACCTCAGATGAAGAGGGAATATTTGTATATTTTCACTTTTTAAAAAATGAAGTAAAAAGCCTGAAGTTAACGTAGGTTGTATATAGTCTGTGCAGCTTAACAGTGCAACAGAATATTGCTTGGTACTTGTTTAACACTAGCAAATTAAATTATTTTTTTAAATGTATTATAAATGTATTTATAACAAAATTAAGTTTGTTGCAAAAGACTGATCCTAAACCTTTGAACAGCAGTGTGTCCTTCACAAGATGTCATTAATGCAGGGGGATCTTGAACTCGAGTCTTGCATCTGTTACTTATCATCAGGTTCAGTGGGTGTGCTTGAGCAGGCAAATCACCAAACTGTGCTGGCCTCTGACATCCCATGACTGGACGTTGAGATCCATTTATTAAAGGCTTTGCAAAGGGAAAAGATGTTACTCAATGTCAGTCACAGTCAGAAAAATGTCACTCGTTGCGCTACCTCAGCAGTGAGTCAAGCATTGGAGGGACGCTGTAAAATAATCATTATTCTGTGTTGCCTCTACAGGCTCCATGAATAAACTTTGCGAGTTTCCAGCGAGTAGAAGTGGACTGTATGTTTATGGGTTATTTAAGGCTCTAAGCAGCCACACACAGCCACCTATGCAGTAAATGAAAGGATACGGCTCCAACCAGACGAAACTCGGAGCAGTTGTCACACTTCCAGCTACTGAACCAGTGACACTGAGAATCTTTCACATACGTGAACATGCCTGTGAACAAAAGGTACAACAAAAAATCAAAACTTCTGTATTAAAAAAAAAGGAAATAAGTACCAGTACCGTTTTCAAGCATGCCTTGATTAAGGGCTGATCGACTACATGTCAGAAAGTGGGGCATACTGTCATATTTTGCCGAACTTTTCCTTAAAGCCAGGGTTACAGGATGCGATTTTAACTCTTATACACAGTCAGGCTAAACCTGTGTTGCTTGGCTCTAGTCTGTAGATTTTAATTGCAGTCAAAGTCAATGGTTTGGGGACAGAGATGAGTAGTGTGCAGGGATCGAATCAACTCCATTCTGAATGTATGTGTATTTACTCAGTCTAAACGACAGCCAAAGAAAAACGTGAGAGTGAAAACAGTAAATAGATCAAGACAATAGAAAATAATGGTAACCTTGCTATGCCAGGAACACAGTCGAGTACCCGTACAGCATAAACTACGTGCTAGTTTATGCTAGTTGACACCAGTTTAATTCAGCAACTTAAAAGTGTGACCACCAAAATTTCAGTTCCCAAAAAAAACCTCTATTTTAGTATTTTAGGAAAGCACTAAAATATGCAGGGCAGGGAAGCTCCAGGACCAGGCTTGAAAACCACCGTTGTAGGGAATATTTTTCCAATTAAGCCCTTCTGCATGGCAGGCTAGCTGAAGGCTGTATTAAAGTGATTAATGAAAAAAAAAAAGAAAAACAGTAAGCAGATATGACATCTGCTTGACATTTTCTCATTATTGCATTCAAGTCTGAATCAAGTCACGAGTTCTAAGTGTACAGGTCCAAGCTGAGTCAGTCATGCGGTCTGAACCTCTGCCGTTGACGTTTACCATCAGGGATACACTGCGGCAAAACTATAGGAAATGGAATCCTTGAGGTTTTATAGTAGGCCAGTCCGTCACGCTGGATAAGAAAAGAGTGAGTAATGCCTCTGTGGGTGAACTATAGTTCTCTTGGCTTTGTAAATGAACACAAATCATGGCTAGGCACACGCGCAGCCGCATTTGATCTAGCATGCGTTTGGCAGACCGCCACCGAAAAGAGAACTGTTTGTCCTGCCCATCTCACCGTAGTCGGTGTGAAAAATCTGTCGAATCAAAAGAAGAAACCACTCCTTTGTGAGTCCGCCCATGTCCAGGCCTGCTTCCCCGACAAACGTCACTTTCAGCTTTTTCTTCAAATCTGCTCTCTTTCTCGAAAGCTATTAAAAAAAAAAAAGAGAGAACACATTTATGGTGGGGCCATTTTTTCCAAATTAAGCCATAGCCAGACTTAGAACTTTCCAGACCAGACTATACTTGTTCTTGGCCAAAAGTACCCTCTCTCAGTCTTGGAAAATAAAATGTTGAATACGCTGTTGCTTTGAACAGAAAAAGAAAAGGCATACTACATACAGAAACCACTACATTAGTCTTATAGTTCTGTAAATATTTCTCAGAGCTTCAGAGCTTAGTGGTAACAACTGAAAGGAACAGACAGGCGCTGTCCATGTTGCTGTGTTCACATACTTGGAGTGAGTGCTATTACCTCATCCAGTGAGTCACTGACCAGCTGCAGACGCCTCACTTTAATGTTGAGAAAGAGCAGACTCATATCCACCCTCTGTCTGCGAGAAACCTTGTCCACCAGGGTTTGCTGCAGCCGAAATAGGAGACCAAGCACTTAATCAGTCATGTGTTCAGATGCTGGAACCCTATTCACAGTGCTACACCATGGCACAGTGTCACTTAATATTCATATTTGGTAGGCAGTGATATTTCTGTCTATGTTAAAAAGCCCCATCCGTACACTTTCTTGCCTTTTTTTGCTCCACTTATGACATCAGTGTGAGATTATGCACTAAATGTACATATAATTCATATTTACCTGACCCTTTTCCTCTCTTTATTCTTTTGCATTAATTATTGAGCTTTTTTCTTTTCCACAGATTTTTTTAATTTAGATGTTATTTAGACTTATATTGCTATTGTCTTTGCGGTCATTTCAGAAACAGTTTCCTCCGGGATCAATAAAGTTTTCTGAGTCTGATTCTGATTCTTAAATTGCCAATTTTGTTACCGTGCCTTTAAGACTCGTTTATGTAGATATTCTGACTGGCTGCCCTGTACGGTGCCTCAGTCCATGTAACATGTGCCCCTACTGTGTCTGTTTTTTGCAATGTGTCTGTCTGCTGTGTGAGTTTGTTGTTTTGATGTCAGTCCCAGCTTTAGCCCTGCCCCATTCTTATCCTGCCCAACTATGTCTGGATCCTGCCTCCTCCCCAACCCAGGTGTTCCTAGAGTCTGTCAGTATAAATACCTCTGTGTGTCAGCTTGTCTTTGCGGATTCTCTGATGTTGTCATCTCATGCTGTTGTCATTTTGAAACTTTAACAGTGTTTACGAACAACATCAAACGTTTTCGTTGAAAAGGTGGGAAAAAAAAATCAGTTCTGTATAATGAGATTTTTAATATGTCGCATGCATCTTTAAACAGTTCGCACTTTTGAGTTCTCCTACAGCCCTGAAGATGGTCCGACAAATCTATTGCTACATTTTTCCTAACACTTTCTAGTAAAGTGTATTTGTGCAGAAAGTAATCTACATTTTAGTGGTGCTTTGTACTGTTTCAGCCACTCTCACTGACCTACTAATAATTAAATCCGATTGTATTCTGGTGGTTAATCATCTGGACAGTTTTACTGTTGCTCCAACTTCATTTTTGGCATTTTATTTAGGACCCAAAGAGAATCCCAAAAAGAGAAGAGTAGTACCTAACAAACTGCACTTCCAGTGCTGATACTGGATGCACTTAAAACGTCTATTAAAAAGTACAAATTTGGTTTGTGCAAGGCTATTTTTACCTTCACGCATCTTTACTTTTATGGCATTGGTGTCTGAGTTACTTTCATTTTAGAAAGGTTCAGTGAGGCCACTATGTTCTGCTGATGAGGAGAACACAGAGAACTGAGTTCATTCCCTTGGTACTCTTAAGGAGATGGCTGTGGACACTCCAGACAGACTGAACCGTCTTCCATTCGACAGGCCCATGTCTGTTCAGCCTACGCTCTCTGGTCACATATGTGTGGGAGGGAGCTGGAAAAGATTCCACCCCCCACTTAAAAAAAAAAAAAAAAACTCCCAGAGCCCCACCCTGTTCAAGACTGTTATTGGAAGACTGTAGCACTGAAAAACAGTGATTTAAATGTACTAAATTTACTTAAATTTACTGCCAAAAGAAAGAAAACTCAATGAACCTAATTCTGTTAATCTAATTTAGTGTTTTACGTTGATACTATACATGCTGCCCATGCTTTAACTGAGAAAATATAAAGCACTGCTTTCTGGGGTGTATATCCATCCTGCTGAACTTAATATACCGGCAAAAAAAAAACTTGATAGACTGAGTTATGCTATCAATTAATACTGAATTTGTACCACTGCTTTCAGGAGCCTCGGGGGAGGTTTTTTTTTTAAAACAGAGGAAAATGTGTGGGCTTTTTTTTTTGAAAATCATAGCACTTCACTGAGGAGTCTACAAACACAGAAGGCTTAGATAAACATTACAGTCTCAAGACAGTTGTATAGACAGTCACAGAACACGCATCTCAAGAGACCCTTATGGACCAAACAGTCTTAATCCTTCGTTTCCACAGTAATGTTCCCTGCAGTCAGTGCCTAACTACAGAAGAAGATAGGCAAATGCTCACCCTGGCCATGCTGATCATCTGCTGCTCCGAGTCCCTCTGGATGATGGCTTTCTTCACCACCGTGGACAAGATAAACGGGAACTGGCAGAACGTGAACCTGCACAGAGAGCAATAGGTCAGATTAGACTGGACCAGATAAAAAAAAATCCCACTAAGTTTCTATGGCTGTTTTTACATTTTTAAAAATAACACATCAAAACAAGGCTTCTTTGGAGCTACAGAATAGAAGAACCAATTTTGACTCCATAAAAACTTTCAGAGGATAATTCATTAAGCAATTATAGAATGAATTATAATGAACTGTGAACCTTTTACAAAGTTCAAAGAACCACCACATAATGTCAGTGTTCTACACAAATGAGAGGTTTTCGCTAGAACAGTACATCCAAGCCAGGAACCGTTTAAGACCTGAACATGCTGAAGGTGTGTAGTCTGACAAATCGCAATTTGCTTAAAACATCACTGCAAATGAGTGATGAATGTGTCTGACCTTCAGTTTAAAAGAAGATACCAACCATGTACAAATCTTATTTTGTTTCCATGAGCGATGAAGGTAAACACAAGAGGGAGCCGCTACTCTCGTTCTTAAGACTAAAGACTAAAGAAAACACCTCGAACGGAAAGAGCTCGGTGGATGTGGGCAGAGAAAAGCTTGTGTAGAAAGGCACTTGGTCAGAATGATATTTTCGTGCCACACCTGTTGGAATTTCCATGAGCTTGCCACGTCTGGTAGTCTTCCATGAAGTCGATGTGGTCCAGTGTCAGATTATAGAAATCGGAGAAGGCAATGATGGGAGGAGAAGAAATGCTGTTTGCAGCATCTGGGAGAAAAAGAGAAAAGAATGGAATGGTTTTCAATCCCTTAAACCCTAAAATAATATTTGGTTTATTGGCTATTGTATTACTGTGCACTTTATAACTGTATTCCTATTTGTAGAGCCTCTGACAGCTTTGTGACTCTTCTGGCTGGATATACGACTGACAATTCTCAACTCAGCAGTGACAAATGCTTAAAAGCCAAAAAAATGATGTGCCTGATACACTCATACCAGCAAAAACACACATATTTGGCCCGACCATGCTGTTGTCACTGCTGTGCTGAGAAACCACCCAGATAACGTCTGGTCAGTGGTGGTATTAGGTTGGTGCATTTCCATTCAGTAATTGTAAACCTACAACACGCACCTCCAGTTGTGTGTAAAAGTTTGAGTTAAACATACCATAAAAACAGAAAATAGAAAACATATATACCATGACCTCTGTGGGGGCTAAATATTATGTTTTGTTTTTCAAAAGCTAAAAAACAGAAATTGTGCACAAAAATGTTTTGTTGATTTTCACAGAACTGCATTGAGGAGTTAACAGATACAGTAGAATCAGCTTCATAATGTGATGGATCTTCTTCAGTCCTGCAGTGGTACTCTGTGCAGCCCTAGAGGCTGCTGTACTTTCATACTCACTGAGCAGTGAGAGGACTTTAGTGGCAGATGGGATCCACCATGAGCACTTGGCCATGGGCGGCAGCTCCTCTGGTTTGGCAGGGAACAGCCGTGTGGTGATGAAGAGCTGTAGGCGTTCCACCAGCTGCTTGAAACGTTTCTGAGATAGTCTGAGGGATGACATGTCCTCTCAGTCAAACATATGTATAGAGCACTGAAAACACAGAGCTGGTTTTCATGTGGCATTAACCTCTTAAAGGGCCCATATCCAACATGTTTTTAAGCACTAGTGAGCAAATGAGCAACTCCTTTTTCCCTTATAATTTCCCAACTTCTATTTTTCCCTATGACTTTCTTGTTACTGTGCCTTTAAGAGCCATAAATGGCCTCAATTCTGATTGGCTGCTCTGTATTGTTCAAAAAGCAGCCTATGCTAAAACACACCTTATGAGCTCCATCTGAACAGACACTGCTAAACTGCTGTGGGTTGAACAGGTAGTTATATGCAAATATGTTGCTTTTGTGACATCATAAAAACATTGCATTCAAAGAGGTACTAGGTACTTTTTGAAGCTAATTGTCCAGGGTTATATGTACTGAACAGTGAATGATGCATGTTTACATGCTTCATAAATGTTTTTTATTTCCAAAAAAGTGAGGAAATCTCAGTATTCCACGATATGGGCCCCTTAAACCCTCAGGGCCTGTATGTGGGTCGAAACTTTCCTAGGATTCATTACATTTCATTCATTTAAGCTTCCTGTTCTATTATAGCATACCATCAGCAAATGAATTATTTTTCCACAACTTCCATCTGTACCCCTCTGCATTCAAATGAAAATCTGAACTTAAAATATAAAACCCTATATTACCATTATGCCAGATAATTGAGCTTAATTACCTAAAATAGCTACTGGAGTTGATTATGCAAGTAAATGTAAACAGTCCTATAAAAGTTCCCTGTTTAATAGAGGCATTTTTGCAGCAGTGGCTTGCTTTACTTCGTGAATTGCTTCCTTAAGCTGGCTGGACTGCCAATGGTGGTGACAGAAGGGAACGTTTCAGACTCACTTCTTAAACCAGTGCATCAGGAAATGGTGGTCTGCTTCAGCCAGCGCCGCAATTTGCCTCAGTAAGTGTGCATAGATGACATATGTGGCTGTGCTGGTGTACTGAGGGTTCTGCAACAAAGAGAAGCCTTTTTTTCAAACACACTTCAAAAAGGAAATATAACTTTTCGTCCGGGAGCTGAGGAAGAAGAAGTCTGGCTTTTAATAAAGAGTGGCATTTGAGCGGAAACCAGCCATCCCCACTCCAGCATTACCTCATCGGTTCCTCCGGCTCAGAGAAAGGCAAATAATACCAGAGGCTGACTCACGTCAGTGGCAGACACATCGGCTCAATAATTGCCTTTTCGATTTCACCGTCCTCAAGAGATATGTAGGTCAAGGCACCCATCAACAGCCCGAAGACAACGAGCATCAGAAGGTAATTCTTGAGGAGAAATAACCTCAGAATATGAAAACGATCAACTCTCATAACCAGAGCCTTCAACTCCCCTCCGCTTAAAAAAAAAAAAAGAGCTCATAAATGGACGGAATCAAAACAAAACGTCCTAAAACTGATCCAAGAAACTGGCAAATCAACAACTGTTCAAAGACTCTCCCCCTCTCTCTTGCCAGTCTTTCCCAGACGTGTAGCCTGATGACTGTGGCCTTATTTGGAGAACCCAGAACCAGCCTATGCTGGTCATGTGTGAAGTAAACACTTGGCTCATAATATATCTGCAGCCGCTCTGACTGCAGCTATGGCTGGACTCAGTGGGCCATGTGGTGAGAGAGGAGATCAAGAGTTTCCTGCCTAGCCTCGACTTGCCTCGCCTCGCGCTCAGCCTGCGCCGTTTTCAATGCGGCCGCCGACCCAAAAGGGCAAGTTGAATTCAGATTAACCTGATTGCGCTGCACACACGCACATCTATAAGCGCATGCAGATCACCATCTTGATTTAAAGAGAGAAAATTACAGCTATTACTGAAAAGTACTGCATGTCTTTAGGTTAAAAAGTGGAGACAGTATTCCATTCATAGCAGGTTTTTGGCCTTTTGGATAAATCTGTTGTGTGAGATCATTATCACAAACATATAGTGTAATAACTTTATTACAAACTAAAACATGTCAGAGCATACTATACAAGACACAGAAAAAAAAAAAAAAAAAACGGGGAAAAATTACCTGCACGAGAATGAAATACGCCCTCAGGTCATCTTTTGTCCGTGGCCTGAAAGACATAAACTGGGAGCTTAAAACGTTCTCATAAAAACACAGCTTTCTGCAGGTTTAACGTCCTGTTTTACAGCTTCAGTGAACGAAAACAAAACAGCACTCACCCTTTCCATTCCCTTAATAAGCTATTAATGATTCCCTTCAGGACTGATTTTTGGGTGTCTGGGGGCTGCGAAAAACATTGAAAAGGCTCTGTCCAGATTCTTAAAGAACTAAACACCAACAAACACAAACAAAATAGCTCATTGTGTCCAAGAGGCATGACCTCTTTTGTGTAAAACCTTCTGTTACGCACCGTGTGAAGTAAGGCGTCATAAACAGCATTGACGAATTTGGTGTTGATTCCTGAGTCTTCAATAGTGTTAAATGGAGCGTTTGCTTCTTTCTGAGGGCAAGAAAAAAGTTACAATCAGTCTATAGTGTATCTGTAATCTGTAAATACAGCTATAGTATCTGAGCAAAGACACTGTGAGTTCTTCTAGCATGATTTTCATAGATGTTAAGCAGTTTGGCTCTATAGTACGCATATGCAGGTGTTCTTTTTTTTTTAACCACTCTCAGAATGTGCTCATTCATTTATCCGGAGACTGAAAACTAACGTTTGGTTTTCCCCTTTTTCTCAACATTACTGTTTCACATACGTCCAAATTCCTGCAGATCTCATTAAAAAACCATTAGTGCAATTCAAAAGGCATCTACTCCTAAGATTTAACACTGTACTTTCTGACAAAACACAATCATTCAGTGTAAATAACTATTTATAAAAGTACCGCACTGAAAAAGTGATACGCTAAATTTATCTGATTCAAATGTGTGACTAAAAATCATGAAATAATTGTACTGATGTAATGTACTTTATTTATGTGGACGTTATGTACACATTGAGAACGAGTAGAATCAATTAATCACTTTTTCTGTGTCGTATAAACTCCTGACTAGCATGTTACAGACAGCATGAGCATTTGACATGCATGTCAGGTGAAATGGAGTTGCTAAATTCAGTGTGATTGTGAAAGTGTTCGTCCATGTGTCAGCCCTGTGATGCCTGTCCTGGGTGTTTCTCCGCCTTTCGCCTTATGAGTGCTTGCTGGGCAAGGCTTCATGGAATATATCTTTTAGCTTCATGATGGCGGCTTGAAATAAAGAAACATCTTCCAAGCACTACCTAAATATTTCAACCCTAGCACAATGAATAAATAAATCATAAATTAAAACATGTATCATGTGTGCTTTGAGGTATTGGCCAAAAAAGGCTTTCAGAAAAGTGAAGCAAATTCACGTAAAACGATTACCTTAAAGGCAGCATTGAGTTCCAAGAAGGAGTCAAACGTGGTCAAGTAGAAATCATGGACTTGTTTCCAATCACCTGAGATAGTGGCCTTCTCAACGTCTTCCCTGGATTCAAACACAGTAAAGTGCAGTTTATTATAAATAAACAATTGCATGACAGGTATGAGAAGGGGTATAAGAAGTACAGGAGGTAGTTCATACTGAAACTCTTTGGCTGTTTTGGTGCGGATGGGTATGATGGGGTCTGAAACGAAGCGCGCTTTAACCTCCGGAGGCAAAACGTCAATGGAGATCCGATGCTTCTGTCTAACATCTGGACAGATCGGGGGGAGTTCTCGCACTGTGGAGCAAAACGCAGACATACAGGCATACAGCGTATACACACACACACACACACACACACATATACACACACACACACACACAAAGATGTTTTCAAGATATATAATTAAAATGATATCATATGTACATAATTTATATATAATATATAAAATTGATGCTTTAAGTTGCCACATGAAAAAAAAACAACCAAAAATAAATGAAGACAATTATTATGAATAAATAAACATAAATACAAAGTAACTAAGGTATTTTTAAATCTTTTACTGTACATGAACATGACCAGCCCTGTTTAGAGCTCTTTTTACTGAAATATGCAGTTGGTCAGTGTTCCTTAAGCACGCAGGACACCAACCATTTGCTCAGAAAATATTGGTGACCACAAAATGTGCTCACCATATCACCCACCCCACAGCACCTCACACCCACATTTTACAACTCATTCTTAAAACACAGAACGTCGCCTTGCAAAACATGCAAAAGTGTGTCCTCTTTTATAACAAATGAAGAATGAGGGCGTGCATGTTTTTCCATTACGTAAACAAAAAAGTGGGCGTGCAACTGCAGAGCACACTGCTTCCTCTCTCAGGACCTTCCATGCATCTTGGTCTCCTGGTGATGATTAAGTGTTTTCCCAATGAACTAAACCTTTCCTCTAGTTCAGCAGAAGCTCATCAAGCTCCAGATCACGATCCTCCACCTCAACACTTTTAGAAAACTGACACACTCCTGTCCCGCAAGGACCCAGAACTGCAGCAAGCAGCACGGCCAAAAGACCTCACCTGATATTAATCAGTGCCTGTGACACGGTCCAATAACACACACTGAGTCATGTGCGGGGGACGGGGCCGCCACAGAAACAACTTATGCACCAAAGTGATGAATTATTTTGACTTCAGAGAAGATAAGAAAAGATAACCCTTTATTTGTCCCACTAGTGGGACTTTTGCATTGTTACGGCGGCAAAGTGGATAGAACACGATAAGAAATTACAATATCATAATATGATTAAAAAACATTTACATCATTTCCACACAAAAACAATATTTTACACCTACACAGCTTTGTCTTTCACTTGACTTGCTTTTGTCCGTGAACGTGTTGATGTTGAACATTTTTATTCCACAACAGTCCGTTTAATGCATCAAGTCTTTGTATAGAATAGGGCCACAGTGTTTGAAAGTGCATTTCACAGAGGCATACTAAATAAAAATTAGGTGCACAGGTAACGTTTATGATCTATTTTATTTTTATTCATTTAAAAACCAAATATGCACCATTCCCCTGGGACAGTAAACACGGTGATTTTTTTAATCTTGTTTAATGTACACCATTGGACTTTAAGGCCACTGTTGACCTTATAGGGCACGCTTACATTGTTGGTACCTTTGGGGACACAAATGTACTCGTGCAGTCTCCCTTTTTTGACCGTGTAATACAAACAATAATAGACATTTGAAATGCTTTGGTAATAAGTCCTGAACACTGCAAACAGGTTTCAGCTATGTCCTGCTGCCTGCACAACTATCCAAATAACTGCCCTCTTTCCTCAAAGCAGCCACGAGTCAACTCAAGATACTGTCATTAAGAGAGGGAGCACAAAATTACACGTGATGGAACGGCCCTAGTTTGCTTTGCTAGTCTGGCCTTCAAAGACTGAGGAAGGACGCCAAGACAGAACGTGGAGTTCGGCATAGAAACAATAGGCAACAGTAAGGCCAGAGGTTAGTACTGAGTGAGGGCATCATCCGTCGTCTATATAAGTGTTTACTTGTATTGGTATATACTGATAACAAAAATTAAAAAGGCAATGCTATGCAGACTGTTGTGAAAGCTTCATTTTGTTTTGAAAAGTACAAGTGACAAGAAAAAGTAAATAAATGAAGCTTCCATGTGCTTTCAATCTGGCTACCATTCACAAAAGTCCCCTTTGAAGTCATTTTAAAGAAAAATTCCACCAACCTTAAAGTTTTCTGCACAATTCAATCATTGAAGTGCAAGCAACTTCATTCAAAGATGTCTGATGTGAAACCATGCACTACAGAGAAATCTACTAACTCTGATTTCTTTATAATGGTGGTCATAGGAACCAGATGTTACAGTGTCTTCACTGCGAATACAGCCATTTTATTAGCTCTCCATTTTATTATCCAAAACGACCAGTGAATCTACATATGTCTTGAGTAAGGCTGCAACAACTAATCGATAAAATCGATAATTATCGATAATGAAATTCGTTGTCAACGAATGCCGTTATCGATTAGTTGGGCTGCTCACGTCACTGAGGAGTGCG
>JBBIGA010000106.1:30917952-30928580 GCA_037576975.1 Alestes dentex | reverse complement strand
CTTCTTTAGACAAATGAGATGTCAATCAGCATCAGGAACTGCCGGCAGCAAATAAAATTTTGGGGTGGCACCCGGGGGGGCCAATCGGATGTCAGGGGTGTCCAGTGCCACCCCGGACACCCCTCTGGCTCCGCCACTGGCCGTGACGCAGGGAGTGACCAGGAAACCCAAGATCCAGCTGCTGGGGTCTACCTGGTCAATCGTCTTCCACAATTGAATTAGGACTGCTAGGAGTACTTTTCGGTTTCTAGTTTCTAAAGAGGACAAACACACAAACGCAGCCTGTCTAGCCAGTAGGCAAGATGGAGAACAGGCGCTAGATTTCCGGTTCAGGCTGGGTTTAAGTAGTCTAGTGAAATGCAGAGCAGTTGCTGGTAATCAGGTAAGAGGGAGAAACCAAAAGGAAAGTAGGAGCAGGTTGAGGTGAATGCGCCAGGCTCAGTACTCCAGGGCATCACATTTCTGAGACTGAACAGCACTCTGTTCAAATGTAATATGTTAAGCCTCAGTTAATAAACTCAGGATTATTTGCTGGACTGATTGAGCCTTCTACAAGTTTTAAATGGCGTTTATTAAAACTACAATGGATTAATTTTCACTCAGCAGCTTTATAAAGTTTTAACCGTGCTCCTTTGCCTCAATGAATAATTTGTTTTTTAGACATAAGCCTTTCTTTCCCTCTAAGGCTGCTCACTATATCACTTACTGATTAAGCTGTCTTGACAAAAACACTATTCACTATTCCCGCAACAACTTTCGGGTTAGAAACTCAGCGCAGCCATAAAGTATATGCCCAAATAGTGTGTGTGCTTTTACGACTGATCCAACAAATTTTTTTTTACAGCCATTGTTTAAGTACAATTTCCCCATGAATGTTCCGAATATTGTAATTAAATTCCAACAGCTTCCAAAGGTGTTCTACAAGCAATATTCACTTAGCATTTTCAGCAACAATAATCCATAGACATGATCAGGCTGTAGTTCCAGGCTAGAACCCAGCTGCTACGACTGGCTCTGTGAATTTAACTCCATTGTTCCATCAATTTACCATGAATAAAAGTGAACATCTTGATAAAGCAAAGTTATTTTCAGAAACTTCAATGGTGAGTTTGTTTATCACTGAAGAATACTGACTTCAGTAACATTTTTCAAGCAAAACACAGCTCTGATGTCCTCAGTATCAGTAACATTAGCAATGTAAGCAGCCAAAGAGAAACAGTGCTCACTAGAGAACCATAGCTAAACCAATAAGCAGCAAACTAACAAAAGCAACAGCAGAGTGGTGTTATGTCTGGGCTGGCGGCCAGTAGAGGCCACTATTATTATTTGTTATTTAGCACTTTTATGGGGACTTATTTTGGTGTGAGAGCATGTTGTGTCTTGTCTCACACTGTCAGCTGTTTTGGGTTTCTGTTAAGTGATTGTGTGTTATGATTGGTTGAGTTCTGAGTCTGCTGCGTATTTAAGTTCTAGTGTTTTGTGTTATGGTTGCTGGTCAACCCTCTCACTACAGCCATCACCTTACCCTCACAATGCCCTTACCTTGTGTATCCTTCTATGTTAGACGGTTTTTCTGTTTAAGGTCCACGTGCCTTTTTATGTTCTGTCGTAGAGTCTGTGTCTTTGTTCATAAATACCATCTAATGGGAACCTGCACAAGTGCCTCGCTTCACTTCCCCGAGCACCCCCGACAAGACAAGTGGGGAGCTCCAGTTCTCTTGTGGAGCCTTCACTTGTTGTTGCTCTCACTGGACGCCAGTGTTGAAAAATAGAAACTGCTTTGGAAATCACATGATTTTCATAAACAGACTAAACTGGATTACTGTCACCTCATATATTCTGAATATTATGGCAACTCCCGTTGCGATGACAAAGTGCTGTGCTATGTAAAAGGAAAAAATCTTTCTTCTTGGTCAAGTTTGATAAAAGAGAAAAAACAATTGCAATGAATGGCAATGAATGAACAAAGTAATAAATGATGGCTCATGATTTTAATCATTTCATCGCACTAGTAATTATATGTAGCAATATAAACGGACAATTTTGTCCATCTTGTTGAAGTCTATGAATATTTTGCTCCTGTAGGTTCACAAGCTTTCTGGTGGCTCCTCGCATTATTTAGGGCAGCTTTACTTTGAAGGACATTTGACATGCCTGACTCTGCAGGTAAGTGTAAGTGATTTACACAATAGACCCTGACAGCGAGAACACTGTACTGAAACGCTGTCACCTTGTTAAGACTCCTCAAGGAGAAATTATTTCTGTAAACAAAGTTAAGACTAGTGTCGGCACTGCCGACCTGTAAAACACAGCAAATTGCGTTTTAAGACCTCTAAACCGAAAAACAGCTCCCGTTGACTTCTGCTTTCCCTATAGATACTTGGTGTTATTTTGAATTTTAATGATGCTGAATGTCATCAAACATTTTGACATTTTCCTGACCTATATTGGTTCAACTTTGCCGTGAGGAATACTGAAATGGATCCAGTAACCTGATATTAAAGTAATTACCTAATCTGCATTAGCCATTACTCTCTTTCTGCTCTCAATGGGCTTCTGCACCCACACATGTAATGAGGTCATTACTGCATAAGAAATAGAGATTAGTGTTATCAGCAGAGCTTTACCGTCCTGTTGTATCCATTCTAACCTGCAATCCACAATCAATTGCATAAGCATAGAAATGTTAGCAATTGCTGTCACTTCATAAACAAGGGTGATGGACTCCAAATAGGATCTTGCCATGTGTGTGCTTGAAGAATGATGCAAGACAGCTGAACCTACAAGACACAATGTCAATAGACAAGAATGTTCATTATTAATGGAGGCTTCTATGACCTGAAAGATGTCCTCCATTGATGAATCGGCTGGTTTCATGTCACAGAGGCCTTATAAATTGTTCTGGTCCTTTAACTAATTGCCTCGGCAAAGAAGAAAATTTGGACATGTTGTTCCCACACTATCCTATTAAACATCCATACATTCAGCATTCAAATATCTCAACATAATGCACACAAATGTGTTTTGGAGGGTGAAATGGAATAAATGCATTTATTAGAGTGACTGGAAGGCTCTAACCCAGAGCCCTCCAGTACTGATCCAAAACCCGGCATTGGATTGGGAAAATGTCATTGCCAGTTTTCAGGATCTCCATCAGTGTTTCAGGTATGAAAGAAACATTGTGTTTCTTTCAGTGTTTTGTCAGTTTCCTTTTTTTTTTCCAGAATCTAAGAACTTTTATTAAGCTCCATCCACACACAATTATCCACACACATGTATATATACATGATTGAATAGAATGCCAATACATGAATATCATAAAATATAAAACAAATTCACACAAATGAAACAAATGTTATCCAAGCTCTCACTGGGTAATGCAGTTCTGAGACCCATCCTAAAACAAGTTGTTTTTCCAAAATCAGCTTATTTTTACATTTAAACAAAAAAGCCCTGTATTCATGAAATGAAAAGTTCATTCCTATTCTGAATGATATTACTGAAAAATCTTTAATCAGCGCTATGCAGCATTATTGGAATATTCTATTAATGTTACTCTCAGAACATTCAAACCTTTTACATTACATTCTGGGAATGTGCCCTGTTACCTGGGTACTGTGTATCTGGCTATTCCTCATTTTCTTTCTGTAGAAGAGGCCATTGGAAGTCACATGGCAAAACCACCTTTCTTTATCAAGACCAGCTGAATTATTTTCCCTCTGAATCAAGTTCTCATAAAAATGAGAATCAGGCACGGAGGTTGTTACATTACCAGATGTAATGTGGAACAGTTTGCATGAGCTTTCAGTGTGCACATTCGCCATCACCTTCAAGAGATTCCAAAAATAAGCTGAGGAGAATGGCTCGACGAATACACAAGAGAGTCACTCCTCCTTACCTTGTCTTTTAGCTGTTTTCTTGCTGTTAGCTATTAATCCCTGACATGTCACTAGCAATGGAGTCTGCCGTGAGGCTGTTTCTTGCATCCTGCTCTGATCTGTGGTAAACTTTTACTATGAATATTATCTAACTGATCTACAAAGTCGGCTCTCTTACACCTCAGGCATCTGGCCAATATATTCTGGGTACAGGAATAGAGGAGGATGAACTTTCTAGAGGTTGAGGTCTTATATTCGTAGGAGTACACACTGTTAAAGGGCCCATATCAATAAAAAAAAAAAAACTGATGTGCAAAATTAGCTGCAAAAACATCAGCGTTTTGACATCACAGCTTTTGTTATGTCACAAATGCAAGTGCATTTACATCTATCTATGATGACATCATGATTGTTTAAGTCCAGATTGCTTTTTAAATGAGGCACAATACAGAACAGCCAGCCAGAAACAAGGTCATTTACATACGTCAAGGAATAGAGGTTGGAAAATGTTAAAAATGAAATATGACTAACAAAAGACTGTCAAAACATATCGCAAGAATGTAGGATGTAGGCCCTTTAAAATTAAATGTGCCACAAATGTTTCTTTGGAACGATGCCATGGGACACTAGTGCAGAAATCCAGCCCTGGAGGACTGGCTACAGCACAGTATCCACTTCATTCAGCTCATCTGTTCATAGTCAGGCTTAGTGAGGGTATTATAACTAGGGCAATTATCAAACTACGCTGGACACCAGGTCTTCAGGACCAGAGTAATTTACCCCCACCATACAAAAAACACTTTTAGTCCCCTAAAGTACATTTCAATAATATGATTGTTCAAATGTACTAGTTTTGTAAATGAGATGTATGAGTTTGAAGAACAGTTTAAATGTTTTCCACAATGTTAAAGTGTTTTTGGACATACAGTTATAGAAAAAAAATGTATAGATTCTATAGATCCTATATTGTGTAGAGATCCCTCACATCTTATTTACTGACAATTGTTCTTTAAAGATGTTCTTTAGATACAAAAGTGTATCTTCTACACTATCCCTGTAGTGGGGAAACATAAATTTATATATATATTTGAAAAAAAAAAAACTACAAAAGTCCAATCTTTGAGTACATTTATTCAGCGAGGAAAATCCCAAAGTAGTAAATATATTATTACATGAAATCACATATGCCACAATTATTGATACCCCTGCTGTTAATCCTTAATACTGAAGCACTTCATTCATTTTTCATGAAGCCCTTTGGTCCTCTTGGGTGCATAGGCCGTTGACGAATGTCCTCCACTTCACTGTGTTTGTGGCTTTTTGCTCGAGCTCTCCCCAGTTGAGCCCACTCTCAGACATTTCTGCCTCTACATTTCTTCTCCAGCTGTTCCTGGGACGACCTTGTTTCCTTTTCTCTTGGGGGTTCCATTTCAGGGCTTGACGGGTGATGTTTGTGGCAGGTTTTCTGAGGGTGTGACCAGTCCAACTCTTCTGGATTTGTAAGCTTTCTCTTCTGGATTTGTAAGTCTTGACTTGTTCTTTTCCACAGGTCCACATTGTTCACTTTGTCTTTCCACCAGATGTTTAATATCCTTCTGAGGCGGGTGTTCATGAATGCTTGCAGCCTGTGTGTTGTGTGTTTTGTTGTTCTCCATGTTTCGGATCCATACACCGTCACCTCTTTCACGTTGGAGCTGAAGATGCGTACCTTAGTGTTGGTGGAGATGTGTCCACAAAACTGCCTAGGCAGGTAAAAGCTTCTATCTCCTCTAGGGCAGTGCTGTTCATGAAAATGAGGTTGCTGGTTTTGGAGTGGATCTTGATCACTTGTGTTTTTGTTGTATTGGGAGTGAGGCCAAGTTTTGTTGCCGTTTGTGAAGGTCTGTCTGTCTTCCCTTGCATTTGTATCTGTGTATGTGAAAGAAGAACTATGTCATCCGCAAATTCCAGATCATCCAGCTGCTCCCACATTGTCCACTGGATTCCATTTCTCTTCTCCTCAGTTGTTTCCCTTATGACCCAGTCAATCGTGAGAAGGAAGAGGAATGGCGAGAGAAGACATGCCAGTTAAGCACTTAATCTTCTCTTATAACACTGGCTGGAGAATACAGAGAGAATGATCTTTTAGCATTTCTCTTTGCACAGTCTCTCTAGATTGTCCAGAGTCCTGAGTCCTCTCTTATATGCACTCTCCTCTTCAGCTCACCCCAGAGGTTTTCTATGGGACTGAAATGGCCACAGAAGAAAGTTGATTTTGTGTCTGGTGAACCATTTCTGTGTTTATCTGGCCCTATGTTTTGGATCATTATGCTGCTGAAAGACCCAATGATGACCCATTTTCAGTTTTCTTACAGAGGCCACCAGATTTTTATTTAAAATCTCCAGGTATCATCTACTCAAACAAGGTTCCCAGGGACATTGGAAGAGAAACAGGCCCAGAGCATCACAGATACTCCACCGTACTTAACAGTGGGCATGAGGTTCTTTCCTGCATATTCATCCTGTGTTTTAACGCCAGACCCACCTGGAGTGTTTGTTGCCAAAAAGCTCAGTTTTAGTCCCATCTGACTAAAGCACACGGTTCCAGTTGAAGTCCCAGTAGCGTTTAACAAACTCCACACGTTTACTTTTGTGACTGTAGGACAGAAAAGGCTTTTTCCTGGCACGTCTCCCAAACAACCTGTTGGCATGCTGATGGCGTCTAATGGTTGTTATGGAGACTTGGTGACCTCAAGATGCCACTCTTTGCTGCAGTTCTCCTACAGTGAGCTCTGGAGAATTGTTTACCTGCTTTACCATCCTCCTCACTGTGCTTGGTAACTATACTCTTGTAGCCATTTCCTGACTCATGAGGATCAACACACATCTGCCTTACTTGAATGGCAGGTTCTCTTGTCTTTCCCATTTTGAAGAGTGGCTAAGAGAAATGGGCCTGAACAACTTAAAAAATTAAAGTATAAACTTACAAAAAAATTATTTAGTTACATTCAATTTATTCGAATTTTTGGGGGTGCCGATGATTGTAGGCCTGGTGATTTTGTTAAAAAATAATTATTTCTTAATGACGTGTTAAAAAAAAAAAAAGAAATTACTTCAGTTAAAGGTTAGATTTTTTCTTATTTTTTCTTTGTGAGAATATGCTAGAGCAATAAAAAAAATAGTTTATTTTAAGGCTTTTTACACATCTTTATCAGCGTGCCAATAATTGTGGAGGGTGCTGTATATATGTTTCTAATTTAATGAGGATAATGAGGGTGACCACTGTGTCCAATTTCCATGTCAGTGATCCTACTGTGTTGGCTTATAATACCTTCTCCTTGTCTGTGGTCCGCACTGTTTGGAAATGCCCTTCAGTGCTGTATGATTTATTAGTCTAGTGAGCATCGGGTTTCAGAGGTACAGAGGTTTAGACGTGTTCACTGGTGCCAGGTATTGTGTACAACCCAGCTCCAGCCAATGGAGCTGGGTTCTAAGAAGCAGCTCCAAGGAGTTTGGAGCTCCAGTACCTTTTCTGACACTTTATTTTGTTAGTCCAGAGCTAAAACAGCCCTGATGTTCCTGCAGCCTATTCAGCACATTGCACTCCTGTCTCCGAGGAGATTTTTCCAAAGCGCACCCACAGAGGGACAATGGCAAGGAAAGCAAGTCCACTGATGCTATATGTCAGGCACAAATGCAATTTATAAGTAATACAAGCCTTTGGAGCCTGGCCTAAGCAGAATAGATCAGTATCTAAAGACAACCCGGCAGCTGAAGCCTAGCCAACATCATTCTCTCCTCCGCACACTCCTGCAGCATCTAGGTTTGAGGTGAAGGCCATGCCGCTCCAGTTTAACTGATGTGAGAGGCAATCTTAAAACTTTAATTCAGTTCACTCACACTTCACTGCTCACCCGGAATCATTTAACAGCTTTCCCTGAGAAAAAAAAAAAAAATCTCTTCTTCACTCTGTAGATATTCTAAATGAGCAAAAATACGCACAGAAAATATGACCGTTATGTCTTTGAAAGTGAAAACATCTTAAATGTACACACCGACCAGCCAAAACATTAAAACCACTGACGGGTGAACTGAATAACTATTACTTCGTTGCAATGGCATCTGTCAAGGGGTGGGATACATTAGTCAGCAAGTGAACAGATAGTTATTTAAGTTTTCATGCTGGAAGCAGGGAAATTGGGCAGGCGGAAATATCTCAGCAACTCTGACAAGGGCCAGATTTTGATGGCTAAGGCTAAACAAGCATTCTCCAAAAACAGCAGGGGGGTGTGGGGTGTTCCCTGCAATTAGTACCTTTTAAAAATGGTCCAAGAAAGGACAACCATGAACCGGCAACAGGATCATGGGAGCTTGAGGCTGGGGAATGAAGGCTAGTCCATGTGCTCCAAAACCACCAAAGAGCTACTGGAGCAGAAACTGCTGTAAAAGTTAAGACTGGCTATGAGATAAAAGTGTCTTATGGAGCCATTGTCTCAATGGATCAGAGCTGTTTTGACCGAGACGTGCACAATATTAGGCAGGTGACTTTTATGATGTGGCTTAAATGTGTACATTTAATGTTCATATACTAACAGGACACTTCCTTAGGTACATCTTCCTTGTATCTACACTCATTGTCCTTTTTTCAGCTCCACTTACCATATAGCTGACTGAAGTTCAGCTGTTTCCCTGTATATTTTATTGTCCCCCTTTGCTCCATAAATCAGCTGTCAGGAGGAATCCCATAGGACCACTAGAGATCAGCTATTATTTGGGTGGTAGATCAACTGATAAAAAAATTAGCATGCCATGGTAGTGGCATGTTAGTGCATTTATGTGTGTGTGTGTGTGTGTGTGTGTGTGTGTGTGTTTCACAGAGTGTATCAGACACAATAGCATTGCTGAAATTTTTAGAATTAAAAAATATCCAGTCAAGAAAGCTGATTAAAAGAACAGTGAGTCTTGATATGCCTAATTAATTGGCTTATTAGTGTATTTATGAGATTGTTTTAATATTGTAATATTATTAACATTTTCTAGACATTCTAGACATTGCATCAAATGAAATTATTTTACTGTGCTGACAGGTAACTTGCCTTGTACATTCAGACCATTTATTTCACTTGATAAAATGACTTAAAATTTGGGATGAAGAACATTAAATACGAGGAATATTAAATATATTATCTTCATTTAAGATGCCATGTTAACATTTCTTGTTGTATAGTAAGTCTTTTCAGAATATAAAAGGTAATATTATAACTATTCAGTGTTTCTA
Organism: Alestes dentex; assembly: GCA_037576975.1. Taxonomy (NCBI): domain Eukaryota; kingdom Metazoa; phylum Chordata; class Actinopteri; order Characiformes; family Alestidae; genus Alestes; species Alestes dentex. Next base: position 30,919,445 of record JBBIGA010000106.1, on the reverse strand, counting down.
TTATTTTACACAATATATATTCTAATGTATATATTTTTTAGGCTTGTAGACAGATTGTTCACGTCCTTTCTGCCAAAGGATGACAAAATCACAGCTTCGTTATCTGCTGAGTCACCAATGAATGACAGTATTTATTTGGAGAATCTGCCAGAAGTGTCTGTGCATTGCTACACTTTAGCTTGTGAATCAGAGGTGAAAATGGACTCATATATCATTAGCATCACAAACTGCTCTCAGTCCAATCACTCACTGAATGAGGAGCAACGCAGTTCAGACATTTATATTAGCTCTTCATCAAATTAGGAGGGGTGTGCATAAGCTATTAGAAAAAAAAAATGCAGTTTTCCCCAAGTTCCAAATCTGCTTAAATGATCTATATTCAGTGTGTTAAACATGTGACCACTGTCTTATCATAACCTGACAACTGCTTTTAAAATGTCAGATGCTCTTTATATTGTGTGAACATTTTGTTTTGAATGGCCAGTAGACATGGTCCTAAAGATGAGATGGTACTACCCCTGTGCCTGACATTGGATTCCTCACTGTTAATCAATTTCTCTCACACAGGCAATAACAGCTTCTTGCTCTGACTCTTCAAGACCATTTTGAAATTGAAAAACACGCCAGAAATGGAAGCAAAAGCGAGCATATACAAGGGGACGTCTAAGTACTCCAAGGAGAGTCTCAAGGTTAGAGTTTATTTGCTCCGACTGCATTCCTGTGGCTGCCTCTCTGATGCCACTGTCAGTGAGCTTCAGATACATTTCATTTACTCACAGTGTGTTCTCCAGTAAATTGGCAGCATCTATAAATCTAAATTATGTCAGATTCAGTTGGACATTTCACTGTTGTATGTGTGTGTGTGTGTGTTCGAGGCCATTCCCCTGAATGCCTACAGCATCTTGATGTTTTATTTCCACTGCCTTCTCACACTGTGTTTCTCTTTCTGTGTGTTTAATGCTGCGGTTATCATTCAGCCTCTATTTTGCCCCAGCTTTTTTGTCCCAACTGACATTGTGTTATCTTAATAATAAAGGTGCCAAAAATGGTTCTTTGGAGTGCCATATAAGAACCTCTCAGACGAATATTTCAATGGTTCCTTCAAGAAGCATTTGTGTAATTGTGTAAAGAAGACACTCTTCTTTTAGTCTTTCAGTGCCACAACAAATCTTGCCCTTGACCCTTAGCCACACCTATTTTCTGTAATACCCCTTCAATCTGCTGAACCATTTTGGCTGTGACGCTATTTGCACCTCATTCTGAAGACACATGAAAAGGATTCATTAGGAAGCCCCTCCCCAATGTCTCTCAAGGACGTGATTCGTTAGATCAGGTGTGCTGGGAGCTGGGAAAAACACTGAAATGCACAGAAGGGAAACAAATGCTCTGAGGTACCCTTAACCAAGGTACCACCCTCACACACGGCTCCCTGGGCGCTGTGTTCCTGGCTGTCCGGTGCTTCACTTGTTGAATGGGTTAAATGCAAAGGAAGA
>JBBIGA010000106.1:30888154-30903456 GCA_037576975.1 Alestes dentex | reverse complement strand
GTACAAGACCATGCTCTGCTGGCTTTCCTCAATGGTCTGTGGATTATATACACTGACTAGACAAGCCTGAGCCAATTTCTGACAGATTCACAAACAACCCAAGATTCAGAAACATCTTTCTACCTGCAGTCTTTTTCAACATGGTGGTAGAAAGTCTATTAACAGTTGAAGCTTGCCACTGGTAGATAAGGTAGCCATAGTTTTCCCCCTTCCTGGTTATGGTTAATATTGTTGTTGATGAGAATCTCAATATCATGGGTCATGGGAGGCTAAAGCAAGATGATTTCTTTCCATATGTACAGGAATTTTTTATTAGTTAATTTTGTTTTACTGTCTTTTATCAGTTTATTGTTCTAATTTTTATATTACATTTGCTTTTTCCACTCAATGTCAGTTTACTTCACTACGGTACATTGTGAATTTTAAAAAATGTTTCTTTATATCATTTTCATCATGTAAAAAAGTTGTTCTTGGGGAACCACTACAGTAAAGGTCTTTTTGTTGTTTTTTTTTTTTGTTGTTGTTGTTGAATTTGTCCTCAACAGTGTGTGATGGCTATTTTGTAGTGTGTGTATCTGGTAACTTTTGTATGGTGTTTGGTTTAGTAGTAGGTGATTAGTCATTGTTGGGAGTGGGTGGATCAGTTGGAAAATAGATATGCAGAGTATTTGACTTGCAATCAATCATCAAGGCAAGTTAACAAAGGTGCCTTTTGCTGGGGGTGGCAGTTTACCCCGCACAAATCATCCACTGGTTTACTTTGACATGATTTTGAACAGACAGTTGTTTTTTTTGTTTTTTTTTCATGGAAATTTGAAGTTTGTGAAGGAGGAATGTGCAGCTGTGCGGTTTTTGGGAAAGTGAGGCTAATGTCTAGAAATGTCTCAGTCAAGAAACATTTTCCAGTAGGTAAAAATGTCTCAGTAAATCTCCCAATATTAATTTTCAGTAAACAAAATTCCGTATAGTTCATGGTGGCCAAGGGTTCTCCACTGTTATTCTTGTAGTGTGGAGGATGAATCCTTTTCTCCTCAGATGTGTGGCGTTTGGAGCTGTGCCTTAGTTCCCCCACCCGTATTCCGACAAGCCCCGCCCTCCACACCTACAATTGGTCCAGAAGCAGCACCGTGCGTTCTTGACGTTTCTGCGCTTTTAGAAAGCTGTTCCAAGAAGCCCCGCCCACCTGCTGTGTGAGTCTGTGGAGTGGGCGGGTGAACTACTGGCCAATACCAGCACAGGAGGGCGGGGCCTGGTACAAAACGGGTAGGGAAAAAACACAAGATTTTATGCTGTGTACCGTGACGTCGCGGGCCGGGTGTTTGACTCGGAAGCTGCGACGGTGGAGACGAGAAGAGCGAGAGGAGCAAAGAAAAATGACCGGCGGAGACCTCGAAACCGTGTTTTAGAGCCGTTTTCTGACTCGTTCTCCGGTGGACTGCCGCATGATCAACCCGTAGTCAGAAATATCACGAGTTGACAGGCGCCTTGCCCACAACGGAGGAAGAGAGACGGAATCGTCGACAGCTTCGGTCTTCCCTGCCACCTCGGCTCGCTCAGTATCTACTGAAATTATGGAAAATGCCAAATCTCCCGACCAAAAAGCGACCCCCACACATTACACAAATGGGCTGTTGAACGGGTTTCATCCGTCGAGTGGAGGAGCTGGAGGTGGAGGAGGTGGAGGAGGAGGAGGCGGCGGCGGCAGCAGCCCTAGTGGCACTAACTGTAGCGGTGGCCATCATGGTATTGAAAATTTCCACCATCTTCACCGTCCTGATGTTCACAACAATGGCTCTCCTGCCAAACGCTGCAGACTCAGGAGACGGATGGACTCGGGGAAGAGGAACAGACCCCGTAAGAAGCCTCTCACACAGAACAACACGCTCTTTCAGCCCGGTTTGGCTGGTTTGGCCACTGGCCGCCGCTAAAGTCGCTTCCTCGAACAAAGACGGCGCTAAAATTGCGTAAAAATAATTTGCGTTTTTCAGGATGCAATGAACGCGACACAGCGCAGGGGTGAAATAACGAGCTTTTTTACAGAACACACGCCGTGAGATCGCCTGTTTTGTTTCGGGAATCGGTTCAGAGAGGCGCTCAGAAACGGCCCCGTAGACTCAAATGATAGATATTTCGGTTGTTAGTAAAATGTAATGTGATTGGGGGAAAAAATGAAGACAGACCTTCCTAAAATCACAGCTTTTTTTACACGTATTAAATATCTGAAGCTTTTCAGCATGTCATTAATATTCCCATCGAAGATAATTCATTTATTGTGATCCCTCGGAAATTTAAAATAATAATTTAGATCATGATCGTTTAAACATCGTTAGCGGTTAAACGAGAAGGGAAATATTCGCTTCACACGGAAACAATCATGTTTCATATTCGTGATTAGCAAGGTTAGATTAAATTCTGGTCTGAGGTATTTCGAGTTGTGAAATCAGGTAGCGTTCGTATTGCGAAATTTCATTGGTCGCGACAGAATGGTGGGCGTGTCCAAACGCGTTAGTTGTGATTGACGTGGAGTTCAACCAGTAAGGGGGGGGAAAGCCCGCAGAGGGGCGGAGCTACGTCTCAACACGTTCACTGAGCTACAATTGAATTAAAACCGACTAAAAAAGATGATGGTGCACTAAAGAGCATTAAAACATGTACGTCTTTCTAGAGAAATGTTTCACAAGCCTGATGCTTCTTTTCTTGTTTTATATTCTTTATAGATTTTATACATTCTGCTTTTAGTTATCAGAATATTTATGATCTATACCTTGGAGGCTGCTCATTTGAAAACCACAGCTTTTTCAGCCTGTGCATCAGTTCCTATCTCAAATAAGTATGTGCTTCAGTGATCTTTTGCTTGCAGTCTTTATTCATAGTCCTCTGCTTCTGGCTGTGGTGTACTTTGCGCTCTTTCAGCCTCATGACAAGGAGTAAATACACCTTTCACCTACATGTGCTCTTGTCTGTCAAGCTGTCTCTGTTAGAATAAGCTTCAGGGTCCTTTACCAAGTCAGTCAGGCATTGCTGAAACGTGGCAAGTGTGCTCAAAAGAAATGCCAGAAGAGATAGCCCACCACAAAAGTAAAACATCACCACAGACCTTCATTCTTAGACTGAATAGCAAAAACACTTAAACCTCACTGTATTTCAGTACAATAACAGTCTTTCATTTGCTGAATACATGGGTTGAACCTTTCCCTGCTGAAAGCTGCTGCTGTGTTCCAGGGAGTAAAGAGCAAAACCACCAGCAAATGGGCAATAGCCTACTTGTGCTGTAAGAGGATTACTATAATAACCATTAATCAACCCATTAAATAACAGAACATTTTGACCCCAAGTAGTGCTGTGTAAACACGACTCATTCCAGCATTTCACACTAATGGCTTCTTAATTTAAAGGAAACATGATGAACTTGGACCTTTTTGTGCTGATCTGTTCTTTGTCCAACGTATTGTCAGGTTGCCCCCCCCAGAGACAGTGTTATCTTTTTTCAGAGGCCATTGAGCTTAACTATAAATGGCTTCTGAGGCTTTTGTCACTAGTGTCTTTTAAGATAATAGAATATAATAAAATACTATACCAAGAGTACAGTAAAAATGTACACTATACAATCTAGAAATATAAAATATGGACATATGTATTGTAAAATATATACATATATGTATAGGCAAACAATATGTAAACTGAATGTAGACTTAGGCAAGTTGTACGTATGGGCACGATGAGTATATATATATATAGGCAGAGTGGATACATAAATAAATATTAGAACATTATATATATTTATATATATACACACACACACACACACAGGTACACAGTGGAGTGATAGGCATTGACAATAACAGTAGAAATGCACCATTTTAAATAGCACATTTTGCCCAGTAGTAATAGTTCCACCAAAAAATTGCATCTGTTGTATCAGAAAAATTGCGCTCAAGTAAAATTGCACACAAGAGAAACTACCATGGTGTATTGAATGTGTTTGTTTTTTTTGTCTGTGCATGTTTGGTCATCTGCAAGGTCTTTGTTGTGGAGTCTTGACAGCAGTTGGAAGGAAAGACCTGTGGAATCTTTCCGTCCCACATCATGGGTGCAGCAGCCTGCCACTGAAGGAGCTGCTCAGTGCTGTCAGAGTCTCCTGTATGGGGTGGGAGATGTTTATCCAACAGGGATGACGGCTTAGCCACCATTCTCCTGTCACTCACCGCCTCCACTGGGTCCAGAGGGCATCCTAGAACAGAGCTGGCCCTCCGGATCAGCCTGTCCAGTCTTTTTCTGTCCGTAGGAAAGATGCTGCTGCCCCAGCAGACCACACCGTAAAAGATGGCTGATGCCACCACAGAGTCATAAAAAGTCCTCTGGAGGGGCCCCTGCACTCCAAAAGACTTGAGCCTCTGCAGCAGGTACAGCCTGCTCTGCCCTTTTATGTAGAGAGCGTTTGAGTTGTGAGTCCAGTCCAGTTTAGTGTTCATATGAACACCAAGGTACTTCTAGCTCTCCAGAGCCTCAATGTCTAGACCCTGGATGTTCAGTAGCTGTGGTGGAGGATGTTTGTGTCAGTGATGAGGCCGACTACTGCAGAGTCATCAGAGAACTTTTGCAGTGGGTGACGTTGTGAGAGAAGTCTGCGGAGTAGATAGTGAAGAGGAACCATTCCCTGCTGGACCCCAGTACTGCAGACAGCCCTGTCTGACACACAGCCCTGGGTTCCCACATACTGTGCTCGTTTAGTGAGGTAGTCCAGTATCCATGTGGGGAGGTGATGGTCCCCTCCTGGGTACTCCAGCTTGTCCCTGAGGACCGTGGGAAGGATTGTGTTGAAAGCACTGGAGAAATCAAAGAACCTGATTATCACAATGCTCCCAGTGGTCTCCAGGTGAGAGAGAGAACAGTGTAGGAGGTGGATGACAGCATCGTCCACTCTAGTGCCAGGCTGGTAGGCAACTGAAGTGGGTACAGTGATGAGCTCACCAGGGGCTGAAGCTGAGCCAGGACCAGCCGCTCCAGGGTCTTCATAAGGTGGGATGTCAAGAGCCCCCGGCCTGTAGGTGTTGAGGTCCTTGGGATGTGCGGTCTTTGGCACTGGTAACACACAAGGGTTTCCAGAGCTGTGGTACTCTCCCCAGCTTCAGGCTCAAGTTGAAGATGTGCTCCATCACCCCACACAGCTGATCTGCGCAGGACCTGACAATCCTTGAGCTGATGCCATCTGGACCCGCTGCCTTCCTGGCTTTGATCCTCCTCAGTTCCCCCCTAACCTGGATGGTTGAAAGAGACAGGCAGGAGCTGTGTGCTGGATGTGTACTGGATGCTGTGGTTGGAGGGGAGGAGCAGTGAGCAGAGCGTGTGGAGGAGGTGTGAAGTGACTGAGGTGGAACGGGGGTGGGGGTATTTGTAGCAGATGTTAGAGACTGCATCCAGGATGAATCAAACCTGTTAAAGAAGTGATTCAGTTCATTTGCCCACCTCACATCCCCCACCAGCAGAGAGTTTTTTTTTCTTTTGGGCATATAAATGAATGGTTGTGGTTGTAACAATCATTCCATTACAAAGTCATTCTTTAAATTTGATATGATTGATTTAAATTATTTAATCATCACTGATTAATTGGTCATTTGCATGTTGATAATGTTTAAATTTAAATTTGAAATGTTTAAATTCTCCTACTGGATGCACAATAAAAAAACAACCCAACACACACGCACACATTAATTTCTTTGCGGTTTGCTCCACATAGTTCATATTTCTGTTTTTTGAAAAGACTGCCTAGTTTACCATTTTCCCATAAAGTATTTCTAAAGCTTTAAAAGAATGCATTGCACTGGTCATTTAGTTAATTTAAGTCTTTTTTTTAAACTAAAAAAAACCTAAATTTTACTACTCCTGAGAGAACAGTGGGGCCAACTGGCGTTTGTTTTGCAGCTTTCCCTTGGTTTGGCATGGACATCGGAGGCACCCTGGTGAAGCTGGTCTATTTCGAGCCTAAGGACATCACGGCCGAAGAGGAGCAGGAAGAGGTGGAGAGCCTGAAGAGCATCCGTCGATACCTGACCTCCAACGTGGCCTACGGCAACACAGGCATACGAGACGTACACCTGGAACTGAAGAACCTAACCATGTGTGGTCGCACAGGCAACCTGCACTTCATCCGCTTCCCCACGCACGACATGCACAGCTTCATTCAGATGGGCCGTGACAAGAACTTTTCCAGCCTGCATACCACGCTCTGTGCCACTGGAGGGGGGGCCTACAAGTTTGAGGAGGACTTCAGGACGGTGAGCACTAGGCAGGAGTAGTGACCTTGGCAAAGGGGTTTCTATAGTAATTGATAGTAATTTAAAAGGCTTTAACGACTTAGTTTTCTTTACCATCAGACTGAATGCATAATTTATATTTCATATAATCTTTTATTTCTTATAGTGACTGAACCCATTAACCTCTTTTTACATTTATTAGTAGCTCGTATTCAGAGCAACGCTTTATTGATGCTGAGAGTTTAGTGATATTACAAATGTAAGAAAAACTTGCCCAAGAACTCGTAGCATGGTGTGCTTGGACTCCAGTCTGCTGCATAGAGGACAGCAGTGTTATCCACTACGCTATACAGACCATTCATTTTATATTATGAATTAATATATTTTCATCGCAAAGTCCTTTGAGCATCATAAGCACGTTAGGGGAACCAGAGTGACCTTGTGCTCCCGTTTTCACTCTACTGGTTGATGAATTTTTAAAAATCAGTTTCACTAGTTGCTACAGCGGTGTCGTATTCTTCAAAGCATGACCCATGTGGTGTGTTTAAATGAAGATTTGTGGTGTTTTAAGGTTGCTTAGTCATGAAATGTATGGGAGTGTCATGGGAGCAAAACATTGTTAAGAACCATTATACCGCAGTCTTATCAGAGGCCGGTTTCATCTGTGAGCAGAGACAGTCTTCTTCAGGGGGCTTCATGTAGCTGTTCATGCTCGTGCTGCTCTCACTGTTGCTGTGTTCCGCTGCAGGTGGCTAATCTGGAGCTGCAGAAATTGGATGAGCTGGACTGTCTGATTCAGGGTCTGCTCTATGTCGACTCAGTTGGCTTCAACGGCCACCCCGAGTGCTATTTTTTCCAAAACCCTTCTGACCCCGAAAACTGTGTCAAGCAGCCGTGTTGCCTTGACAACCCCTTTCCCATGTTGCTGGTAAACATTGGCTCGGGGGTCAGCATCCTGGCAGTCTACTCCAAAGACGATTACAAACGGGTCACAGGCACCAGGTAAATGACCTCTTTATTTATAAACACATTTACTCCAGTGAACTCTCACCTAATGGCGTGTTGGGCCTGAGAATGCAGTCTTTATTTGTAAGACAACAGGTTTCTAAATGTTATCTGTCTCTATGCGTGTGAGCCACATTCTTACTTCCTTTCTTAAGTAACAATTTTTAGGCTTTTTTTCTTTCCTTTTTTTTAATCATTACCACAAAGTCTCTCTGTGAAATGTCCAGTCAGCTTCGTTATTGCAACATATTTGAAAACCACATGTTACATAGGGAGAGAAAAGGTTGCATCAAAATTTCACTGCAGCATGACCACTCACAGAATGGAGGAGAGAGAGAGAGATAAACACCTGTATTGTGAGGAGAGTAGAGATCAGGTAGTAAGCCATACTGATCATTCAGTCCAAATTAGGCACCGATCTGAAACGCAGCACCAGTATGGGGCAGGTACTAACCAAAAATGCTGAATGAGATATCAGTGAATAAAATCTGTAAGTATTAATCCAAAACATTATTAGCTATATTTGATTAAAATGTGCAATATTTAAAATGTCTTATTTTGTGCACATTACACACAGTGATATCAAAAAGCTAACAAAAATGGTCAACAATGTTTTTCATGAATAACAGGGTAGGCAGGGTGTTTTAGCAGTTTAAGCATGGTTAGGTACTTCAGTTAAAAAGACTCATTTGAAAGATTTTTTAAAAATCAGATCCGCTAATACTTAAGGTTTCAGTGTCAGTTTTGGCAAAGAAAGAGTATAACAGCAAATAGTTAGAAAAACAGGTCAGTATAGTGAATCAAGTAATTAGTGCTCTCTTCTAAGCACTCAGAGAAAAGACTGAATGGCTCAAAAGATGCAGCAGCAGATCCAGGAATATACTGGAATTACTTTTGTTTTCTTATGTTATTTTGTCACTGCTTGGGATGCCATGTCTGTATCAATGCGTGTGATATCAGAGTTGATATCAGTGGGAAATGTCAGATTGGATATTGGAGAGGAAAATAAGAAATAAATCCCACCCAGCACTTAGTTTGATGGTTTCCCTGTATGAAAACTAAAAACTGTTTAAGTTACAGCAGTCTTTAACGAATGAGTATAAGATTGGTGTTGGCTGAAACTCAAGGCTTAAATATTAGTATCAGAAAACAAATAGTGAGTTTGCCATAAGATAAGGCAAATTTAAGAAACATTAAACTGAACCAAATAAAAAGGACACAGCTTGTCATGGGTATAATATGATTTTGAAGAGTGTTTACAGTGCAGTGTCTGTGATATATTCATCTATTATTTTCAGTTTGGGAGGAGGCACATTTCTCGGCCTGTGCTGCTTGCTGACGGGCTGTGAGACGTTTGAGGAGGCCTTAGAGATGGCGGCTAAGGGTGACAGCACTAACGTTGACAAGCTGGTTAAAGACATTTATGGTGGAGATTACGAGCGCTTCGGCCTTCAGGGGTCTGCTGTAGCATCCAGGTACCAAGCAACATCCTCTGAGAGAATTCATTAATTTTCAGCATGTTCATGCACAGAAGTGCTTAAGAATGCCTTTTTGTCTTTTAGTTTTGGTCATATGATGAGCAAGGAGAGACGCGATAGCATCAGCAAAGAGGATTTGGCCAGGGCCACTCTTGTTACAATCACAAACAACATTGGTTCCATCGCCCGCATGTGTGCTGTGAATGAGGTTTGACACCTGTTTTTCTTCATTCATAATTTAACATCACTGCTATGAAACCGTAAACCATGAGGAACATTATGTAGCGTCTTACTCATTGTCTTCAGTAGCTTAGTATCAGTAAAAGTTACACTGATTTGTACCTATTATTTGATGTAGAGTTGCACTCTGAATTAAATTTTCCTAACTGAAGTTGCTGATATCGATGCTAATTTTATCAATAGGGACATGGAAAGAAGAAACCATGGCTGCAAGAGCTACATTTTGTGTGCTTTCAGCTTCTTTACAGTGTTGCCTTGTGGCATGGAGATCAAGCAGCATTGTACAGGGCTATCAAAGCGCACAGAACTACGACATAATACTGTAACAAATATCATTCTGATCCTTACCAAGTCTTATGTGCTTCATCGTGTATGTTTAAAAAATATTTACTTATTATCTTAATTCTGAATTGAGTATTCTAATGTAACTCTGGGAGAAAATTGAGTTTAGCAAAATACGTAGTAGTCTAAGGGTCAGGATCAGGCTGTTGTAATTCATCCTGCACAAAGTGATATAATCATGAAAGATGTGATTTACAGTTGCATTTAAAACATTGAAGTACAATATGTTAAAGTGCACATGTGCAGCTGATTACATATGATGAGGATTATGGCCTAGTATATACGCATTGCAGTGTGTGTACAAAGTGAACTTGCACCTACAATGCACCTACAGTTGCGTTTAACGTACATTTTCATTCTCTAGACATTAAATACGCTTTTGCTGAACGGACTGCTGCAGAGGTATAACCAGAGAGCACTGGCCCACCTGAGCTTACCAAATTAGCGAATGGTTTCATTTAAATTCCCTTAAATTATTGGACACACTGATGATGTGGCTTGGAGATCAAGCCACATTGTACAGGGCTATCAAAGCACACAGAACTATGACATGACACTGACAAATATAATTTCTATAATGTGACTGTGTTGTTAGTTGATGCACTCAATTTAAAGAGCTGATTAGCCTCTACAGTGGCCTCCAACACCACAGTGCACCTACTCACAGCTAGATGGCAGCCAAAACGTGACTTTTCCAACTGTTTGTTTCGGGATGATAATTATGAGCATGTGTAGCAGAGTTTTGTCTCTCTTACGTAACTAGGCTCCGACAAGTATCAAATGTTTATAGTTATAATGTTTTTGTTTTCAGAGAATTGAAAGGGTTGTATTTGTTGGGAATTTCCTGCGAATAAACACAGTGTCAACAAAGCTGCTAGCCTATGCCATGGACTTTTGGTCAAAAGGACAACTGAGAGCCCTGTTTTTAGAACATGAAGTAAGTAATTTTCTTCAGTAAATCAGTACAAATTGAGTATCATGTCTAACGTGAATGAACACTGCCTTTCACTGGCCCACATTTCACAGAGATAGGATTGGTGAATTTATAACAAATGGTAAACTCACTAATCTGGTTTGTCCTGCTGTTTACAGGGTTATTTCGGGGCTGTTGGTGCCTTCCTAAAGCTACTGAGGATGACTGAAGACCTCTAAGGATTTGAGAAACTTAAAAAAAAAAAAAAAAAAAACAAAACCAGAAGCTGCTGTAAGATGTCAGGAAAACCTTCCCCCATAACGAGGAAAAGCCATTTGGATAAAGTCAGATATTTTCGACAATGCCTGTATTCCCTTTCCCTGTTTCTAAGCTTCTTTCAAGCCAAGTCTTGGTATTTGAACGGGGTTCGGGTGTGAGTTTTGTATGTAATTACCACTAAGGAGAAAGCCTCTCATGGTACAGTCTACTGTAAAGAAAACTGAAGATGTTTGTGTTAGTGGACCCCGCCGTACAAGCCAAAATCGACTGATTCTTTTAGACTAAGGTTAAGCACTTCCACCACTTTTTGTGTCATAAGTTTTAAATCTTTGGCTTAAAAGAAATAGACCCAAACTGTTGCCCTCACCTTGTTGTCGTGTTTTACCAGATGTAAGGCCTATGTTAGCTACATGTGAAAAGTATTTGGATGAATGATTGGGGTTTAAATATCTAACAAGTCAGATGTTTGAACTGTTTCATCTCGACAAAATTCAAAGGAATAATGGACATGACCTTTTTTTCATAGCTATAGAAGGACTCTGAGAAAGAGAAATGGTCCAGTTGCTGGGTATTTGCCTTTCTTCTTGTACAAATGTATTGGCAACACTGGAATTAAGTCCAGTCTAGATGGTCTAATACGCATATGACCTAGCATGTGAACTAATAGTTACTCGGTAATATGCGGTATACACTGAGATGGGCGGTTCCCTCATGCTAAGTTGTGAGCATTACTTCATACAGTTCAGTTAGCTATCCATGTGATCCACAGGAGACCTGGGTTTGGTCAGCAGATTAGGACACAAGTGAAATCTAAATGTATTACTTACTGGACTTCTAAATTGACAATCTGGAAATTCTACATTGTGCATCAAGTTAGGAAATGGTCTTGGTGTTTTAACTGCTAGACTTTGCAGTATTAGCCAGGTAGAAAGCCCTGTTTTGTTTTGATGTTTGTTTTTTGTTGTTGTTTGTTTGTTTTTATTTTAACATCCACAAACTATTGATCTAACAATGGAGATGATTTTGGGGACCAAGCATTCAGTGTTGACTGATTAACAGCTTATCTATGTATTAGATGGGTAGTTGACCGCAGATTTATTTCTCATCAGAAAGACATAGTACACATATTATCCGATAGTGTGAATAATGAATCGCTTGCCGAATGACTACTTCACTCACTCGACCGTTTTCTTTTTACCCTTGAGGTGTACTTACACTGTAACAGAGGTTGTTTTTTTTTTTTTTTATTTGTTTCTATTTATCCATGTTTTGCAGATTGTATCATATTATTGATTGTCCTATTTGTGGCATTATATGATGGTATTGTAGTTTCACTTGAAACACAAATTGAGCCTGTAAACCTGTCTCCTGCCTTTCCTCCTGCCTTTCCAACAAATGCCTTCATTATCATCTGTTTTGGTTTATTTCTCTCAGAGGCCCAGCGTCACATACGTTTTGCAAGTACCTTTAATTTGCCTTCCCCGAAGCTGCATACCACAATGGAGTTGCGCTCTGCAGCATTTTTCAACCTAATCTTTCTGACACAGCTCTAGCATGTGGTTGCCTGTGTGCTACAGTGGATATGTTCCTGCATATTACACATAAAGGAATGAATACAGTGGGTGTGAAATGGTGGATGTCTTCAAACTAAGAGCAATAGATGATGGTAATGGGTTGAAAGAGGGCACAGTAACACACCAAACTGGAATTTCCAGTCAGAACAAGTTGTATTCCCCGGGGACCTTATCTGAATTTGCCCAGACTGTGTTGACACTACAGCTTTTTTTTTTTTTTAATGCAAAAAACAACCACTGTTGCATACTTGGACTTCAGCTACAGCTTAACTTGTAGTATTCCAGATGTTTGGTGGGGTAGTGGATCTTTGTGAATAAAAGTTCCAATTCAGAATGATGGAAGGTCCCCTGGGTCCTCAGATCGTATCAGCATAAACATTAATGTATGTCGATATAAGATTTTATTGTTGTCCATTTCTTTGCTCAGTTTGTCATAAAATGTTCACACAGTGTAGCTTACTTTTTCATATGCTGTAAAGATGTGAGAGCCAAAAATAAAACCATTGTATATTACAGTAAGGAATTGTCCTGCACAGTGTACACTCTGAAATGGGTATGCAAATGAAGGCATACAGACCTTTCCATGCGAATGTTAATGAAACACAAGCATTTATGCACAGAGATTCGTGAACATATGTGATGCTGGACCTCATTCAGATCGTTTACGCATTTTTTTTTCTTTCTTTCTTGTTTTCCCCCCCTTTGCTTTCCTCAGTCCTCAGAATTGCCTTATGCAGTTGGTCGCCATTCTGACTTTGAATACCCGCGTATGCACAATGGCAGTCCGACACGACTCTGAGCCACTACAGCAACTTTCACATGTTTAAGGGGTGCCTTTTATTGGAATCCAGACTTCTATCTGTGCATCTTCCCTCTTGTTATAATGCCACATTCAGATGTCTCTGTGAACTGCATTGCTGAATTGGTCTGTTCATGTTGTTATTGTTTTTGTTTTGAGGTTTTTGTTTTTTTTTGTTGTTGCTTCCCTTCAGCAAATTGAATGCATGTGTTAGTACATACTTTTCTAAGCTCTAAGCTACTCCAGCCCATAATTACTACATGGCATGAATGCAGACAGTTCAGGACAAGTCGGGGCAGTAGATGCTTTGCCATTAATGTTTTGTGCCGGGTGATCCGCCTAACACATTTACAGAAAGGCTTAGAATTGTATTCTCACGCATGTTTTTATCTTGTTTTTGTTTCTTTGCCTTCTCAATCTCCTTTATCCACATTTTGTTTATTCAGATTAACCACACGTGAACAAAGTAATGCACTAAATTCAGCTCAATTTGAAATGTGTACATCATTTTTACATCAGTGATGTATATAATCAACACAAGTAGACAGAAAGACCCAACATTCAAGTTGTGTTGATTGTGTATTGTATTTTATTTATGTGGGAATGATCTACACTTTTGAGTCAAGTAAGTTCAGTGCGTCACTTTTTCAGTACTTTTCTGCATGTCTGTAAATCTTTAAGCATTGTAAGATTCAATAATGTTGAGTCTTAAACTCCTTCCTGAGCCTGATCTTACTCCTAATAAGAACGATTTCATATTACCAGTGCTGAGTTCGACATACTGAGAGTGTGCATTAGTCTGCTTGGTCTCAACTGTGTGGCGTATGTTGGCCTTTCTCTAACAAAGACAGTATATTACTGCAGGATAGTCGTCTTCAGTGTTGTCATTCTCTCTGTTCTTCCAGTATCACTACGTCAAGGTGTTTTGTGTTTACATGTTGTAGAGGGGTCCATGGCTCATTCATGCCCCCGCCAGCCTGCTCTGAGATTCATGTCATAACATACTGTTTTTCGTTTCTGTTTCGTATCTTGCGACTTTTTCTCTGTTACCAATAAACCTTGAATACTTACCAAAAGTGATTCTTCAGTCTCATTTGAATCCAGGTCGAGAGGGTATGTATATACATGACTGTGTGAGAGTGGGTGGTGTGTGTATATATCATTCTCCCAAGTGTAAAAGTCTCCTGACTTTGGAAAAAGCAGACAAAAATGGGGCACCTGTAGGACCAACAAACTGGTCCTGATTTTGGAGTTTATCTGTTAATTTATCTATATACTTGACCTTTCAGTTTAGTTGGTGCTCCATGTAAGTGACATAACAGTCAGAGATTCCATCCAGAGTTCAGTGCTTTTACTGACTTGGCATATAATTCAGAACTTAGTTGAAGCATCATACGTGTGTTGGTAAATTCAATTGCTTCAAATGCAGCTCAGGTTATTAGATTTTAGGACCAGAACTATTTATTAATACGTATTTATTAATTTGTGAAATACGCCAGTAATGATAGTGCTACCAGAAAATCTGCGTGGACAGTGAGAATATTGCTGGTCCTCACAAGGAAATGTACTGATTTCATTTCAAATGTAACCTTTTTAGGAAAACGAACAGAGCAGAAATATTGCATTTTGGTTACTTAGGGTAATGTTAGGGTTAGGTAGTCACAAATATAGCAGCACCAAAGAAGCACACACTGCCCTCCCAGTGTTGCTGTGATAGGGGGAGTCCTAGCTAATGAGTGGAACTGGACAAGACTAAAATTGGGGAGAAAACTGGGATTTTGTTTATATAGCTTCCATGGGGGTTCATTCTACCTTCCCTACCTTCACATGGAGCAACACAACACACAACACCCAGTTTCTGTCGCTGTCACCTTCCCATAGCTGTGTATGAGTCAACAAGTGTAAGGAAATTATCTTCAGTAATCATCTTCAATTATGGCATCCATTGTGTAAAAAGAACAAAGACAATGTATTACTGTGGCATCACTATCTCCTTCAGTGTCATCATTCAACTTTGCTCTTACAGTGTCGGGTGTTATGTACTTACAAGTTGTACAGGAGTCCATGGCTCATTTTTGCGTTACAGGTTCAGGCAGTGTGTGTGTACCTGTGTAATAGTGAGGGAGGCGCATTGTTGTATGTGTATGTGTGTGTTTTGTTTCCATATAGGAGGAAAAATCCAGACATTTGTCTCTTTTATTTTTGCA
The DNA here is from genome assembly GCA_037576975.1 of Alestes dentex. NCBI lineage: Eukaryota > Metazoa > Chordata > Actinopteri > Characiformes > Alestidae > Alestes > Alestes dentex. The sequence continues at coordinate 30,888,365 of JBBIGA010000106.1, read as the reverse complement.
GCCATGTCAAAAGTTTGTAAGGAATGGACCAAAAGATGTGGTCCAAAATTACTTCTGGAACTGTATATATAAACTATAGTATGACGCACACACACACACACACATACAGTGCCTTGCAAAAGTATTCAACCCCCCCCCCCCTTGGCATTCTCTCTATTTTGTTACCTTACAACCTGGAATTTAAATGGATTTTCAATTTGATTTTAAGTGA
>JBBIGA010000106.1:30860187-30871514 GCA_037576975.1 Alestes dentex | reverse complement strand
AAGCCGTAAAAGGTTTATTTGAGGAGTCTAAAGAGTGTCTTTATAGAAAGTGATCTCACAGCTAACGACACGGTTTGGTTTGGACAAGTTTCAAGTACAAATTTAGTTTCTTTGGTTTAGGTACAACGCTAATGTCGCTAATAAACACTAGAAGTCATTGCTCACCTTAATTATTTTCAGTAAACAGCCCCAGCTGTAGTCACACCAATCCTAAAAAAGACCATGCTTAACATCACTGATCAACTACAGACCGGTATCTCTTCTCTCCTGCACTGCACTGTTCTAATTCTTCTACATCTTTCTGCCGCATTTGATACTGTCATCCATCAGATCCTCTTGGCTTCTCACACCAAACTTGGAATTACTGGTTCTGCTTGGTAGTGGATTCTGTTGTACCTTGGGGGTCACAGTTTCTAAGTATCATGGAAGTATCTATGTCTGTGCCTTCACTTTTCCTTATACACTCCCTATCTTGATATTATATCTTCAAGTGAATTTTCCTACCACTGTTATGCTGATGACACTCAGCTCATCCTCTCCTTTCCTCCCGATGACTCAGATCTCAGCCTGGATCTCTGCCTGTCTGAATGATCTCTGACCCTCCTGGGTGACAGCACATTTCCTGAAGAGAAATACTAGCAAAACAGAGCTCCTTTACATCCCAGGGGATGCATCCCCAATACCTGGCCTTCTCTTAGATGAAGAGCTTTCATTTTCATCTCACATTTATGATCTTTCCCGAACTTGCAGTTACCTTCTTTCTGAAATCGGGAGAATTCGACCATTCTGACAACACTCAGATACTTGTCCATTCACTTGTCATCACAACTACTGTAACACTCCTGGCTGGCCTTCCTAAAGACCACCAGGCCTCTACAGCTGATTTAGAGTGCAGCAACACATCTGGTATTCAATACACCAAAATTTTCACATACCACTCCACTACTGCGAACCCTTCGCTGGCTTCGTGTGGCTGCTCGCATCAGATTTAAAACTCTTAAAGCTGGCCAGCAAAGCCAAAAATGGTCCAGATCTGTCTTACCAGCACTGATCAGACCATGGGTCACAGATCACCCTCTTAGAACATCAAGCACAGCCTGACTTGACCCACCTTTTCTCAAAGGTCAAAGACGTGCATCAAAACTTTTCTCAGCTTTGGAACAAACTTCCATTGACTGTCAGAACTGCTGAGACCCTCGCTGTCTTCAAATGGTGACTGAAGACCCACTTCTTCACTGAGCATTTAGGATAACAGCTACATGTCATAAACTAACTTAACTAACACAAACGTCACAAATAATTAAAGAAAACCTAATGAAAACAAAAAACTATGTTTTGTCTGTGTGATCTGAGAAGGTCCTGGTGGACCTTAACTCCGTCTCTGGTAGAATCTTAGTTTATTAGCAGCTCTTAATTCTAAATCTAGGCTTACTAATGTGAGGGACATGTTTTCTTATGGCCTACAAAGCATATGTTTGTCGCTCTGGATAAGAGTATCTGTCAAATGCTGTAAGTGTAAATGTAAGCATTTCCAACTGGTGCTTCTGTTTCCTCCACCATCCTAAAGCATGCACATCAGGTGGATTATTGATGCTGAATTGCCTCTAGGTGGAAATGTGTCTGCCCTGTGATGGACTGGCAACCAGTCCAGGGTCTACCTTTCGTCCTATGACCGCTGGGATAGGCTCCAGCACCCCAGCAACCCTGGTTAATAATAAGCAGCGCAGCTAATGAATGGATGTTGCATTTGAACATGATTAATTAATTCCAAAACATATTGGTCACTCCCCAGTCAATGTATAGAAACAAAGCAGCAAAAACAAAATTAATTAAAAGGAGTGTTTCAGCCCAAACTTCTTGTTGAACGAGGCATGATACAGGACAACTAATTAGAAGGATTGTTTACATATATCACCCTTGATGGCACAGTAACAAAAATAGCCTGTTTAATTGTAAGGGAAAAATAGATGTTCAAATTGGCCATGCAAAACAAATCATGACTGTTTTTAGTGCACAAAATGACAAATGTCATAAAGAGACTTCACAGAGGAAAACAGAATGTGGACCTTTTTAAAAGCTTGATGCGCTCAAAGCTTTATTTTACCTGGTAGTGAATGTGCAAGAAAATACATTGTTACCAGAAAAGATATTTCTTTTCTCTGCAGGGATGGGCTTTGCTCTCTGTTACACCCCGGCCATCGCTATGGTTGGAGTTTATTTCTGTGAGAGGAAGTCACTGGCCTATGGCATCGCCATGTCTGGCAGTGGCATTGGAACGTTCATCCTGGCCCCTGTGGTGCAGATGCTCATTGAGCACTACTCATGGCGAGGGGCCCTCCTTATCCTGGGAGGCCTGGTGTCAAACCTGTGTGTGTGTGGAGCTCTGTTACGGCCCATTACTCTGAAAGAGGAGGAAGCCTGCCCTCTGCCTGTAGACTCTGAGTGTGGATACAGCACTAAGCCTCTGGCAGCCATCAGCCCTGCAGAGGAGACGCAGCTTGTTGACAACGAAAAGCAGAGAGACAGCAAGCAGCGCTGCCTGCTTTCAATGCATGAGTACCATTTCCTGCTCATGCCCAACTTTCTGGTGCTGGCAGGCTCCTTTCTGTTCCTGGCCAGTGGCTGCAGCCTGCCATTTGTTTACCTGGTGCCCTACGCACTGGACGTGGGAGTCAGTCACCACCACGCCGCCTTTCTGATGTCCATATTAGGGGTCATCGACATAGTTGGCAACATCACATTCGGCTGGCTCACTGACAGAAGGTAGGCTCCTTGGATACTAGTATAGATTGATATTAATGGAGGATGAACTGAACAACATTCTTTGGACCTTTGTAATCATTTTTCGGTTACCCTGTTTAGGTAATTGGTCAAAAGAATATTTAAAAAGTAAATGATTCTGGCAAAATCCTTTAACTCTTTAACCAGAATTCTGTTACAGCGTAGAATTTACAGAACTTCAGACTTTCGTTGAAGTGTAAAACATTGTTTTTGTTCTCTTAACGTACTATTAGAAGTCCAGTTAACTCCAAATATTAAGGCAGCTTGTAAGCTAAGTGTGACAGTTAAAGATTCTCCAGAGAGCTCAGCAGACCAGACAGTGAGTGAGTGAGGGCTTTGGTTTATTAACACTAAACAACCTAACAACACGTTACCATTACATGAAATCTCTTGAGTACATGTGGTCTAGCTTTTCTTTGCCTTGTTCACAATCCGTCTCCCTCACTGTGGAAAGCAGCAAACAAATAGTGTCGAAAAAAATGAAATGAAATGCAGATGTGATAGTCCACCACTATATATAGTAATGTATTAAATAAATTAACAAATCCCTTGTCATGTAGTTACTGAATAAAATGTCTAAGGAGTTAATAAGCCTGGGATTTTAAAGTCTGGTGTAAAATCTCTACATTGTGTGACAGTTCTTGAAAATTTTACAAGGTTCTTCGCATTCACATCTCATTTACAAAAATTGAAAACAAAACAAAAAAAAAAGGTTCTCCAGGCAAGTGGCAGGAGTTGTTTACTGTGTATGATAATTACCTGATGATTTGGATCAGGTGTGCTCAAGCAGAGGCAACCTGAAACTGTTCCAAAAAAAATATTTTTTAAAATGCTCTTGTGGCAATATTGGCTTCCTTGTCCCTGGAATATTCTTGCCCAGCCTGTTTTATCTGTTTTCTCTGCTCTTGACACACGTAATTCCATTAATCAGCTCATTAACAAACCCTTTGTGAGTTTAGGAATATGTGCTATAGCAGTCATAACAATAAAATGTGCAGAGCAGACCCAGTGTTGGCTTTAAATGAATTGACACAGAAAGGCTAACCTTGTGAACATCACCTCTTCCTGTCCCTCTCAGGTGCCTGAAGAAATACAGGAGCATTTGCTACATGGTTGCTGTGGGAATGGAGGGTCTATGCTGCTTTCTCATTCCCCTTCTTCGTACATTTGCCCTGCTAGTGCCTTTCTCTGTGCTCTATGGCTATTTTGATGGTGCCTATGTGGCTCTTATACCCGTGGTGACGTCAGACGTGGTGGGAACGACATACCTCTCCTCTGCTCTCGGCGTGGTATACTTCCTACACGCTATTCCATACCTGATTAGCCCCCCAATTGGAGGTGAGTTCCTTCACGTTGAAGTTCACATCTAAACTTAAAGCAAGTCATTTTATTGCATGTGAAGGTTAAACAGCATACTTGCCTTCAAGTACATGCAGCTGCTTCAAAGTGCTGAGCTGTAAGGAATGGTAACCTAAGTTATGATTACCACCTCATCAAGAGTTTACTGCTGTGATTGTGCTGTTTTGAGGCAAACAGTAGCAACTTAATGCATTTGTATGATTTGTGTGGTGATAAAGACCACCATTGGCCCCAGGTGTAATCAGCCGAGATGCATTTGTTGTCCAAAAATCTGGAACTGGGGCTATGAGGCTAACTTAAAAAAAAAAACATTAAAAAAAAGAGTCAGTAGTCACTGTAAATACATACCAAAACTAAATCAGGTCTTCATTAAGGTGGTACAGGCTTTTTGATGGGGTTTAGGACACAGCATGACTTACTGTGAGCACTTTCGCACCTGTTTTGCTCAGATGTATTGTATTCTAACATCTCTTAGAGGTATACCTTGTTCTTTTGGCCTAAATGCAGCATCACAAATTCCAAATTTTTGACCCATTAATCAACTAGATTTTTAAATGCCACATAGCAGAAGGCTAACATAGTCTGATATTTAAATAAAATTAAATTAATCCTAAATGAATAATATGAGAACATGTTGCTGTTCTCAAAAACACCATGAAATACACATATTGCTGAACGAGTTTACACCCTGAACGAGTGCTAATAGGCTTGTTTTTGATCTCTTGTGTTGTTCAGGCTGGTTGGTGGACACCACAGGCACCTACACAGCAACCTTCTTCTTGAGCGGCTTTGCCCTTATCTCCAGTGCTCTCCTGCTGTGCACGGCCACCATCGTCCGCCACTGCCACAAAGCTCAAAAGAACAAACCAAGCAAAAACCCCACACTGAAACCATGTGAACCACAGGCAGACTTTTATACTACTAAAAATAAGGACCTATTGATCATTAACACAGCCACCTCATAGCGTCGGACCTTTCATTTGTCTTTTTTGAGTTCTTTTCTTTTTTTTTTTAAATCAGGTGTGTAAACTACTGTAGTTATTGGGGAGAAAAACTTGTAGCGTCATCAGCACACAACTATCTAAAAGCCTGCTTGCTAATGTGCCTTTTCTACCTTGCCATCTTTCTGTCCAAAGTTATTTAATTCTTGGCTTTTGACTGAAAAGCTAGAAACAGAAAAGGTGAGTTAGTGAGTTGGTGCATATTGCATCGAACCTTTTTATAAATTCTTGGACATAGATCTTGTCAATTCTGTTTTTCACTCAGATGAATATCCTTTTGTTGGAGATGTATTATCTGTGTTAGTGGAACAAAGTTAGACATCATAGGGAAAGGGGTATTTTTACAAGCATGTAAGATTAGCTATATAGTTTTTGTTATAGTGGGATATAGGGTTGAAGGATTAATTGTTAAGGATTAATTGTTTTTATAACAAAACTCACAGTTTTCTAATTAAAAGCTGCTGTTCATTATGTTATTCAGTAGTGTCTTAATTTTTAACTGGGGATATTTTGTAGTCTCAAAATCTTATAATGTAGAATTTTTGAGTGGGCAGTCATTGACACCACATGTGGCAGTTGAGCCTTAACTCAGAAAAAAAGTGGATGTTGCGTCAAAAAGGCCTGCAGCCTAATTTACAGAAAATAATTTAAATCACAGTTACAGTATTGGTCACAGCCACAGTCAGAAAAACTGATGATACTGATACATGATACTGGTCCTAGCAGCAGAAAAGCAAATTCCAAATGAAAAAAAAAAATGGTAAGAAGAAGCCAACGTAAACTTACACAATTGCGTACAATCTTAAAAGACTGTTTGATACAAGGATACAAGATGACGTCATTAATTAATATTCAGTAAGCATTTGTATAGACCTGTGGTCATGTTTCATGAAGGAAGCAGCAGTAAGGTTTAAAATTGTAAACACACATTATGCACTACAATCATGTTTTATAGTAACCTTTTAGAAGACCATTACAAAGAGCTCCACTGATAAATATATCAGTATGATTCATCTTAAATTGACTTTTATTTGTTAAAATAAAGTACACAGGATCTTTATGACAGTGTAACCCCAAAACATTGTTCGCTATATTTGGACCTATTGTTAAAAAATGTATTGGCATAAATAATGGTCTCTCACCCTGGACACTATATTTTCTGCTCTCTAACAGTAGCTCTTCCATGAGGCTTACAGTTGAGGTTAGTTTGAAAGGGTGCATAAAGCCCTGAAATTTTAAAAATACACCAGTTATAATACTTTACACCTCCCAAACAAGTGTTTCATATTAGGTGATCAATACACTTGGCAGTCTGAAGGTGGAAATTTTGAATGTGTTGACACTTTACACTATTGTCCTTTTACAGTAACACTATTAACTTTTACAGTAACCCGTGGGTAAGTTTATTGTTGTTGAAAGATGATGGTATAAATATCTGGGTGGATGGACAGAACTACTTGACAATTTGCAAATAAAGCATTTGCCTTTATGTACAATATGATATAAAGTAGACCACTGTTGGTTCTTTTTAGTGATTCATTCCTAAGGCAAATGATTGGTAATTTGAATGCTGTGTCTGAAATGGTCCCTGGACACAAAATGTTCACATGCATCATTTCTCTAATACTTGGCTGAGCATCACTTCGTCTTAATAACCGCATTAAACCTGTCAGGTAAGGATTACATTAGTCTACACTCTATTGAGTGTCTCTGTCCCTTTAAGCCCATTCATCCTCTAGCTTTGAGCATCATGTCCAAGCAGAACTTGACACTCCCACATTCCAGAATTTTAGCTGTCAGGTGTCTCTGTGTCACTGGTTTAACACACACTTTGAATAACCAGCAAAATTATCAGACAATTGCCAATTTTCAGTGTGAAATAGAGGTGAAATGCTGAAAGAGGCACACAGGACCTCCAGTTTAAATGTGTGCCACACCATGAAAGAGTGGGTTGGTTCAAATGGACAACACTGATGCTGTTATTCAACCAAGTGAACACATATCCAAGGGTAAGACAAGAAATAATGCATGTGAACTACTGTGTGAGTTGGGACCACACCTTCAGCATACTGAGAAACAAAGAGAAGATAGGGAGGCGATGGGAGTTTTAGCTATTTCATAACATACATATTTTGCAGTACTTCCACAAGGACAGTCTCAGCTGACACAGAGCACTGAGATAGACATCACTGATTTGAATTTGTGGAGCTTTCTCATAGCATTCTACGGCCCTGCTGTTCTCTCCTTTTGCCTCATGGATGAATCCCAGCATCTCCCAGACTCTTCAATCTTTGTGGTTTCTGGGCAAAGATCTGTTTGCAATGTTTCAGCACTTCTCCTCCCATCAATTGATCCATAAACCAACCCCAGACATTCTTTAAAGTAGTTTATGGCTGGGGTAGGCCCCTCTTTCTGTACTGCGTAGACGCTCCACAATAAAAAAATACAGTTGTTGAAGGAACTCAGTTTTCTGCAGAAGTTTCTGAAACTGCTAGCTCTATCATAGCAGGGATGAAGCAGATCTTCAGGATGGTGGCCTTCTCTAAATGATAGATTCACTACTGAACTTTCCTCTTCCTGTAGCAGCGTGCTAGCTGATGGTGTATGAAGCCTGAGTTGGGTGATCTCTCTGACGTTCTCTTCAGCAGTTTGACAGATGTATCTGCAGAACCACAGTCATTTTCAAATGTGGACGCATACTGAAGCACCTTAGAAGCACTGGGAGAACACTAGAGTACATACTGTTTACTCATCCTAATAAGGTGAGTCTGATGAGTATGTACACTAAAATATTAACATATTAAACCATTATGTACTAATGATTAGTTATGGGGAGTCGCTATACCAACAACCCTACCAACAACCAGCCCACTTTATGAGACTTTTTTTACACAATTGTTTTTAAGTTTTTAACACTTACTAAACTCCTTTACGACATTTCTAGCATTGAGCAGTTTTGAGTATGCATTGAAAATATTTGAGTTCAAAATTCATGGGGGTTACGTTCCAAGAGCCCATTTTTATAGTGTAAACCCTAAATATGCCCCCAAAACACTTTAATTTCATTTTAAATTCAGCTTGAGACATTGCCTGTAAAAAAAATGTACAATGTACACTATATTTACTGTACAATGTACACTGAAGTGCTGTCTCCCGTAGTTAATTCATGTTTTCTTTGGTATGCACTGTCATGTTCTTTGGTATAAGTAGGGTAAATACAGTAATAATGAAATTTAATTTACAGTAATGATATTGATTGAGGACGAGGATTTACAGTCCATTGTGCGGTGCCTCTTCTTCAGGCGTTTCAGGAGGAGTCGTACTGTAGTGACCCGCCAGTTAAAGCAGACACTGGACAGCGACTGAGCTCCGCAGCTTCTTTTTATTAAAGTTTTTCATATAAGAGTTGAGTTGCTGTAAGGCCACATTCACACCGCTAAACCTTGAACCAGCACTATCCCGATCACCTCTCTCACTCGCACATTGGACATGCCCACACTCACACCATCTTAAGGCTTTCAGAAGAACAAAACAAAAAACACAAGAACACGAGGGCAGCAGCCAATATATGGTTGCTTTGTGTTCTCTCAACAGTCCTAAAAAATTCATAGTGATATTTTATATGGATATTTAGCTGAATTTACAATAATATTATTGTTACAAAATTAGTAAATTATATTTTTCTTAATAATTTAGCACTAAAATGCATGAAAAATTCTATATCGCCACGAAAAAGCCCAAAAAAATGCAGAGGATATTTATGGTTACCGCGACTTTAATGACATTGCATTCAAATACATAGATTTTAATATGGTCTCCCCCTCTGCAGCTATGACAGCTTCTTCTCTTTTTGGAAGGCTTTCCACAAAATTTTGTAGCGTTTCTGTGGATATTTGTGCTCATTCGATCTGTAGAGCGTTTATGTGGTCAGGCACTGATGTTGGACAAGAAGGCCTGGCTTGCAATCTCCGTTCCAGTTCATCCCAAAGATGTTGGATGGGGTTGAGGTCAGGGCTCTGTGAGGGCCAGTCACGTTCTTCCACTCATCCAACCATGTCTTTATGGACCTGGGGTACAGCTATGCTGGAATAGAAAAGGTTCTTCCCCAAACTGTGTCCGCAAAGTTGGAAGTATGGTGTTGTCCAAAATGTGTTGGTATGCTGAGGCACTACATACTCAAACACTTGTTAGTAGTAGGTGTGCTATTGGGACAGGACTACGGAAATTAAAACTACGTTCTTTACTGACTCACGCCAGATACATTTTACATGTCTGGTTATCAGCAGATTGTACAATATTCATCAGTTCGTGGGCTCAGTTTGTCCATTGTGTCTAGGTCCTGGTGTCGAGGTGAGAAAAAGAAAAAGAAAAATCAGCAAAAACACAGAACAGTGAAAGCCAGCAGAACCAGAGCTGGGCATCCAGAGCCAGGTGAGATGTGATGCCAGTAACCTGGTTTATGACCTGGTTTATGAACGATCACTTCGGAGAACAATAATAAAATGAAAGAAAGGCAATTTAACAGTGTCCAGTCTCTCTTTCTTGTCGCTGTCCCTGTCCTGTCACCGGCCCTCTGCTTTCTGAGTGTCGTCACAGTCCAAAATCGACTTCACTCTTACTTGGATCAAACACAGTTGCACTTGTTCTCACAAAATAAAAATATTCAATAAAAGATCCATTGCCAATTTACACGACCCATTTGTATAATACAAATTACTGCATACAAAAATATGAACCGTTGCAGTGCTGCATTCAAATAAATAAAATTAATGAAGCATAATAACCACACAAAAAAACAACAGAGACATACCTCATTTTCAGCGATCAGGACAAAAGGACCTGTCGGCATATACACAATGCAGTAGAGGAGAAAGTGGGGTAAATCTCTGTGGGGATTTACCCCACTTTAACCCACTCGTCAAGAGTGCAGCTGCAGCAAGAAAAGAAGTGCGGTTCATTGGGACGTCTGTGTGTTGTACGTAACTCGCTCACATGGTAGCGTGGCCGAGCGGTCTAAGGCGCTGGATTAAGGCTCCAGTCTCTTCGGGGGCGTGGGTTCGAATCCCACCGCTGCCAGAGGGCACTTTTGGAGGTGGTGTGTTGAGGTAAACACTCAGTCTACAAAGTTTAGATAAAGACAGATTCAATGGGTAGCAGCCATTTGGGAACACCAAAATAGGTATAGCTTTTGCTCCAATAAGCTACAAGAAAACCAAAGGAAAATTTGTTATGCTCTGAACAACACCTGACAGACACAGGTCAAAACTCTGCTCTGTGATCTGGATTAATTTTTCAATTAATTCTGATGGGAAAATGTCATATTTTGTAGTACGATACTGTTTTGTGTATCACTGATTGAAAGAAAAGCTGTAAGGAACTACACGAAGAACCCCATCTAGCGAACATTTTTGATTATTTTAACTGCCCCGATACTTTGAAAAGTCCATAATGTCCACCTTTCCTTCATTTTGCTTTTACGTGCACATCTGAAGTTTTTGGTCTGATAATCACAACTAAAATAAGCATGTCTCAAAAAACATTAATTCTTCATTTGTGAGCACACTGAATACTGAATCCCTGTTTTAAACCAGAATAATGTAAAACTGCTGTGTTCACTGGGGGTTACTGGAGTGATGTGAGGTGTCCTGTAATGTTGCTGTAAAGAAAGTTTGAAATCAAAAAGATTACTGAAGTCCTCTTCACTGTCTTCATAATTCTGAGCTTTCTCATCACACACACACACACACACAAGGCCGGCCAGGACCCGAATTAGAGCCCCCAATCATGGAGATGTGAGGCAATAGTGCTAGTGGCTCCATTTCATTTTCGATGGCCATGTCCCAGCAACAATCGGTTTCATTCCACCTTAAGTATTTATGGTGGAATGGAAAATTCGAATAAAGAGCTGTGAATAAGAAGCTAACTTCAGCGTCTTGGGGGGATCTGTATCTACTGTCTGTGACGAGTCAGCAGATGACGGAGCTGTAAGTACTTTCAAATAATGACTTCTGTGTTTCTATCGCAGCTAAGTATGAACTAGCTTGTTCGTTTCGTTCTGTTCTGTAAGCATGAGATGGGTGGGGCCATCTCGTTCTAGCCCAGTTCGTTTTGAAACTGTGAAGAATAAAGCTGGTGAGATCTCTTTATGTGAGAGTGATTTTGTGCAAAGAACTTCATGAACATGTT
>JBBIGA010000106.1:30845369-30856417 GCA_037576975.1 Alestes dentex | reverse complement strand
CTTCATGAACATGTTTTGTATAGCCCATAGACCTATTATAACTAAAGTGAATTTTGCATAATAGGTCCCCTTTAAGACTGCTCTGCCTAGCCCAAACCCTAAAAAACAGATGTGTTCCAATACTTTTCTCCACATAATGTATGTATAGAGAAGCTTTAGGGGAGTTATGTAGGCTATACATGAGAGGGCCTAGGAATTTAATACCTTAATAAGCTGAACTGTTTATCTACGATGTGCCTTTATGAACAGTAAAACGCCTGGCGGAACATAAAACCAACACAAACAGCAAGTGCTTTAAATGACACTGCTGCTCTGAAACTGTGGCTCTGCTGTCTGACCCTTTCAGTCTGCACCCAGTTATATTATTTTAGAAAGGCCTGCTTTTTTATGTTGACATTTTAGTGGCTCGAATCATACTGTATATATAAACGGATTATTATTTTTTTTACATTTACTGTAATGGTGATTAAGCTTATTTTGTCTCAAATACGACACATTCATCTTGCAATGTTCATGGGGAGCTACATCGTCGTTCAAAGAATTTAAAAGCCAGAAAAGACGACCGAGAACATACCTCATTTTCAGCGATCCGGACAAAAGCGCTGGTGGTTCACGAGCAAGCCAGTAGAGAAGGAAGAGGAAACTGAAAGCTCACACCGACGAGGGCGTCTCACTTTGGGCATTTAACACAACTTTAAAGTGCAAGACTCCTCAGAGTGCAGCTGCAGCAGGAAAAACTGCGGTTCGTTACGAGCATGTGTGTCTAGGTCCGATTTAAACCTCAGTTATTCATTTCCATTTTATAGCTAGTTTACATTTCATTCTTTCTCTTTGGTGCGTGAACAGAGTAATATTGCTCTCAACAAATACTTGTGTGTTCAGAGTGACGGCTGCACTATTCTTACACGAAGGTACTAACATACATCAGAAAACCAAAACAAAAAAGGTTATTAAGTACCTCGCGACAGTTTCGGATGCAAGTGCTTGCACATGGTAGCGTGGCCGAGCGGTCTAAGGCGCTGGATTAAGGCTCCAGTCTCTTCGGGGGCGTGGGTTCGAATCCCACCGCTGCCAGACGATGTTTTCTGTGGGTGGTGTGTTGAGGTAACCACCGAGTTTACCGTTTATAAGATAAAGAAAGACGCAGTGGGTTGCAGGCATTTGCCCAAGATAGGGTTTTCTTTTGCTCCAAGACACCAAAGGGAAATTCTTTATGCTCTAAACATCCCTTGACAGACAGCTGAAAACTGCTCTGTGATCTGGATCACTTTTTCAGGGCATTCTGAAGAAAAAACTTGATGTTCGTAACGTGATATTGCTTTGTATGTCACTGACTGGAAGAGAAGCTGTAAGGAACTGAGTAAAGAACCCAATCAAGCAAACGTTCTTATTTACTTTAACCCCCCTGACACCGCCCTTTAAGGCAAGATATGATAAACCTTTATTAGTCCCACAAGTGGGAAATTCGCTTTGTCATGGCAAAAGGTGGACAGTACAAAGTGAAAAGCAGCAAAAATTAAGAAAACAATAGAATAGAATAAAATGTTTGAAAAGTCCACAATGTCCACCTTTCTTCATTTTGCTTTTATATTCACATCTGAAGTTCTTGGTCACATAATCACAGCTAAAATAAGCATGATAAGTTTCAGTGTCATGTCATTCATATTTGTTTGTGGAACCTCTCATGTCTCAAAACCATTCATTTTTCATTTTAATTGAATTTTTCACTTAATAGTGAATCCGTATTTTATGCCAGAACGTAAAGCTGCCGTGTTTACTGGGGTTTACTAGAGACATGTAAGGCGTCCAGTAATCAGTCCCTCCAGGATTTCACGATAAACTTTTATGATTGTTGCGATCTAAAATATCTGAAGTCGCGGCAACTTTAGTGAAAAGTTGCGGTGTTTTTTTATGTGGAAGGTTGAATCATCTTACATTTGTTTTAAATTAATACATAAATAAAACATTCAAATTATGCCATTCAATATTGTTTATTTAAGTAAATGCACCGGTAGAATTTAAAGTCACAGACTCCGTCAGGGTGATTCGCCTCGTCTGGTCGCGCATGTCTGCAACTCTCCGTGAGTGCTTTGCGGTACAAAATAGTTTACCCCCACTTTCGTGCAGAGCACATGGAAACTGTTGTGCACGATCCTTGGCGGAAGTTGCGGGTAAATACGACGCATTCCTATCGCACATGTCTGCATGTTGATGTCAGGTAACACGGAAGTGAAACTGATTACGTTTGAGTGACGCAAAATGCAGAAAATGCTGCGATAGGCCAAGATTGCAAAAAAGTTGCGGTGATTCGACAAAAGTGCAAATACGCAAAGAATTCACGCGGATTGAATTTGCATTGATTGTTGCGATCAACGTCGTGAATTACTGGAGGGACTGAGTAATGTTACTGTAAAGAAAGTTTGAGATCAAAAAGATTACTGAGGTCCTCTTCATTGTCTTTGTACTTCTGAGCTTTCTCATCACACTCTGTGGCCTGGTTTTTCTCTCCACTTTCCTTATGGAGAAATTCCAGTATTCTCAAAGCTTTTCCATCCCTTGGATTTAAAGAGATTCTTTTTGTAGCAATCTTTCTCAGAATCTCAGCACTTCTCTTCCCCTCAGTTGTATTTGACATCTTCAGACATTCCATGTAGTGTTTGATGGCCTCCGCTTCACAGCTCATACTGGACTGCTGGAACTGTGCATAATGAAAATGAACCAGTTGAGCGCCATATTGTTTTTCTTCAGCTGTCTGGAATGTGGTCTGGAACAATTCTTCCGCCCTTGAGCAATCTTGATTCTCTCCATACAGGAGAGCCAGCTGACTCATAGCAAAGACAAAGGTGGGTTTTATTGTGGTGGCCATCTCCAAATGGTAGATGCACTGCTTGCGAAGCCGCTGAATTTCAGTAGACGTCCTGGAGTGGCTTTTTGTTTTATGCAGAATGTCTTTCTTTTTCTTGTAACAGAGAGCCAGCTGATGATGAATGAAGCCTGGGTTGACCACTCTTTCCAGCGCTCTTTTAAACAAAGCGATGGCTCTGTCCACAGACCCTTGATTCCGGTAAAACTTCCCAACATATCGAATCACGTGTGGATGCTCTGGTGAGTTCTCAAATGCGGCCTCCACTAGGCTCTCAGCCTCACTGTACTTCTTGTCAGCAGCCAGTCTCAGACCTAGCAGTGCTTTAAGCATATCATCGTCTGGGTTGGTGTCTATGGCTCGTCTCAGCTGCTTAATTGCAGCTGAATCAGTTGAACGAGAGAACCTAGCTTCTGTGCGGTACAGAAGGATGGCGTAGCCGGTGTTCCATTCCCCCTCCTCTGGCTCCAGCTCCAAAGCCTTTCTGAAGCACTCTTTAGCTCTTTCATAGTACTTGCGAGAGAACTTGAACAGGGCCCAGGCCTTTTCCCCAAGCACTTCATGATGCTGGGCACAAGCAGATTCAGTTGGAAACTTCTCTGCAATCTCTCGGAGCTTCTCTAGGTAGCTTTCACTTTCAGGATAACTTTTCATGTGGTAGTGCAGCCAGGCCAGGTTTCCATAAGAGACTATGAGCCACTTATCACAGTCTTTCTGTCTGTACTCTCTTGTGAGCTCCACAGATTTCTGTACATTGCTGAGTGCTTCTGTAGGAGACCCTAGAAGATACCTCACATATGCAGAACAGTTGTATGCTTGTGCAACTCCGGCTTTCCCGCCTAGATTTAACTCGATATTCTCTTCCAGTCTATTCAAAAGATCAGTGATATCTATGTCTTCTTTTTTCAGCGCCCAAGTGAAGTGACACTCCAGCTGCTGTAGTTCAGTTTCCAGATGCGGGGCCTGAGTCATGCTGCAAAGAGAGGAATAAAAATGTAAATTAAAATTACAATAATGTACAAAAGACCTTAGGGCAGTTAGGCTTGATATATAATGCTTCATAGTTTACTCTTGGCCAGCCTGCAACTACTTATTTTGCTTAAGATTTGTTTTTCATGATTGACCTTTTAGTGACCTGATGTGTTTTAACGCTTTATGTTATAAAAGCATATTACTAGGCACATTTATGCAACACATTGTGACACTTTAAGGGTGGAGATCGCTTTTGGACAGTTTTAAAACAAGTTGTATATTTCAATATATAAGGTGAGTTTTCAGTGGCCCAGTGCATGTGGGCCTCTGTCTGCAAAGCAATAGTCTTACCATATGAAAATCATTACTTATGTCAGTATTACTTATGTAATACTACTGATCTCTACTAAGTGCAATAGCGTGCTCCTTACTACCATCTGTGTGGTTAGAATTAATTTATCTGTAAGTTACTTATCCATAGTATTTATACCCTGGCATTTGTGTATATAGCATAGTGTATTTCCTCTGGGATCAATAAAGTTTTCTGATTCTGATCACTTTGGGCCAGTCTGCTGGTGACCCTATCAAGGTCTTATCTTTGGTCTGTCTCAACTACAATTAATTAATTTGGTGCAAATCCTGTAGAACCCAAGCGATGTAAATATGACCATATTTTTGAGAAAGTGGTGTAAGAAGCCATAGCCCTGTTAATTGCTGATTGCACATTTTAACAACGAAAACGAGAGATTGGTATCACCTACAGGGCGAATATAGTATCTGCCAAGGTTACCCTCATCTACATGGTAACATACAGTGGGGGAAATAATTTGATCCCCTTATGAATTTGTAAATTTGCTGATTTACAAAAAAGGAACAGTCTCTAATTTATGAGGTAAGTTCATTTTAATAGAGAAAGACAGAAAATCAAAGAAAATCAAGAAAAAACATGTTACATAAAAGTTATAAATTGATTTGCATGTCATTGAGTCAAATAAGTATTTCATCCCCTACAACCCAGCCAGACCTCTGGCTCCCACAGACTGGCTGTGTGCCCGTGTTGCACACAGATTACAATCAATCTATCAATTACAGATACTCCTAATCTTAACTGAAGACCATCAGCAAGAAGCTTGGTGAGAAGGTGACAACTGTTGGTGCGATTATTTGGAAATGGAAGAAATTTACTACCTCATGAATTATAGACTGTTCATTTGTAAGTCAACAAACTAACAAATTCAGCAGGGCATCAAATAATTATTTCCCCCACTGTATGGATAACCAAGAGGTTATCGGGTAGAAGAGTCGAACATGGTGCCGACATAGATTACACCAGAAAAAAACAAACAAAACCAACAACAACAAAACCTCAAAACTCTGTAGAATTATCTCATACTCAAAGTGCAGACTGCCCTAAATGTCCAGCTGTTCTCGTTTCTGCAAGGAAAACTCTGAAAGTGAAAGCATCTGTGAAATGTGTGTTCAAATACCTGAAGGGTGCCCTCACTTCCCTGAGACATTTCTTCTGCTTTTAATTTTAAACTCGGCTTCCTCTGAGTTTAAATTTCAGTTTACAGAGGCTGTTTGCTCTATTAATCAGTGTTAACTCTCTGAAAAAAACACTGACAGTATCTACTGTTATTAAGAAGGAAAGATCCCTGTTTGTGTTGTGGTTTACTTGAACAGGAGTGAGTAGGGCATGAACAGGAGTGTGTCTTCATTCTACTTTAAGGTGCCAGACCTACCGGCTTTTTCCTTGCCACCTCACTCAGGCCTGGCAGGTCATGTCATGGATTTCCTTGAAAATCATAAAGCAAAAATGTAAACTTTTAAAAAGTTTGTGGTCCTTGTACAGAGTTTTGCACTGTATAATTCCTATGTTGTACTAGTCCTGCATTTGTGTTAAATTTATCCAAGGCATTTTTAAAGGTCAACTTATAACAGCTGTGTGAGTTTATGTACAGAGCAGTCATAATTAATTTTCACACAATCATTTTTCAGTCTCTAATTATGCTTTAGAATTCAACAGGCTGTATTTATTATTTCTTACCACTTTTATGCTGATGATACGCAACTTATTCTCTCTTTCCCTTCCAGCGACAACCAGGCCTCAACCCGCATCTCAGACTGTCTGGCCAACATCTCCTCTTGGATGGCGGCCCAACACCTCAAGCTGAACCCCAGCAAGACCGAGCTCCTCTTCATCAAAGGGAGTCCTTCACCAAGCCACAGTCTCATCGTTTCTGTTGGGAATTTGGTAATCGTCTCTTCTAAGAAGGTAAGAAATCTTGGTGTTACTCTAGATGAAGATCTGTCTTTCTTGCCGCAGGTTTACCAGATCTCCAGAACATGCAGATACCTTCTCTACAACATCAGAAGAATCTGACCCCTTCTCATCACGAAAGCTACACAGATTCTCATCCAGTCTCTGGTTATCTCCAAACTGGAATACTGCAACTCTCTACAGGCTGGACTTCCACTAAAGGTAACAAAACCACTTCAGCTGATTCAGAATGCAGCTGCGAGGTTAGTCTTCAATGTTCCTAAGTTCACTCACACCACACCTTTACTAAGGAACCTTCACAGGCTCCCTGTGGCTGCTCGTGTGAAGTTCAAGTCCTTAACACTTGCTTTCAAGGCCAAGAATGGAGTTGCGCCCCCATACATAACAGCACTGATCAAACAACGTGTCACTTCTCGTCCTCTCAGAGCTTCAAGCACGGCTCGTCTTGAACCTCCGCTGCTCAAAAGAAGAGGAAGACATGCGTCAAGACTCTTCTCAGTTTTGCCCCCCCCCCCCCAGTGGTGGAATGAACTCCCTCTTCCGATCAGATCTGTGGAGTCCCTCACTGTCTTCAAGCGTCGCCTGAAGACCCACCTCTTCAAGGAGCATCTTGGTGACAAACTATTCCTTACTTTTGTCTTAACTTCTGACTTTTCTTTAACAGGTGTTGTTTAGGTGTTTAAGCATGCAGTAACTTGGTTGTATAGTGGACATTGATTTAAGTTAGCTTTACATGTTTAAGAAACAGATGTGGAATACTTGAGCATTGCTCTGGATAGGAGCGTCAGCTAAATGCCGTAAATGTCTCATTAAAACTTACCAATGCAAAAGGTCTTTTTTCTGATTGGTCACCGTTCAAACAATGTAATCTAGAATTAAGTGCTGTGCTCTCTTCTGTGTGAATGGGCATAACTAAAACAGGTGTAGCTTGAATGGGTGGATCTGTGTAAATTAGTTGCCGTTTTGACATCACAAAAGCAAGGAACTGAAAACAGGCTCTATTTGCACTTAAGTTTCCATGTATGGAATGTATGGATTTGAGAGTGAAAGGTGTATTTTGAAACAATGTTAACATACTTCATCAAACCCTTTTCACAGTTTCAATAACAATTATTGGATGCTATACCATTAGTTCAGAGTATCCTTTGATCCTGAATTTTCTCAAAAGATTCTCCTATATCGTTCAGTTTTTTTTCTAGAAGTGCTGTGCCTCCCTCATGGATTACTCATTTCTGAACATTCTGTTTTTGTCCAAGAACATAGAAAATAATGAGTAAAAAGAAAACCACTGGATTTACAAATGAATCTTTAAAATTCTCCCTGAAAGTATTAAATTAAGATGTGTTAATGAAGACAAATTACATAAAAAGACAGAAAGAGATTTTACTTTGGAATTCAGCAACTGAGGAAAAGCAAATAACTGCATGGTGACCATCATTAAGCAACAATTTTAAACCTTTTTAAAATGACTACAGTTATGAATATTATCAGGTTTGATTATATTTTTGATTCAGATTTTTCCATTGCAAAATAAGCCCTAAGAAGCTTGGGATCGTTCATAAATTATTGATGTGTTTAGTTATTGTTGCGTTTAAATTTCACAAGCTTATTCGACACTGTGTAATGCACAATACTGCATGGTAGTTCAGCAATAAATATGATGTTACACCAAGACAGCCAATTTGCAAAGCAGTTTAATTTCAGTTAGAACAGATGATTTAATGATTTCCTGCAGAGTTAGAAAACAGTGTGTTTTTTTAAAAAAAACTTAAATTAATTTAAATGATAAATAGAAAAAAACAACTGCAGAACATCACCTCTAAAACAAAAGAGTGATTAAAAAGGAACTCTCTTAAATCAATGTAAAATTCCACTTACACCATGAACAGTTTGAGAGTACAGTGGATCATTTATAACAATCCAAGGGTACTAAGCACATTTTAATGGTGTTGCCCTATTAATATAATCCCAGAAATATGTTAATGTTAGGATATATGAGCAGACACTAAGTTATAATATCACTGTAAAGAAAGCCTAAGTTCACAAAGTTCACTGAGGTACTCTTCATTGTCTTCACAGGTCAGGGCTTTCTCATAGCACTCTATAGCCTCTTGCTTCTCTCCCTTTTTCTTGTGGAGAAATCCCAGGATCCCAAAGGCTTCTCCATCCATCAGATTTTTGGAGATTCTTCTCTCTGCAATCCTTCTTAGATTCCCAGCACTTTTCTTCCCTTCATATGTATCTGGATCCATCTTCAGTGATACCATGTAGTGTTTGATGGCCAAAGACTCACATTTCCTACTGTGCTGCTGGAATTCTGCATAGTATTGATTAACTAGCTGGCGGGCATCATTTTTTTCTTCAGCTACCTGGAATGTAGCCTGGAACTGCTCCTCTGCCTTAGAGATTTCCCGGTTCTCTCCATACTTGAGAGCCAGTTCACTCATAGCTAAGACGAAGGAGGGCTTCAGTGTGGTGGCCATCTCTAAATGGTAGATGCACTGATTACGAAGGCACTGAATTTCAGCGCCCTTGCTATGGTGGCTTCCTGCCTGATGCAGACTGATTTTCTTTCTCTTGTAGGAGAGAGCCAGTTGGTGGTGTATGAAGCTTGAATTGGGCACCTTCTCCAGTGCTCTCTTCAACAAAGCGATGGCCCTGTCCACAGACCCTTGGTTCCGGAAAAACTTCCCAACATATCGAATCACGTGTGGATGTTCTGGGGAGTTCTCTAATGCTGTCTCCACTAGGCTCTCAGCCTCACTGAACTTTTTGTAAACAGCCAATCTCAGACCTAGAAGAACTTTAAGAACATCGTTGTCTGGGTTGGTGTCTATGGCCCGCCTCAGCTGCTTGATTGTAAGTGAATCTGTTGGATGGGAGACCTTAGTTTCGGTGCGGTACAAAGCAATGGCATAGCCAGCATTCCATTCGCCCTCCTCTGGCTCAAGCTCCAAAGCCTTCCTGAAGCACTCTTTAGCTCTATCATAGTACTTGCGAGAGAACTTGAGAAAGGTCCAACCTTTTTCTCCAAGCACCTCAGGATAGGGGACAGATGTAGAATCAGGAGAGTACTTTTCTTTTATCTCCTTCAATTTATTCAGGTAACTCCTGCACTCTTCATAGGCCTTAATGTGATAGTGCAACCACGCAAGGTTTCCATAGGATACAACAAGCAGCTTGTCACAGTCTTCTCCATGGCATTCTTTTGTGAGCTCTACAGATCTCTGCACGCTGCTAAGAGCCTCATCATGGGAGCCCAGGAGATACTTCACAAATCCCAATGAGTTGTATGTGCGTGCAACTCCATCATCCCTTCCAAGATCAAAGTTAATCTGGTCTTCGAGCCTGTTCAGAAGATCAGTTAGATCTGTATCCTCTTTATTCAAAGCCCAGGTGAAATGACATTCGAGCTGAAGGAGCTTGGTCTTTAAAAATACGTCTTGGGTTGAACTGGAAGGAAAGATACACGAGACAAGGGTCAGATACATGAAAGAAATGAACTAAAAATAGATATTGATAACAGGTAAAAGGGGGGGTGGACATGGCAACATGCTAACACCACATTACAATATGCATTCCTGAGCCCATCACAGGTATACTCACGTGTAAACACGAGCATATAACTTACTATTCACACCATTACATCAAAAACATGAGGTGCGTGCAAGAGAGTCTTTGCTGAATTGGAATAAATGTAGTGAAATGACTAAAATGTTAAAATGGCAACTCATTTGATTTTATTGGTACTGGGAATTGTGGCAGTTTTTCTGCTGAATGTGGGGGGCTTCTTGAAGTCCACAGGACTGTGAATTTTACTCAAATGTGGCCACTCACTATTTTGTAATGTTGTACTTTTTTTTTTAATGTCCAGCAACCTCTGGGAAATTATTCCTTAAACACATGCCTAGATCCCAACACCAATAGAGCATGATGCTGATAGTTTGTGGAGGACTGTTGAGGATGGCCTCTAACTTCCTGATCATAACAGAAAGCGAGGGTTTTGTATTTCCAAATACGTTAATACTTTTTAAAAACACTGACTGCCCCATGTGAGGATCGAACTCACGACCTTCAGATTATGAGACTGACGCGCTACCTACTGCGCTAACGAGGCTGAGCTATACCGCATTGTGTGAGGAACATCTCTCCTGAATACCTCTCATTTAATGCTGTATAATGCCCAGCATAATGCTGGCTTTGCTGATACTGAGGGCTGATTGGATGGTGAGAGCTGGCTCTTCTCATTGGTTGAGTGGAGTGGCTGGCACAAAGTCACGTCATCTATGTACATAAAGTGGAGTCATTAAAATGACAACAGTGTTGAAACCTTTTTATGCTCTTCTGTTCTGGGAAAGCAAAGGCGTTCATCCGAGAAAAAAGAAAATAAAAAACTAATTAATAAAGTTTAGTGGCTCATTAAATCCTTATTCATTCTGGACCCTCACCAACGCCCTCAAGTTCCTGATCATCTAGCAGAGGATCACTTAGCAGTGATTCAGCGAGAAATTACCTGCTGTTTTCAGTATTCATTACAGACCGCGAGTTAAAAGTAGAGATTTAGACCAGCTGGAGAAAGCCTGCATTCAGTAACTAATGTAGTCACCCTGTTAGATCGAAACTACACAGAAACAAGGAGCGGATTGCCCCATTACACACCCTGTATGGTTACTATAATCAAATGTGTTACGCACTTCAATGATTTGATATCACAATTTGCTTCTACACTCTGTCGGTTCCAGCAAACCTCAGAAAAGCTGAATATTAACTCGTAGGCTGTTGGGTATCGTCTTTAAATACGACTGTCCTTTCTGCCCTGTAGCCCCTCGCAGACTGATGTACATACAGACCATGATCAGGTAACACTCACCTCATGATGCCCGTCTCTCCGTTCGCTTCTCTGTGTGTGAGGGGATCTAGAAGCAATGCCTA
>JBBIGA010000106.1:30831349-30845269 GCA_037576975.1 Alestes dentex | reverse complement strand
AGAGTATGGACGTGACTAAGACTAATAAAAACTAAAATGACAGCTTGACGCAAAGACTAGACTAAAACTAAAATTGACAGGCCGCCAAAAACAACACAAGCTGACACTGAGCTAGTCTTATGCTGTCATGCATGAGTGTGTCTTTGTTTCCTCATTTGAGGAATAGCTTTTTGGATGAAGGTCTTCCCTTAAGACCAGTTCTGACTAGACTTCCCCAGACTGTGGATACTGTGGATGGATTTATCAGGGTCCCTGTGGTTGTTGCCAGCTCTGTGCTGATGACACTGCTTGATATCTTCCAAATGTGGGAACATGTGTTGTTCATCTTCTATCTTCTTAGCCCGACCACTTTGTTTTTTGTGCCCCTTGGAAACACTTGTCTGCTGCAACGTTTCTGCCTGTGTTAGACCTTCTTGATGCAGGACCGCCACTTTGAGTCTAGTATCTACGCCAGGCCTGTCCAAAGTCCGGCCAGTGGGCCAATTACGGCCTGCTGTCAGATTTCATACGGCCTGCAGCTTCGGTCAAAAAATGTGTTATTTATGGATCGCTAGCTCTGTCAGAATAAACAAATCATAAAACTTGCAAAATATAATTCCTCTTTTCACCACACGGTGGCACCATTCTAATGCTATCTGGCTCTGCATCCGAGCTGCAAACCCTCCACTCATTTCTGCCATGACGACTGCAAAGAATTAGTGTTAGCAAGTTATCTGTTCCTTGATCACTCTGAAATTGAGTGTTTTGAACGGTAACATCTGTCACTATTAACAGTGAAAAGCCTAAAGCACACTAATGAACTTGGACGTATGGCACTTATTTTATTAATGTTACATCCCCAGTCAGTGGCCTCTTGTTTAAGTTATATAGAGGACTCTTACGTTGACACTCTGGGGTTATTGTCTCTTTATTTTCTCACCTGTTTTGTGTTTTAGTTAATTCAGGACCGTTATTAGTGCCCTTGATGGTAAATTTTGCCCGGGCAGGTAATTTTGGGTCGCCACTGAATCACGTCAGTGTGTATAATAACAGTGTGCATTTTCATGTAACTTTTGTGGTTAAAAAAAAATGTCAGAAGGAACTATTGGCTGCTGGACATCTTCATCTTCAAATGTGGCCCTCTTTACAAAAATTTGGGACACCCCTGATCTACGCTGTTCCTTGTAAGTGTGTTAAACCTGTTAATGTTGCTAATGATTGTTAAGTTGTTTGGTATAGTTGTTTTATCATGTATTGGAGTACATACCTTTAAAAGATGTGATTGGTCTAGAAGGTTATGAATTAGTTTGCCACTTTTTTCTATATGTAGACTTAGTGCCACAATTCACTATTTTCACTATTTAAAAAATCAAAAATTTGATGGACTCACTAATGGAGAGGATAGAAAGAACTGTTTTAAGACAAAAGGTTTGTGAATAAATCTTACATGCCTTTGCACAGAACTGTAAGTTAATTTAATGTATATAACATTCATACATAAATTCATGATTAGACATTTTGTTTAGCTGAGTTGAGGTTAGGCTCATTTTTTAAGATCTCACCTAAAGCCCCACAGACCTTCAGGCAGACAGGATCTGCATGCAGTCAGCCAAACCACATACACACACACAGTAGAGAGCAGAAAAACAGGGTTTTAATGATACAGAGAGAGAAAGAGAGAGAGAGAGAGAGAAAGAGGCACTGCAGTGAGTAGCCTTGAGACATTCTGTAGCTGGTTCTGAGCAGATGCTTTGTTGATGTTGAACAGCCAATGAGAGTCAGGCTGAAGGAGTGCTTTAAGAGCGCAGCTGTTTTGCCATTTTCGGTCAAAGCACATGCCAAAAGAGCAGAAGTCCACCACCCAGTAGCAAACATAGCAAACTGCTGCTGATTCTGATGGAGTGTAAGCTTCTGACTCCAAGTACAGGCCCAACACTGAATTTAATTTTAGTCCAACTAACCGGAATTCTTTGGAATCATTCAGCTTGGAGTCCTTATTGAACAAGCAGGTCAGTTTTAATCCGTGTCTGGCCCTGTTTTGTTTGGAGGCCTCAAGGTTATTTATCCTCCAGTTTAAGTAGTGGTTATAAGATTTTTTTCTCTGATGTAATGGCCAGGCCACCTGAGGTGATAACATGGCAAAAATGATGCAGCACATCCCTTTAAATTTACTGCCAGCTACATTTAAAGGGAGGGTACATCTTAAGCCCAGTCTCAGTGACCATGTGAACATTTGTCAGTGTTCTGTTTTCTCACCTTTGACCCCTTAAATTGCGTGCTTATTATTAGGTTATTAATATATGCATACAAATTACATATCATAGTTGCTTACTACTTTTCATGTGGCTGTCAGATTCTAAAAAAACACAAAAATGGACAGTTATATTATGTTATGTAATATTAGTTATTTTATATTAGACAAGATGACATTTGTACAGCCAACCACCCTTCATTCAAATAAATTAAAACGCCCAGTTCCAAAGTTCTGAAGTTACAACACCAGTGTATCAGTGAGCCTTAGTACAATTAACTGATGGTTTAGTTACAGAGCATGTGCATCAGTTTGGTTTGTGAAGTGGTGGGGACTATACTGAGCATATGTGTCCCCAGCATTTTCACATGGAAAGATACTTTGATAGCTAGTGTAAGAAACTAGCACAGTGGAGAATTAAGAAAATTAAGACCCCTTGAACGGTACATATTGGTAAATATCGGCAATGCTTGCGCAAAAATTGTAAAATGACTGTTGTTGTTACAGTTGTTGTCAGAAATAACAGTGCAAGTATATTGCTTTTTACCAATTAGGTTGTGTGATTGGAATTAATTGTAGTTGAAAAAGAGCCCTTTTTACCACTTCTCCATAATTAAATGATCAAAATGTCGATGAAGCCATTCAGAGCAGTTTATGTAAAATCAAAGTTAGGTGAGAACCGTCAGAACCGTTCACAGGAACTGGAGGTCTGAAGAGTTTAAAGTCTCTAAAAGATAC
The DNA here is from genome assembly GCA_037576975.1 of Alestes dentex. Classification (NCBI taxonomy): domain Eukaryota; kingdom Metazoa; phylum Chordata; class Actinopteri; order Characiformes; family Alestidae; genus Alestes; species Alestes dentex. The sequence goes on along the minus strand of JBBIGA010000106.1, from coordinate 30,842,301 downwards.
CTCAATGATTAATCATTGAGACGTGAAATTATCACTGAGCTGCTCTGTTTACATCACAATGAGTGATTTTTGAAAAATCATAATTCCAGGGGTTTGGCACAGTTAATCCAACCCAACAAATGGTCACCAAATACCCTTCATGTGGAGTAATGGGTGTTTGACTGGGACGGAAAATGGTGGAGTATCGAGTTTGGCTCTGATTTAGCATGTAACTGTGAGGGCCAAAATGTGGGATGGTGAAAGGAAGTCTCAGCTGAGACAAGAGCACATCTAAACATGGCAATGAAGATGTGCACAGTGACCTACAAGCATGAAGGATATCCTCTTCTAAGGCAGGCATTTACAGTTAGCCCTCCTAAAGCATGCATCCGAGGGTGAAACAATTCCCTCACATCTTCACATCCACCCTACACTCCCCGCCTCCTGAATGCACACGTAAGACACCTACGGATAGTCGGATAGGCATTCGTATACACACATCGTATTTCTCCATACTAGAATGTGGGTTTTTTTTCCCCCAGACCACTCCTTCCGTGGGGTTCTTTCTTCCCTTACATGCCTGTGAGTGGAACGGTCTGCCAAGTTTCTCCTTATTTACCGAACAGCTCCTTTTTTGGTGCGGCATTAAAAGCCTAGCTGGTGGGGTGGAGAAAAGTGCAGCAGTTTCCTTCAGAGTGAACCACTGAGCGGCGTGGACAAGCAAGTGTGGACCACTGCCAAAAAAAAGAGGCAGACGCACGCTAGAGGCGTGTTTACAGGAGTTGGATCATTTACAGGATAACGTAGACAAGAATGTATCCAAAAAAGAGAGAGTGCCCAGCCCAGTTTAGAGTGAAGGTATGAGACAAGTAGGGTGTCTGCCTGTGTCTTTTTCGAGCCTTTTTTGTGTGTGTCTTTGATGATGATGAGGATGATGACGATGACAATTATAATGTTTTTATAAGTGTTTTTTTGGGTTTTTTTGCAGTCATGTGAATCTCCCAGCAATTGCAGCACTTTGGCTATTTCTCTTCTCAAGGCACATTAGACCTCTGATAGCTAATCTGGGACATTCCTCACATTTTTTCCATTAAACACTCCACATAGTAGGCCAAATACCAAAAAAACAAGAAGAAATCAGCCTCACTATACTCACACACTAATAAACAGAAGCAGACTAGTCAGAGCTTGACGACTCCCTGCACACAGTGTACAGTCTGTCAAGCTCAGGAAAGGATAAAGATTTTATAACCCAGAGGCATGCATGCCACTGCTGATTCCCTTCATCTCTTCTCATGTTTAACACTTTACTCCATGTTCATTGTGTTATATGTGGATGATATGGAATAATAGGCCTGGAACCTGGAATTTACCCTTTCTTTTTATGTTTCAAGGCGGCTCAGCCTGCAAAACCCTTTAGAAGGGCTTTTTTTTTTATTTCTGTATAATTCAATAAATGAGATGTGGGTTGAGTGGTTTAACTATAGAGAAACATGCTGACTCAGATTTCTTTACAATGGTGCTAATGAGAACCAGGGGACGCAATGTGTTCAATACAAGTGTATTTGTTGTATCCATCAACCAAAATGGCCAGTGTGTGTCTTCTGAGGTTATGTTTGTGCTGCTCATGGTTTCTGGTTTCTGATGCTGCCACTGTTATCTGTTATCTGACTCTAAACATTCTATTGAATGTAGCATTTCACATGACACCACTCTGACTTTATGATTTCATTTTAAATATGTAATTATGAATCATTTTTGGTGGAATTACACTTTAATTACACTGAGAGCACATCAGCTGAACATAATTTTATAAAATAATGAGCCTGTTGTATCTGTCAATTATTAGCCAACCTTCTAATTCCCACAATGGCTTGACCCCTCAATGAATCACTTTGATTTCACAATTACTAACATCCTGCCTTCTCTGTAATCCTTAATAATAGAAAATGTAACTACCATTCTTGAATAGTCAGAACTCACAGCTAAACGGCTCAGGCAGAAACATACATGTACATTTTAAATGAATGTATGATATACACTGACACGCCAGTTTGTTAGGCACAGGTAACTCATACGTACACTAACTGGACAGATCATCTGAAACACCAACCACAGAGGTGCAGGTTTACCGCCACTGACTGTTGTAGTGTTGGTGTCACTACTGTACTGAGATCCTTAGTCAGTGATGATGTTATGTTGGTCCCTTTCCACTGATGGAGTAGATTGAGCAGATGAGCCACAAAGCGCATCTGAATGGTAGGTGTTTCTAATAAAATGTCCAGAAAGACTAGACACTTAATAAACTGGAAGATGTATGTACCTAATAAACTGGAATATCAGTGTATGAAAGTACTTTATGTGGGCACTTTTTTATAATGCCTGGGATAAGGGTACCATTAGACACTTTAAGCTGTAGTACGTGACTTTGTCTCTTCCCCCATCCTAGTCCCTCTCAGGTGTGTTAATAGCCACATGGTCTGCTACTGCACCATGTGTAGTGTGTGTGTGTGTGTGTGTGTGTGTATGAATGTGTATGTCTATAGTAGGGCTGGACTCAACTGCGTGTTTATGTTCCTGCATGGTGAGGTCTCCATCCTTTCAGAGCAGAAAAAAGGGATGCTCACTGAGTGATGGGGCTGGAGGGGCCGCCCTGCAGCCGCCCGGATTGGAGTGTTTTCCCCCAGTCATCCCTATAAGGCTGTAGTGGAGCAAGCCTGCGGGGCTGCGTGCGGCCCAGGCTCCATGTTTGGGAGGTGGGAGGGGGCAGAGGAATGGGACTAGAGCTACATAAGAACTCCACAGGCCAGTGAGGGCCACACCATCACCAAGTGGCTAAACCCCCGGCCCAGCACTGTCAGGGTAAGTGGTCTCAACACTCTTTCTCTCCCTCGCTCTCTCTCTTGCCCTCTCCCTGCCTGTCTTTTCACCTCCCTCTGAGAGAGTTGTGTGGAATAAGTGCAACTTGAAAGCTGGCTTGCTGCAGTGGATAATTTTTAGAAGCTGGCTAACTGATCATTTGTACTGAGTGAGCACTGCTGCACAGGTGCATTGCTGCTAAGCTGGTCAGAGTGGTTTGATTGCATTAAACAGTAATTGTAACTGCAGCATTTTAAAGAGATGAAGGAGTTTTATAGATTTAGGCAAAAATAAATGTTGAACCTGTTTAAACCGGTCACTGGCAATACACCAGTGTACTAAAAATGATAAAGGTTCAAATATTGATGATAATAAGTCATTACAGTTGCAGTGTTAGGTGATGAGTGTGCATCAGCTCACAGGGTTAAGCAGAATGTGTTGGCAGGAATGAATCCTGCATGTAACTGTATTTGTACAGGGTTGCAAAGTTGTGTAGCAGTGTATGACCAGTTCAAGCTGTTGTGTTATGGTCGTTTGCAGTGGAGCCTTTTCTCTTGGGCTGCTGGCTGGGGTCCCTGAAGACTAAAGCCCCTTTGATTTGTGAGGTTTATGACTAAATATGGTTCTCCAGAACAGTGTCAGAGGAATCAGTGCAACTCCCCATTTCCCCCTCCCCTTGCTCCCTCTTTCTCTCTCTCTCTCTCTCTCTTCGTAAACTACTGAGGACAGGCAGAGCCAGGGAGACTTTGCAAAGTCCAAAGACAGGCATGCCTCCCCATCATTTCCAAATTAGGAAGTTTTCCCAGGGTGCAGAATTCATTCATCAGGTAGAGCAGTGTACACCCAGCAACACCAGTGCACGAGATCAGCAGAGACTTTTGCATGTTTTAGGCTACTTTTAGAGTTTGGTTTAACCATTAGCTGGAGGAATGTCATGAAATAGTAATTCCACAGTAACACAGTAATTCCAGTGTGGTCTAATAGGATTTTCATGTGAAATGTTTTAAAAATTAATATTATAATTATATAATTATATTTATATTTTTATTTATTTGGCTTTATAGAAATGCCGAGTGTTAAGTCGTAAATAAATGGAAAGCAATTGAAATATGTTCAGAATCTTATAGTATTCATTCATGATTCTGTGGAGCAGGATGACAGGGTGTGGTCAAGTACCACCCACCCATACACACACACACACACACACACACACACACACACACACACACAGGATAATGATTAATCACTGGATCTTAACATAATATTACCTGAATTTCTATGTGTTTATTATTTTCTATTGTTATTATTTTTAGAAATGTATTAATTTATTTATTACAATTCAGTAACTACCACACACACACACACACACACACAGAATAATGATTAATCACTGGACCTTAACATAATATTACCTGAATTTCTATGTCTTTATTATTTTCTATTGTGATTATTTTTAGAATTTTTTTAATTTATTTATTACAATTCAGTAACTACCATGGTACTTAAAAGCAACGAACTAACAGACTGATAAATACTTTGGGTTTTAAGGGGTCAGCCATGCTGGGGCACTAAATGCAGGTGTATTTGACGTGGTGTGTTTGCAGTGATTGTTTCCTCTTTGGAGTGAAGAAGGAAGTCCAAGCCAAACAAAATGTGTGACGACGAAGAGAGCACCGCCCTGGTATGCGATAATGGATCAGGACTGTGTAAGGCAGGCTTCGCCGGGGATGACGCCCCCCGAGCCGTGTTCCCCTCCATCGTGGGTCGTCCCAGACACCAGGTGAACTTAAACACCAAATTATTGAAACAGCGACTACTATAATGATTATATCAACACTCCTGCAACTTTAGTGCGTAAAAAATGAGAGTCATGTCAAAACAACTTGTTCAGCATATGGTTCCCTGTAGAACTACATTGGAACTCTTAGCTACATCCAGCATCTATCAAGAACGGAAGGAATCGTAAAAGGTGAAAGGTGCCAGCAATAACAAATAACATTTGCAGTGACAGGTGCTGAACCAAAAGAACAGAATGAAAACAAAAAAAAGAGTACAGAAATTAGTTAACTCAAAACTGAGCTAAAATTAAATAGGTTACTTTGCTCACAAACATTCTAGAAGTATAGACAAGGGATTATTGCTTGAAACTGCCCAGAGAAGTACAAATGTTCCTAAGGTAAATTAAACAACCCCCTCACTTTCCTTTAGAAAATTCGCCTCCATACGTACATATTTACACCTCTATTATCTGTTTGGGATCTGCGATTGCTAATCTCAGATTTTCTGTGAGTGAGTCAGCAATGGAAACCACAGCATTGAGTCACAATGCAGCGGAAACAACGTTCACTTTTGTGGCAGGTGTAACATATGTTAAAAGCCTCTATCTCTATACAGGGTGTGATGGTGGGTATGGGACAGAAAGACAGTTACGTTGGTGATGAAGCACAGAGCAAGAGAGGTATCCTGACCCTTAAATACCCAATCGAGCACGGCATCATCACAAACTGGGACGACATGGAAAAAGTAAGTAGTCCTGGTTAATTAAGGCATGGCTATAAACAAGTTCAGAGAAAGACGTAAACAGTCCTTCGAAATAAGGGACTGTTTACAATTATGCTAGATTTTATACTAGATATGTAGATTAAGTAAATATATTGGTCCATTGCCTCATTGCTGTAATTGCCCCAGTTTTCCTGTAGCCTCCAAATCATGAACTGCTCTGACTCACCACTCACAAGTCATACACACGCACAAATATGTCAGGCCTTTTCCCTCAGGCACACGCTGTCATCTCCCAACATATGTCTGCACAGATGGTACTTTTCACTTAGATCTTGGCCCACTCCATGTCTAACTCATTATGGTTCTCCTGTGTAACAATGACAACGCTAACCAGGGCTTGTTCATAAAACATCAATATTTTTTCCAGTAATTTAAGCAGAACACTTAAAGGAGAATGACACAAGCAAGGGAATTTCAGACATTACTAGAGCACTATGTGGAAAGAGTTGTAGGCTGTTGTCCCCTTGAATATTTCTGCAGAGGTCACCACTTTTTTGTTCTTTCATTAGATCTGGCATCACTCCTTCTACAATGAGCTCCGTGTTGCCCCTGAGGAACACCCTACCCTGCTGACAGAAGCCCCCCTCAACCCCAAAGCCAACAGGGAGAAGATGACCCAGGTCAGAGCCAAGTCTCTGGGCTGGTTCAATTTGCATTGTTTATGTATCAAATAGAAGTGAGAAGTTATTTAATCCATCAGTGTTCATCTGAAATTTCTTTTTAAATGTGCTCTCTGATCTTGCTTAAACACGAGTCTGAAGATCATTTTCAAACTGATCAAACAACATGGCTAAAATGTGTGTTTTATCACATCTTTCGAAACTACAGATTTATTTACAAAACAACATAAAAAAATCTGTTTGATTTTGTGAATCAAAGTAAGAAAATAACATATGAACAACTGGATACTGTTAGATGTTCATCCAATGCATAACTAAACAAAGTTTCATCACTTACCACAAGTTCTGTGGTACTACTGTGAAATTCATTTTCAAGCGCAAACATTATGTAATATAGTGCTGTTCCTTACTCCAGATCATGTTTGAGACCTTCAACGTTCCAGCCATGTACGTAGCTATTCAAGCGGTGCTATCCCTCTATGCCTCGGGCCGCACAACAGGTCAGTTAACTTGCCAGAGCATGTTGCACAGTTGGCCTAAGAGTATCACAAGATACTTAATAAAGCATCTTTTTTTTGCCCAGGCATTGTCCTTGACTCTGGTGATGGTGTCACCCACAACGTGCCCATTTATGAGGGCTATGCTCTCCCTCATGCCATCATGCGTTTGGACTTGGCCGGCCGTGATCTCACTGACTACCTCATGAAGATCCTGACTGAACGTGGCTACTCATTCGTGACCACTGGTGAGTGCTGACACATCTGGACCTTGTTCAAACACATGGGCCTTGTTTCCACGGGGCGGAGGGGAGACACCAGAATAGACTCTCGGGGCCCTCAACCCTGCCCAAATCCAACTGAACTTTACAATTCAGACTACAATGAAATAACTCTCAAGATATGTTTCTGATGTTTCTTAATTGAAATTCTATCACGTTAAAATCTGCCACAGTGAAGCAACATACATGAATGCATCTGTAATGCCTGGTGACTGAAGCACTTGTTTTTATTTGCATTCTACAGCTGAAAGAGAAATTGTCCGTGATATCAAAGAGAAGCTCTGCTACGTTGCGCTGGACTTTGAGAATGAGATGGCCACCGCTGCCTCCTCCTCCTCTCTGGAGAAAAGCTATGAGCTTCCCGATGGTCAGGTCATCACCATTGGCAACGAGAGGTTCCGTTGCCCTGAGACCCTTTTCCAGCCATCCTTCATTGGTAGGGTCACCTTTTACTCCTCTGTCAGTTCTCCTCTGCCCCCTGTTCTTTGCAGTCAATGGAGCTGCAACATTTGACACACTTGTGCTAAAATTATGCTTCTCTCTCAGGAATGGAATCTGCTGGTATCCACGAAACCACTTACAACAGCATTATGAAGTGTGACATTGACATCCGCAAGGACCTATATGCCAATAATGTCCTGTCTGGTGGTACCACCATGTACCCTGGTATTGCAGACAGGATGCAGAAGGAGATAACTGCTCTGGCCCCTAGCACCATGAAGATTAAGGTGAGTAAACTGAGATCACATACAAGTCAGCAACTGCAGTTGAAATGTGAAATATGTAGGTAGAAACTGGCTTGGATTAGAGTGAGACAACATTCAGTGGGCTTTCAGAATAAGTTTCACTGGTCGTTTAAGCTGACCTGCATTTTTCGCTGGTATCAAGATATGTATTTGTACAGCAACCTTCCGTTACAACTGACAATAAAGGCTTATACCAACAAGCTGTCATAAAAATTCCCCTTTAAAATTTATTGAAGTACCATTGAATCTTTTATTCATTATTTACACGGAAACCAAAGCAAAGTGGCAGAGTTTTGTTATAGGAGAAATGGAATTGAAGCAAGAAATGGAAGCCTGGAGACACTGGAGAGCCCTGGGCATTCAATAGGGATTCAAATGTGCATAGTACTAAAACAGAAACTGCTGTTTTTTGGTTTTCACCTGAACAGTTTTATTCTTGACTTTGAGAAGCCATTATGTACCATAAGTGAATACAAATATCAAGACTGAACAGTTGGAATTGTTTGGGTTTTTCCTATTGCATTACTTTTTGGCTTCAATTGTCCAGACTTACAGAGAAATCTTCCATTGTGAAATACCATCTTTTGTCTTTCCCGAACTGTTGATCTTCTCCCTGGATGCTAATTATTGTCTCTTGCGGTGCTGTGGTATGTGGTTAGATCATCGCTCCACCGGAGAGGAAATACTCAGTGTGGATCGGCGGCTCCATCCTGGCCTCCCTCTCGACCTTCCAGCAAATGTGGATCAGCAAGCAAGAGTATGACGAGGCTGGTCCATCCATTGTGCATCGCAAGTGCTTCTAAACAAGCAAACTCCAACCCTCCTCGTCCCCCTCCACCCCTTCCCCCAACCCTTCTAAATCTGCTCTTGCTTCCTGGCCTGTAAACTGTGAATGTATCCTCTGGTTTCCCTCTTGTTTTGTCTTTGCACTGCCCACACCTGAGTGAATGTTTGGATTTTTTTCGTCATTGATTGTTTTTGTTACATTAGGCGAGAAGCTAGAACGTGCCGCCAATATGAACAGATTGGGAAGATTCCTGGGGATGGTGAGGCTCCAGTTAGAGGGAGAATAAAAAAGAATAAACACAAGGTGTTCTGTAATGGTTTAGAAAGAAACAGAGTTCAGATTCTCCCTCTGTGTTCAAAATGCAATAAGAAACCCCTCGCATGTGTTTTCCTCACTGCTGTGAGCTTTGAGGCAGTCTGTATGGATATCTATATGATAACCCCAGGAACAAATAAAGCTCTGCATTCAGAAACTGCATTCAAACTTTTTTCTTCAGTGGATGACTCCATTGCACACCACCATATGAATATTACAGATAATTTCACTTGCTGCCTGTCTGCTCCCTGTCATCCATAGTCAAAGCATACATTATGAAACTGCAAAGATTAAGAATGTGACACCATCAACTCTTTGTCATTTTTATTAACAAAATGGCAGTGGAAAAAAAGTGGTACAGCTTCAGCATCATAGTGCCCACATGCTCCTGTTACAGAGCCAGGACTGCTTAAGTGGATCTACTGGCATACAGAGATGCACTTGAAAAACAACCCAAAGCCACTGATCACAAAAAAATCCACAGAATATGCCGACAACATTCACTAGACAGCAAGATCGACCTCAAGATCCTCAGAAAACTTTCATTTATTGTGGAACCGATACTGGCAAGAAACAGGAATTTCAACTCTGTAGTGAGAATAGGGAAATGGAAACAATGTTTGAATGGTGCCAGGGCGTTTTAATGAATGGTACCTGAGATGTGTGTCGTCACGCCTGTGGACTGACGGCATTAGCTCCTCTAATAAGGCGGCTTAGGCTTCTTTGCTTGGTTTTGTGTGGGCGCTTTGGTTCAGGTGAGGCAAGGCTGGAGGACATCTCTGCCTATCTGTTCTCAGCTGTACCATCTTGTTTTGTAGGCAGCCTCATTCACTGCAGAAACTCGTGCATTTCCAGACCAACAGCAACTGGGACAGCACAATGAACCGCTCCCATGACACTACAGAAAGCGCACGCTCCACAGACTAAATATCACCTTAACTGACCTGAAATTCAGACTTGTTTTTGGAGATGTTGCATTTAGCTGTAAGCTAGATATATGATCTGAATATGTTCTCACATCACTTACAACTACGGCTTTAAAAAAATTCTGCAGTTTCATTCCATAGAATAATCAGCTGAAACACTGTTTTGTAAATGCATACTGTGTAAAAAAAGGTACTTCTTTCCAGGGTATATAGCAAGAAAACCAAACTCTAAGGACCAATTATTATTATTATTACTATTATTATTATTATTATTATTATTATTATTATTATTATTATTATTACGTAAGGCAACTGTCCAAAAACAACTTTTGCATCCTTTTAAAAACTCTTTAAAAAGTTCACATTTCGAGTATGGCATTATGCAGCTAAAGGATGCCACCTTGAGGACAAAACTGACAAGCAGTCAAAACTCTGTCCAGAAATCTTTGAACAGGCAAAAAACGCTAAAGCAAGCCATTAAAAAGTCAATAACAAATTAGAGAGAGGAAAAACGCCACTTAACAGGTTCACAACTTCACTAGAAGATGCCAAAAGCAACCTGTGCAACACAGAGATTCCACTTCACAGTACCTTGTTAAATAAATAAATACAAAAAAAAAAACCCTTCAAGTAGACAAAGATATAAACAGGGCTTCTGGGGCTGCCCCTGCTTTCACTGAAGTGTGCATCTCCCACCTCTGTCACCTGAGGTCCAACACCGTCGTTTTGGAGTCCCTCACGACCACATGCTTACAGACCTGCAAATAGAACACACTTGAGTTTCACTTCTCTTGAACAGTTTCTGATTGTTCCACCCTCACATACAGTCAAGGGCAAGGAGTTGAGATGTGTGTGTGTGTGTGTTTATACAGCTCTGGAATAAAATAAGAGACCACTGTAAAATGTTCAATTTCTCAGGTTTTAACCTTTATAGGCGCAAGTATTGAACTCAACAGCTTTGTCTTAGTTTTTAGGAACTGCTGACAACATTTTTCTCCTAATTTCAAAATAAAAATACTGTTCTTTAAAGCATAATTTTTCAAGGAAATGACCATACAGCAAAATAAGAGAAATGATGCAGTGTTTACAGAACAAATCTCTTGTTTACTCAAACAAAATGGCAATATTACCTTTGACGTACTTCTAGTAGTGCTTTACCATCCAACTGGTCACATTGCGAGAGGAGAGTGTTGATTATAGCAGTGCTTTTATACTTTTCTTCATTAAATAAGATTTGATTCAGGTGATCACTAATCAGTACCTCTTAAAGCAAAATGAACTGCAGCGGTGTCTTATTTTTTCCGGAGCTGGAGTGTGTGTGTGTGTGTGTGTGTGTGTGTGTGTGTGTGTGTGTGTGTGTGTGTGTGTGTGTGTGTGTGT
>JBBIGA010000106.1:30804391-30826225 GCA_037576975.1 Alestes dentex | reverse complement strand
ACACACACACACACACACACACACACACACACACACACACACACACACACACACACACACACACACACAACCAACATCTTTGCATAACTGGTTTTTCCGTTCAGCAGAGATGTGTGTGATCAGCAGGTGACTTGGCGGCATCTGAAAATAACTAGCCCAGTAAAATGTTGAGGAATGTTGTCATGGTGACCCACAGTACAATGTCCCATTACATCTGATCATGCAAATACTAAGAGGGCCATTACAGGGTCTTTTTGAATAAACTCTCTGCCTCTCACCAGCCCTTCAATATGCTGTAGAAAAACTCTCAGCCTTCAAACTTTACAATTCATTTTCTCTCAGCCTGTGCATACAACGTGTAAAACCAGTCAGATAAAAGACAAAGTTGCACAAAACCGGAGAATGGGAAGACAACGTGGTAATAATATTATTTCATGACAGGTTTTCACAATACACTGTACAAATCAATATTTCACTTTAAATACAATGTCACTAGTTGAAAATCAGCTAAGCAGGGCTAGTTATACTTTTAGGACTTACCATTAACCAAGGGTGGAAGATGCTTGAATTGTACTTACTATACTTAACGTATTATTTTGAAAGATCTGTTCTTTACACAAGTATATTGAAATTGAATACTTTTTACTATTACGTGACCAATAGAAATATATATATATATATATATATTTTATACTTTATTTCAACCTTCAAAGTATGTGTACTGCTTGTGCAGTTGAATTTAAAGTTTTAGGCAGATTCGAGTAATTGTAAAATGGAACTATTTAAGGACTATGCTAATTTAATGAACAGATGCCACATCACACACCAGAAGACAAAGATTTTTATCTTACTTTTATATACTTAAAAAGTAGATCCTTTTTTCACTTTCACTCAAGTGTATTTTTGGATCCATACTTCATCAATGCTTAGGAACCCCACAGGACCATTCTTGCATCACTATGTCTTTCTTTGAACTGCAGTGACACTGACATGGTAGCGGTATGTTAGTGTGTGTATGTGTGTGTGTTTTCTGCCTGTGTGAATCACTCACAGCAGTGCTGGACTACATATGAATGACAGACGGACAACAGTCATAACAATACAGTTTGTAATTAAAACCTACAAAGAACACCTATATGGTCAGTGGAGCTGATAAACTGATAAAATTAGGTTATTGAGGCTTACCAGTTTTAACTTTAGCTATAATCTAAATAAGTTTCCTCATCCTCGGGATCATTTGCTAGCTAGTGTGCACTCAGCTGTGTCTACTTATAAGAATAAATGAGTGTGTCTAGCTAGCTGCTTCAGAGCAATGGATTAATTGGTATAAAGCATTTTTGGCATATTAAAACATTGATTACTCCCTCTTTCACTGACAAGGGCTCATCACAATAAAATTATTAAGGTGATGGTTAAAACAATGATGTTTTCTCTGCTCTTCTTCTCTGTTTGTACCTCACATGCACCTACAGCAACCTGTGCGGTGTTGTTAGACTGGACAGTGTAGGTGCAGTGTGTACAATTAATTCTATTTTACTGTTCATCTGTGATGTTTTACATTGTGGTATTTCAATTTCATCAAGTAGTATGAATAGCAATAATACATGTATTATTATTAATTTTAGTGATAAAATCACTATTTACAAAATCACAATTTCCATTTAGGCATTAGAGTAAAACATGTCTTTGTGCTTTTCTTATTCTTTTAGAATATTTGAATATTATAGATAGTAATTGATAAGTAGAAAAAAAGAATATAGATAGTTGCAGCCCTAAACAGTAAAGAGCGTAATTGGTATACCATATAGTCACAGTGCCCACCTTTAACTCACAGCGAACAAGAGAAAGACAAAGAGAAAGAGAAAGAGAGCGAGAGAGAGACCCACATGGATCCAGCCGAGGGTCAGCAGGTTATGGTGGTCCTGATAACTGAAGAGCTCTTCTACATTCTCCATGTCACAGTAGTCCGGGCCGGCTGATTGTTTCGGCACGATCACATGTGTGAGCACAAACTCGTTGTGAGTCTGGGGATGAGAATAAAGAGTGTTTTTTTTTTTTCCACCAGTGTATTGTGAGGCCACTATAGTCACCACCAAAATGCCAAACAAAGCCCAAGAGAGACTTATTAACAAATGTTTATAGAGCTATTCTCTTTAATAAAACCTTAAATGCTGTAAAGCCTTCATAAACAGAAATCAAACAGACAGAAACCAAGAAAAGATGATCATTTGCAACAGGCCACTTTGCATTTTCCCCACACTGGGTTTGCATATTACAGATAGCAAAGCATACATTTGTAATACAAAAAACAAATGTGTGTATGAAAAAAAGTTAATGAGATGGAAATGCCTACAAATGCCTATTTTTTTGTAGTCTAAACCCTAAATATTCCCCCCAAATATGCTCACAAAAGACATTAATTTCATTTTAATTTCATGGTTAATACATTACCCTTAAAAAAAAGATAAATTTAAAGATAAATTGAAGACAGCTACACATGGGAAACTGTTATGATGCGGGAATGCCAGACTGCAGCCAATTAGCAGCAAGGAGAAATTAATAACGCTCTCAGATTGACTACTTTCAAACCTCCCGCCTCTGAGTACGGGGTGTTTCACCATCCCAAGACGTGTTTTCGTAAACGGTTGCTTTGTGTTCTCTTGACAGAACAAAAGATTTATACAGTTATATTTTAAATGGAAATTTAGTTGAGTTTACGTTAATATTTATGTGACAAAATGAGTATATTATACTTTTCTTAATGATTTAGCACTAAAATGCATGAAAAATTATACTGCCACAAAAAAGCAAAAAAAAAAAAATTGTGGAAGATATTTGATGTTTTTGTGAATTTGCGGGGGTTTCCGCAAACAAAAAATGTTTTGTGCCATGTCAGATGTGTAATGGGACTGTAGCCTAAAGGAACTAAGGAAAGGTGTCTGAAATGAAAATGCTCATACCAGTTTCCCGCAGAGCACACCGCACGTCTCAATGCCTCTGGCTGTGTTGCTGTCGGCTAGCAGCAGAAACCTGTACGTCAGGTCTCGAGGAATCAGAACCCTCCTCAGGCCCTCCACCCGCTGATCTGGAGACAGATAAGCATACACTCACTCGACACATATGTCTTTATCTCTAACTGCTGTAGTATATTCTTCAGGCTCCACTATTACACCTATGCTTCTGGTTCACAGCCTAATCCTTTAGAGTGGTATTTTATTAAAGCTATGAAATAAGCGCTGGCTTTTATGGTATGCTAACTGGCGCACTATTGCTCCTGGTGGATTTAACCCTGTTGGATTAAACGTGTTTGTTTGGAAACATTTGTGTAAGTAACCCAAGTAGGTGAAAGCACACAGTCACATACTAAGAAATATCACTGTCACGGTTTAAATCTGACACTACAGCTCAGACACTCACTCTGGACTGCCGCTAAGGTGGCCGCTGGTTTCGGGGTGGGCGCTGGTGGCTTGGGATCTAGGCGCACATGGTTTTGGGGGGTTTGAGACAGGCAGGAGCCGTCAGTTTGTTCAGGCACTTTGGGGGTGGCGTTCTCTTTGCGGTTGGCTAGCTCCTGTCTGCGAAGCTGATCCTCAAAGTAGCGAAACTGCTCCGATTCCAGCTGCATCTTCCGCAGCTGCGCCACTCGCTGCCTCTCCTCCTCTAGCAGGGAGAGTCTTTGCAACTGCTCATTGCACGTGGCTACAGGCACAGGCTGGCTCTGGACACACACACTTTTGCAGTCAGGACCATTCTGCTATTACTGAACTTGTTTAATACAAACCCTTAAAACACATCTTACACCACAGCACTCACAGACAGACCCAATGTGAACAAAGCACATCACTTATTAGCAAGAGTTAATGTCTCCTGGCAACTTAGCCCATACATTTACACAAAGGGATACAAATCTGAGTTTGTGAATCACATAGATGAGAAGGTGTTTACTTACAATGGACTTAGAGCCATAAAACAGCTGACAGTAAGAAGTGGGCTTAATCTGTCTGAGTGCGCAGCAGGCACCCCCGGACTCACCTGCCTCTTCAAATATTCACTGTACTCCTTGCTGTATTTCTCATGTAGGAGTTTCTTCAGTTGATCTTTGCGTGGAAAAGCCACTTCTTGCAATTTCTACAAACAGGCAATAGGCAAAAAAGGAAGGGTGTGTATTTAAGGCATGTTGTATTATTGGAAAGGCTAAATCAATATGAGCATCAAACGCACAGGTGGTGATTTACAGGGTCTCGCTACTCAGATGGGAAGAAAATGTCTTAAAAGATATTAATCATGAACTAACTGGGAAAACGTGGATTATGTGGCAAAAATATGAAATTTCTCCCCATCTGTGTATTGGAGGTTTGAGGTCTGTAAACAAGCTGAAACGGGCAAAAGCAAAACAGGACAGCCTCGTTTGGAGAAAAAGGAATTGAAAAGTGTTTTAACACTTGCAAAAAGAAATTACTTGAGGAAACACCAAAGAATTTAAAAAAATATCATAAAAATAATATTATGGTTTGACATCATTCAGAAACTTGTAACTGCATAGTTTCTACAGTTTATTACAGTTTCTATTCAGAGGCTTCATCTTGCGATACATGAAATTCTTCAGTGTTCTAGAAATATAAATTATAATCATGATACATACAGAACGTGTATCCTCATTTAATTTATTATAATAATGACACCATATTATCATAGTACCCTCCCCTACAATTGCACCTCCTGATAAGAGTAAAAACAGACACTACATGCAAGGGTACTGGTGTTAGAAAATAAGGGTTTAAAGCCTGGTCAATCTAGTAAGCTCAGGACAAACATCAACAATGTTGCCCTTGGAATGATCTGTTCAGCAGCACGCAATGCAGCACGGATCTGGCCACAGAAAAACCCGAGTATGTTGAAGAAATAACCTCTGCTGCCCTTAATGCGAGTGAGTGTGCCAGTGTCCCCGTCCCGGTTAATGAAGCATGATGCTAATAAGATTTACAGTGGGCTCAGCACTGCAGGGCTCCATCACTCAGCATGGCAGCCAGGGGCTTACCTTCATTATCACTTGCTTCTCAGGGACACTGCAATGTTGGTAATCCCGATGACTGGGGAGTTTCTCCACAAACAAACTGCCAATAGAAAACAGCCAGCTGTTAATTCCAGCAGAATATAAAAGGTGTGCATGTAGACTCACCTAGAGAATAAAATTGGGTTCTATGCACCCAAAAAAGACTTTTTTGAAATTCTGTGCAAATCTTGTGAAGGTGTACAGCTGTATTAATCTCAGTAAATACAAAAAGTTGTGGATAAAACTTGTCACGTTACCATATATTTTTCTTTTAGTTTAGTTCACTTTTTAACATTCAATTTAGTTGAATCAGACTCTCTGTCCGGACGCCTCTGATGTGAAAAATTCAGCCTTTGCACTTAAAGGAAAGTCTGTGCATTAATCCATTCAACCATCCATTATCTGAGTTGCTTAGCAAGGGGGGGTGTTGCAGCCTTTTCCAGTACTCATAGGGCGAAAGGTGGAGAAACACACTGGACAGGTCACCAGTGCATCGCAAAACATTAATCAAAAGTCTCAAACAATTATTATTTCTCAATAAACAATAATTCTACAGATAGTAACCAACACACTGACTATTTTTTGGTTCATCGGCTAATTACAGCATTAAGCCTTCTGCAGCATCCTCACACTAAGCCCTATCACAGCACCACCATCATTCAATGCTTCGTTGTTGTCACATGGAATTTAGTCTCTCTGCTCTCTCTGCAGCTGTCACTGCTGATTTGCCTCATACTCAGCTCAGCGTCTTTAGCTGCACCACACAATGCTTAATGTATGAGCCTGAACATAAAAAGCTGAAGCCTGAGTTCAGAACTGCGTGTGTGTTTGTGATACACAATTATTTCAATAACTGATTAGCCTATCAACTGTTATTCTGTTAATCAACTATTATACCTTCTTCAGTTTTTCTTCCTTTGCCATCAAGTTACCTCCGCGCTATTCCATCACCTAATTACAGATTTTTGAGATCAAGGTTATAAGCTGTTGAAACACTTCATACTGGAGCGTGCACCAAACTCAGTCAACAGCTGAATCTGCTGCTCCGCACAGCGGTGTGCACAGATTTGTGCAGCTAATGTGTGCAGAATCATAAAAGTTGTGTAAGTGACTGTTATGCAAATGGATTTCCCATTTTTAGATATTTTCATGATCAAATTCAACGAATATCTATTGCAGTCCTAAAGAGTTAAATTATATTGTGCCAAAACAAGGCGCATGTGCATTCAGAGGGGTTGAGATACATACATGTAAATAAAGATGTGCCTTTTAACTTGGTGCTGTAACACTGTCAAATAAAAACGAGCATCTAAGCTTTGCTTGTCTGAGTTCATTTAGTTCATAAGATGAGCAAAAAACATTTAAATCCTTGCTCACAATTTGGGTAAGCCAATAAATCCTCAGCTTAAATTTCAGGAACGTGACAGACCTAGTCTGCGTGACAAGCAAGTTATTTTTCTATGGCAAAACCAGCAGCAGAAGGTAGGAAAGTGTAGAGCTCTTCTAGTGAGGAAGGTTTGTGAAAGCTGCGGGTAGTAAGCAGGCCTACGTGATGAATTTGTTGTAAAGGACGAAGGCGTTCTCTAGGCTGCCCTCCTCCAGGTAGACGGCAGCCATCCGCTCCATCTCCACACCTGAGCGAAAGTAGCGGCGGGGAGTAATGTCCTCATTTATCTCGATGTTGTAGCCCATCTTACTGAGCACTCGCACACGCTCCACCGCCGGCAAAGTCACGTCTGTGTAGTCCGGCTCAGCCGCCAGCTTCTTCTGTAGCACATGAGGAGAAGAAAGCACATCGCTTACTTTTGTTATTAGAAGTTCTATTATTATTTTATGACTGAAATAAGACTGGCAGGCTCCAGTCCTCCTGATGTCTCCATCTGTCATCTCCCGAGATGATTCCGCACTGATAAAGAAAATGTTCTGGCATGATGACAGTACAGATCACTGTGTCTCCAAGGCCAGCAGGTCAATCCAGCCAAAATGATAAGGTTAGTAGATTATAATATTAGTAAATTCTAGAAGGTAAGTCTTATTCAGCACTTTACGTTATAAATACTTCCTGTAATATGTTGAAAGCATTTACTTAGTAATAACATAGTTATAGGTTTCTCAATTTTCACAATGTCGTCTTTTTTTTTTACAGCTTTCTACAACAACAAAATTGGTTTTATATTATTGAAAACACTAAACACACATTCGAACAGTACAGCACAAGCACAAACACACAGATACACACATTGGCTGTGTTCATTTCTCAATGCTGCCTCGAAACAAAGAGTCGGAAGTGACCGGAAGCCACTGCGCTAGCCCTGGGCGCCCATACTAATGACCAAACAGAGGCCCTTTTGAAGGGTCAGAGAGGACAGAGGGTGCCCTAGCAGCATTCGGCTGGGCTGTGAGAAGCTGGAGAAAGGGCTAGTCAGCGGGCGATGCTTGCTGAACCTGACAACCGGCTCCACTTTTTGTATGTGACAATGAGCGGCGATGGAGAACTTAATCGAAGCTAATTCAACAAGCTCTACTATTGTCATTCAGCGAGGAGGGTGTCTTTTATTTAAAAAGGCAAAACAGTATGATAACACTCTCTTTGTCTTTGATCATCATCTATTCATGAAGTGGGGAAGCGAAGTGTGAAGGGGGGCTTACATCCGCTCCCTCCCACCGCTTCAGGATGGAGGGATGTGAATGACAGAGCAGCTGTACTGAGCATGCTAATGGGAGTGAGTCAGTGAGAGCTGTTTTAGGCCTCAACGTCCCCACCCCCACCCCCCCACCCCTCCAAAAAAAAACTGACCCACCACTCACCAGCGTGCTAAAGCTGAACTCCTGATCCATGGTGTGTTTAGGATGCAGGCTGGCAGGCTCCAATCCTCCTGATGTCTCCATCTGTCATCTCCTGAGATGATTCCGCACTGATGAAGAAAAGAAAACGCTCTGACATGATGACAGTACGCATCACTGTGTCTCCAAGGCCGGCGGGTCAATACAGCCACAACAGCCGCACTAACGCGGCCCTCTTTCCCTTTCTAACTCCAATTACTCTAAGCAGCATGCCAAGTAGCACGCTAAAGCAGTCCCACTGTCTAGTCTACCCTTCCTTTACAATTCTCTCATCTCTCCTTAATTCACTTATAATACTCCAACATGCGCCACATCTACCTCCTCCTCAGGGAGGCTATTAATTATATTATTAACTGAAACGTGCTACATTTGGTCCAGCTAGACAAACACGCCGCTATTCGGTCCAGAAAAAACTGTGCTACAGTTGCTATGACAGCTTGTAACCATGCAGCAAAATATGGTGACTCATGAATATCTTCAGCTGTGAAAAAAAAGATCCTTGGTGGGCTTTCACACAAAGCACACTGCGTGGCGGACATTACACACTTTCCTTTTCATGAAGCTTTTTTTTTCTTTCTTTCTTTTTTTTTTTTTTTACTTTTCCGCTGCCGAGCCGTACTTTTGCTTTTACCACGGAGGCCACAGAGAGCAGTTCAGCCGCTGAACATCATGATATTCAGGTTGACGCTGCCATGGCAACCTGAAGTGGATGCACAGTAAAAATAAGGGCCTGGTGTGAAGGAGAAGTATAGGTGCAATTTAGCGCTGAGCAATCGCTGCTGTGAAATTGCCTTCAGTGCTGTGCATATCTGATTTCTTAAGGCCTTTTCATTACCAGGCAGTGGTGCATGTGGACAATTTGTCATGGAAAATGTGCTTTCCCATTTGTTTTCACAAAGCCACACGTGCAGTGAAAGCCTGGGCAGATAATCACCTTCAAACTCTCAAAGGTGATCTGCAATCACTTTACATGTCAGCATGTGTTGTGAAATTGTTAAGTTAAAAATACAAAATAAAATACAAAAAGTGTACAGTTTGATCAATCTGTCACAGAGTAGCTCCTACCTCAGGGTGCCCAGTCTTACCTGCAAAGGGCCGGTGTGGCAGCTGGTTTTCATTTCAAGCAAGGACAACACCTCATTTAATCAGTGGGTCTCAGTCTTCAATGGCCGGTTGTGTGAGCGCCTGCTCTGGAATAAAAACCTGCAACCGCACAGGCCCTGTTCAGGTAAAATTGGATGCCCCTGTGCTACACATTATCAGAGTCATTTATGAGCCCTGCGGCAACAAAAGTAAAAAAAAAAAAAAAGATTTTTACACTGAAAGTCTTTTATTTGCAGATCTGTTCACTTCCCATTAATTATCACCACCACACAATGACACAGCCAAGTAAAAGCTGTTGCAAGAACTGCTTAATAGTGCACAGAGTTCACTCCTAAAGATAAAAGGTATTGTCACAGGAGTGAAGCAATAGTTGGTTTTGCAGCATAGCTTGGGTGGATAAACAGAACCACAGTGTAGTCAAGCTTTCCTGTTAAACCTGAAACTAACTTTGCTCTTCCAAGCACGACTGAATGTACTATAGTGGTGTGGATGTGGTTTTCGCTACTGAATCTGTATACAGATAAAGATGTTTCATGGATTTATTATTAACAAAGTTATTACTAAGTTGTTTACTGGGTTTTCTAGTTTATGTTTACTATGATCAGTGCTGTTATATCAGGGGAGGTTTGGAGTGGTGTGGTTCGGTCACCACAACTATGTTTACTAGTATAATGAGTATGAACTGATTTTGGGAGTGTGTGAGAATGGGATTCTTCTAGACTAGTTTAATGGCATGTTATCTATATTATAAAAAGACTACCTATGACAGTGTAAAGATTTAACCATGTTAAAGATGACCCAAAGTGCCCTCAAACTCTTCTCAAAATCTCACTTTTATATGCCTCTTAATACAAGGGCAGTCCTCTAGAAAGAAATCTCAGAACATTAGACACTCCACTTTGTCCCAAGTCAAACTGTCCCATATGATAGATTGAGTACTAGTTTCACAACATAATGTAGAAATAAAATGGGATGTACAACAGAAGGAGCCTTCACTCTTCAGTTTCAGTCTAGTTCACGACACAAGCTACAGATACACTTGCCTGACCATCGCTTAAACCCTGCTGGACAGCAGTAAGAGTCAAATGTCTTCCACATTTCCTAAAAAGCCTGTAAAAATCAATAGTGCTGGGTCCCAGCAAGAGACTGACCATCATGTTTATGCCTCGGCCTTCAAGCCCAAACTCTAATGGGTCAAAACCACTTTCACCACTGGAAGATTCTCATCAATTATTCAAAAGAAAGGAGAGGATTGCGTCAGTTTAACTCAGTGTCAAAAAGCAAACCATACATTTACGCACAAGCAATACAGCACAAAAACAAAACAAAACATACAAAGAAAAAAACAGCAGAGAAAAAAGAATGTCCGAACACTTACCAGTGATTTAACTGTCCCATGCTGGGCATCTCTCTCACTCCTCTGTCGTCGTCACATGCAGGCTACCACATGCTGGAAATTCACAGTCAAAACACAGAACTCGTGTCAAAACAAGAGCCCCGGCCGAGCTGCTCTTTTTTACTCAGAAATGAAAACCACAAACTCGTTTTTCTATTTTACCTTCGCACTTCACGAACAGGAGTCTTCTGTCTGATCAGAGGATGCGTTTACAGCGGTTAAAATGGCTGAAAGCTGCTCTCACTCTCTCTCTCTCTCACTCTCTCTCTCTCGGTTAGTCCGGAGTCCTCCACTCGTGTGAGCGACGCGGGATTTCTTAAACCCACCCGTATTCTAACACGCCCCGCCTTCCTATGCTCCTATTGGCTATTGGCCCAACGCATAGCTCTCTTTCTTGGACTATGATTGGCTGACAGTGCAGGCACGCTCCTTAACAAGGAAAAGGCTGCAACGATTTAACTAGGGTTGGGCGATACCACTTTACGTTTCGATCCAATACCCAATCCACATATCCCGATCCACATTAATTAATTAATACCAACACTAGTCTTTGATTTGTGTAGTATAACTCAAGTGTTTAATCTGTGAATCAACCGAATGTTACTGAACATTGCCCTCATCATCTGCTGCTCATTATCATTTATTCAAAATCATTTTGCACAACTGATCTGCAACTACAGTATGCTACAACTTACTCACAGCAATGTCTGTGTTACAAAGTTACTTGTAATAATAATGTCCCAAACCACAAATCAACACTCTAAACAGTGTGTAAGAAATAGCATACCATCACTGGAAGTGCATTTAGTTGCTGAGAATGAAAGTGTGCTGAATTAATACCAAGACTAGTATCATGACAGATACTTATAAAATACTTTGTGTGCATGTAAGAAGAGGATTTTTTTTTTTTTTTTTTTTTTTTTTTGCAGTGAGAAGTGTGAACACTGAAACAAAAACCTTTGCCTTAGTATTACCTTCACCGCCACATGAACTTCAGCGTAAGTGTTCATATACAACTTAATGTAAGGGTTCATATTCAAGTACAGAAAGCACTTAATATCAGTATGTTTGTATTTGGATTGATTCTCAAAAAAGATCTATCAGGATCAGTATATTGATATTTTAGTATCGATCTGCCTATCCCTCTTTTAAACTCTCTTTAGCTTGGTGAATAATAATCTAACAACTACAGTATTGCCAGTGTAGTCAGTGTTAATCTGGACACACTGAGACCGTCCTGTCTTATATTAAGTACTGTTTTGACAGTGTCACAGTTGACAGACGCATCAGAACATTTCCCAATCAGAAACCCTGGATGATGAGTGAAGTTAAAAGGCTCCTGAAAGAACGGAATACTGCCTTCAAGTCTGAATGGTACAGCTTTGCTGGAGTGATTTGAGGAGATGAATCTAGAAGGCAAAGAAGGCTTATAAAGGGAGAGTGGAACAACATCTCAACAATCACAACCCTCGCAGGATGTGGCGAGGGATACAGCACATTACCAACTAAAGGCTGCACAATCAGCACCACCAGTACGAACACCTCATTGGCTGAAGAGTTGAACCAGCTCTTTGCTCGATTTGAGGTTAATAGGTCCACAACAGTTGTGCCCACCAACTGACCATACCCACACTTTCATCGTGCAAGAACATGAAGTGAGACAGGTGCTGAGGTCTGTCAACCCAAGGAAAGCTGCTGGACCTGATGGACCAGGCAAAGTGCTCCAGTTCTGAGCTGACCAGTTCTCCAGTCACTTTACAAAGATTTTCAACATCTCCTTGGCACAATCCACCACACCACCATGCTTAAAGTCTGCTATCATTATACCAGTTCCTAAAAGGCCAGCCCCGAATGACCACAATGACTTCAGACCAATTGCTCTGTCACCAGTCATCATGAAGTGTTTTGAGAAACTGGTTCTTTAGCATATTAAAGCCAGCCTACCGCCCTGCTTTGATACACATCAATATGCATACCGGAGTAACAGGTCCACTGAGGATGCCATTACTATAGCTATGCACACTGCACTGAGTCATTTGGAACACAACGGGACCTGCGTGAGGATGCTCTTTATCGATTTTAGCTCAGCATTTAGTACTATACTTTCGGACATTCTCCCAAACAAGCTGCTCCACCTGGGTCTCCCCACCCCCATCTGTACCTGGATGAAAGACTTCCTCACAAACCAATCACAGAAAGTTAGACTCCATCTCACTCAGCACTGGTGCCCCTCAATGCTGTGTACTGAGCCCACTGCTTTACTCCTTATACACTTATGACTGCATTCCAGCCCACCGGAGCAACACCTTTATTAAATTCACTGATGGCACAACTGTGATCGGTCTTATCTCAGAGAACAACGAGACCCATTACAGGGATGATATCCAAAGACTGACATCATGGTGTCTAAAAAACAACCTGCAATTGAACACTGCAAAAATCAAGAAACTTATCCTTGATTTCAGGAGGAAGCAAAATGGGGATTCTGCACCCCTGCTGATAAATGGCAGCTGTGTAGAGAAAGTCCACTCTTTTAAGTTCCCGGGGGTACACATCTCAGATAATATATCCTGGACTGTCAACACCAATGCCAACACAAAAAAGGCCCATCAGTGTCTGCATTTCTTAAGATTGTTAAGAAAAAACAATGTAGACAAGACATTGATGGTGACCTTTTTATCGCTCTACAATCGAGAGCATCCTAACATACTGCTTGACTGTGTGGTATGCAGGATGCACACTGGCAGACAAAAAGACATTACATTGTGTCGTCCAAAGCGCTGAAAAGATCATTGGTTGCTCACTGCCCACACTGGATGATATTGCCATGTCCCGCTACCTCAGCAGAGCAAGGAACATCCTAAAAGACCTTTACACCCTGGCCATGTTCAGTTTCAGCTGCTACCATCAGGCAGGCACTGCAGGACTGCTAAAAAACGCACATCCAGACTCAGTTTGTTCCCCAAAGCCATAATAATCTTACATTCACATATGCAGTAACAGTTGCTGAATCATTAAGCTACTGAGTCGCAGAGCCACTTTTAATCCTTACACTACAGTGCACTTTATAGCATTTGAAAATCATTTTATTTTATTCATATATATGTATTTTTTTTTTATCATGCTGCTAAATCATTCATATTGTCTTCTTATGTGTGTGTGAATGTTGTGTGTTTGCATTTTACTGTTTGGCACCATATTGGGGAGCAGCGCTCCCAATTTCGTTGTAAGCTCTGCTTCAATGACAATAAAGGCATTCAATTCAATTCAGTTGTCAGTGAAATGGTTAATTACTTTATTCTACCAACTCTTCAATATTTTGTCGATAACTACCAACTTCAGTGTTACCCGTAATTTGGTTTGAGAATACTGGCTACTGTAATGAATGTTGTTTATCAAGTGACGCTTATCAATGGCTTTAATCTGCTGATTCTAAATCCTGATTCTACCTTCGTAATTTATTTTATAAATTTTTAATTTTTAGTATTCAGTTTTCAGGAAAAAAAAGTTTGAAGGGAAAATCATATAAATTACTATTATTAATAATAATTCTTGTTGTTGTTGTTACACGGTCGCGTTAGAGGGGCGGGACTCGTTTTGGCCAATCGCAGCGACGGAGGCCAGATCATCTTTAGCCAGTCATATCGCAGGTGGCCGGTTTAGTCTGAAAACGGGTGGGAATAAAACAGACTGTCAGGTTTGACAGGGACAGATGAATGAAGGGGCGGAGAGAAAACACCAGAGGATCTCAGAAAGACTGCAGCTGCTGAGACAGCAACACCACAGTCTACAGCAACGACGCAGCTCACTACACTTAGAAAAGTTTCCTATTGTTTTCCATTTAAAGCATTATAAAAGAAATGTGTAGTCACGGTCATCAGACTACATTCAAATCACACAGCGTCTCTTACTGCAGGAACAGGCTGGTTGCTGATAAAAATGTAATCTGGTTAATAAAAGCTTTAGCATTTCATTCAGTGTTGTAGATCATCGGTCACAGATCGTCTGATCGTCTGGTCACAGATATTGAAAATCCCTTAAATTCTTGCAGACTCTATGTTTTGTGTTCTTAATGAGCCTCCTGTCGCTAGATGTCGCCAAGGTCCTGCTAAATTTAAAATTGTATACATTATACGAGATATAAACATTTTTGTTTGTACCATGAACAGTCCCATTTCCCTCTGTACCTTTTTAAAACTAGATTTTGACGTGATTTATCTTACACCAGGGCTGTAAATACAATGTATATTGGTTGCATCACAATATAATCAAAATGCATGCTCCAACATTTTGAAAAATACACCATATAGACAACAGAATTTTTAGGGTTTTGACAAGGCCTGTTACTTCCAGTGATCTGCAATCTCAATGCTTCAGCATACCAAGACATTTTGGACAACGCCATGCTTTCAACTTTGTGGACACAGTTTGGGTAAGGACCTATTCCAGCATGGCTGAGCCCAAGGTCCATAAAGACATGGTTGGATGAGTTTGGTTTGGTAGAACTTGACTGGTAGAACTCACAGAGCCCTGACCTCAAAACCCCATCCAACACATTTGGAATGAACTGGAATGGAGATTGCGAGCCAGACCTTCTAGTCCAACATCAGTGCCTGACCCCATAAATACTCTACAGAATAAAAGGGGATACATTCCCACAGAAACACAAAATATTGTGGAAAGCCTTCCAAGAAAAGTGGAAGCTGTAATAGCCGCAAAGGGGGGATCAGCTCCATATTAAAGTCTATTGATTTGAATGCAATGTCACTAGGCACTAGGCAGATGGTAGCCTAGTGGTTAGGGCATTTGCCCTGTCGTGGGTTCGATTCCCAAGGCTGCTAGGCACTTCTGAGCTACCCTGAGCAAGGTACCGTCCCCACACACTGCTCCCCGGGCGCTGTGTTCCTGGCTGCCCACTGCTTCGCTTAGTGAATGGGTTAAATGCAGAGGAAGAATTTTGTGCTGTTCACACAGTGTGCTGTGGTGTGTTCATGTACAACCGAATGATCACTTTCACTTAAAGTCCCTGTTGGTGTAACGGTCAGACGTCCCAATTATTTTTGTCCATACAGTGTATTTCTGCTATATCAGGTGATCTTTGACTTTTTGACTTTATTATGCTTTTTCCATGATATCTTAGTTGAGGAATAGTGTGTACGTGATTGCTGGACTCCTGGGTTTGGCGGTGTGGGACTGCATGGAGTATCGCACTGAAATGTCATCTATCAGGCCCACCCTCCTTTAGGATCCGAATTTCCAACATCTGCAGTTTTCTTTATTCTCCTCTGCCTCCATTTAGCCACACACCAGGCCATTAGTCTCCTTCCAAGGCAAGAAAGAGTGAGGATAATGTGGTAATTGCTACAAGAGGAAAATAGAGAAAACATAGTGCAAAGGCTGCACAGGTGCACTCCAATTAGATTAGCGCCCCACTATGGACTGTGACACATGCACAATGTTGAGCAAGCTCATCTGACCTCAATTTTGGATCAAATGACTTTAAAAGAGGTTCAGTATTGGGGCATGGTTGTCAAGAGATTCAGTCACAAAGATGGAACTGGCTAATGTTTAAAGAGGAACAGTAACTAAAGTGACGTCTGCATTTAAATCTGTGGGACAGACAAAAATAGGTATGTAAATTTTGGTCAAAGGCGCACATTCAGTGACTGTAATGCTCATATGTAATGTTCAGTACGAGGATAACAGAAAAGCAGCTGTTTTTCAGATGACTGCTGTCAGGGCAAGACATGATTAGACTGGGTGAGACAGTCCGTCCACGACTATAACAGCAGCGCTGCAATGCATAAACCTCATATTACAAAGACAAATGTACATTTGAGAGTTCTGTGGTGTAAAAACCACAGGCACTGGTCTACAAAGATGTGGAAAAGTTGTCTGGTCAGATGAGTCATCCTTCACCATATTCCTCTCAAGTGGCCAAGTGCACTTGTGGT
Source organism: Alestes dentex (assembly GCA_037576975.1). NCBI lineage: Eukaryota > Metazoa > Chordata > Actinopteri > Characiformes > Alestidae > Alestes > Alestes dentex. The sequence continues at coordinate 30,809,874 of JBBIGA010000106.1, read as the reverse complement.
GTACACCATAAACGGATGGTACAAGCCTGAATGCGTGTTTATAGTAAGGATATCTGGTGGCTCTGTTATGTTGTGAGGGTATTTAATTGGCATGATTGTCCACTTAGAAAAACAGTCACAAATCAACACAAAGTTATTACGACTGACCACTATGATGAATATCTTGATGGCGGTGGGCTCTGGCAGGAAGACAATGCCCTCATCCACAGGGCACAAGCGGTCATGGGAAAACATGAGGAGTATGAAAATGACTGTGATGGCAGTCATGGGAAAACATGAGGAGTATGAAAATGAAGCTGTTCTGGCACCTCATGGTGGCCCAACAGTTCACTAAGACACTTTATGATATTTTTTTCCCTTGTCACCTGTCTGTATATGCACATACACATAAAGGTAAATGTGTATTTACCTTACACGTGTATAAATGTGGATTTAATGGAGTGCTTAGAAACGTGACTATCTTCTTGGATTATCTCATGTTTGTTATTCTCCTGCTGATCCTGCTTAATTCATATCTTGATAATAATACAATAAATATTAAGTGTCACTAGTGTACACTACACTGACCCCACATTACCGCACAAACAAGCTTCCACATCACATGAACTCATGAAGTCATGAAGGCATCAAGGCATCGGAAAAGTACATCAGAAGACAACACTGCCATTTAGCATAATCTGTTGACAGTACTAATCTAAAGCGGTACAAGTGAAGTCAGACTAAAACAATAATATATATTCTACTGTTAATTTTATTGCCTGTATTTTTAATATTCTTTTCCAATGATGAATGAACACAGGATACTGCGTAAGGACCAGTGACTGCTCGCATAAAACATCTTAAGTATTTATCTTTTATCTAAATGCTTCATGGGACACATTTAAAGGTGAAATGAAACAATTTTGGGGATTTTTCACTTTCCACTTTCAACATTTAACTACAAATGTTTTTCGCAGCTTACTTAAGGAAAGTGTAAAGAATAATTTGGCAAAAAAACCCAAATGTAGACTATTTTTCACTGATGTTGATCATTCAAGACATGTTTGGAGTTCAAATTTTGTTTCTTTAGTTTAGAAGTGCAGCTGTGAGGCTAATATTATTAACAACGCTAGAACTCAGTAGTCACCCAGCCTCACCCAGCCTCATAGCCGCAAAGTACTTTTACTCAGTTATCACTGAAAATTAAGCACTTCTTATGCTGAAGCATTTTTTCCTTGCATGGTACATAGTCATAGTATCAATGAACCTGAAGGCCAACATCTACATTAAAAGATTTTATGACAGTGTGAAACAAGTTTCAGTTTATTATAACCTTCAAATAAAGTTTTCTGATTCTGAAATAATGTGACACACATTTCTTATCAACACCTGTTAGGTAGGTTTAGTTCCACTGATTATACAGTAATTCTGCTGATCCTTTCTAAAGGATCAATTCTCAGATGAAAAAAAAGGCAGTCGAGTTCACTCATATGCAGTGAGCTCATGTCATGTAAAATTGATATCACAGAATAATAAAACAAAATAACAGACTATGATAGCATTAACTGTTAATATGTATATGCACAAAAGCATGTGGAAGATAACCTTCAAGAGGGTCCAAAATTCTGTAAATACCTGGCCTTTGCTATATTTCCCTATTGCCCCTAACATGGAATGCAAACCTCTGTGCTAGTGGCTGTTCAGTTAAAATGATATGCCTTTTGGCTAAAAAGTATGGTCACACATGCTGTCTCATCATATTGATTATCTCTTCGTACATCTCCTTCCGTGCATCCATCCCCCAGATGAAATCCAGGTGGCCCCAGTGCTGGATGCGGCGATGGTACACCAGGTTCGGAATGTTTGTAAGCAATATTGAGACATCCCATGGATCAGCCAGAATGTCTTGCCCTCCTGACCACAAAGCTGTGGGCACCTTCATGTTCTGCAGGTTGTACTGAGGAGGGGTCAACTGGCAATAGAAAAGAGAAGTTAATTGCAGGCTTGAAAGGAGCACAAACAAAAACAGACCTATTACCAACACCAAAGGAAAGAAAGACTCCACAAAGTCTTATGCAAGTCAGGGAGACATGCTCAAAACATAGATGATATTTAAACAATTTTAATTGATTATGCTGCGTTACCTGGTTATAATGCGCCTTATTTCCAGCCTTTCCATAGTCATATGCCATAAGTTTCCCACTTTTCAAGACCTGTCAAAAGAATTGAACAGAATATAGCATGTGGAGTAAAGGTAGATCAATTATTGTCAGTACGAAGAGGTTTTTGTGACAACAATGATAAAAATGGATGAATCTGGGCCAGTTGTTATCTGAAAATGCTGGTGAAGTTTGGATCACTTTTTAAAATCGCATAAGTCCTATTGAGCTTGGAGAGCTGGATGCAGATTTATGGGGATATGCATGCAGAAGAGACTTTGGGGCCTTGCAGAAGAGCCTATGGACCTTTAGTGTTTTACTGCAACTTTAGCTTCATAGCTCAAGCAAATTATACCCAAACATGTATGTATAACATGCAAAAAATACTCTGTAGTTCACAAGAATGTATTAAAGTGTACTGCATAGGTAAAAACAGTAGCTGTGTGGTATTTAGTGCATTTGTGCACTAGATTTGCTATTATGATTCGCAACCGGAACCCCCCCCCCACACACACACACACACTTTTCCGGGACAAAAGCCATCACGTAGAGCTGTACGCACATACCACCACACCCCACCACCCCAGACAACAGCTGAGACTTACACCTCAACCCTGAGATGTAGACCGATGCATCCTCTCTGCATTAAAAATGCTTCTGTTGCCAGTGGATTTGCTTATGTTACACCTGCACCAAATTGCTGTTTGCACCTTTCTAATAGGACCGACATTAATTAATAACATTTCTGTTGTTACAGTAGAAGTCATCTTAAACCCTGAAGCTTGTCTCTACCTTTGCTCTGTGTGATTTCACAAAGGGACTGAACCTGGTGCACAGGACTGTCAAAGCTTTATTCAAATGTACTTTATAGAAACTTCTGTGAAAAAACTGCTGTTACCTGATACCAGTGCACCATGTTTTGTACAGATGTACCAGCTGGGCAATGCGAGGAGTACACAGGTACTCTTGTCTGATGAAAGAAAGGAACAGACATGAGGTCCGGACAGGAAGCAAAATGCCATATGCCATTTTAGATTTTTAAAATCAGAATAAATAAATCAAAATACTTATTGGGAATTTAAGATTCTTGGTTCCCAATACTGGATGTAGAGGCACCTGGCCTTGCACCTTTTAGTGTGTGAAACAGGTGTGTTACTGCTCTAACACACCTGTTTCGACTCAGGAAATGCTTGTTAATGAGCTGATTAGTTAGCCAAGGTGTTTTGGGAGAATGTAAAACACTAAAATGTGCAGAGCAGGAAGGAACCAGGGCAGGTAACCAATGTTCTAAGACACACAAATGAACAACATACCACGTTCAGGTTCTTCTTATCAAAGCCCCCAAAGATGAAGAATATGTTTCGACACAATACATCAGTTGGTTTCCTGCTGCAGACTTTTGTTGCAAAAAATTTGATGAGCTTAGTTTGAGGTAAAAAACTTTTCTTTCCAAAGAAGCCCTGAGAATTAATGAAAGACAATTTAAGCCACAGAAGACATAGATGAATGAATGTACGGGTGCAATGGTGTGTTTAACAAGCTTACCCATATCAAGCGCTCTGGAAGGACCCTCAGTCTGGTTATTGGACTTGTTGTGTGGGTGACCGTGGCCACAGGGGCTAGAGCAAAAAACATCTTGATTTTGCTAGCCAGCTCTGGCATTGTGGAAAATGCCATGAAGGCTGCAGGAAAAAAAAATAGGTCACGCAATTATGCTTATGGTGTATTCTCAGATGAAAATGAATAAATCATCCATTCAGTTCCAGCAAATGCTGAAAGATTACCCACAACATCTGAACATCAGTGAATTTCTATAACTAAATTAGGTGACAACATTTTTTACAAACTCCAAGTCTTCCCTTGGCAGCCGATTTTCCAATAAATAATGCAAAATGAAGTCATAAATTGAGCTACACAAAGCTAACATTACAGTATCACAAGTGAGATATCAGTACTTTACCAATAGTGGTTCCCTGAGAATGGCCAACGTAGAAGATCTTCTCCTGTCCTGTGGTTTTTGTGATGAAGTTTATAACTGCTGGTAGGTCCTTCTTAGCCATTTCATCACGGCTAACAGAAACACACACAACAGGGAGAGGGGTTCATTTTATAGGTTGTTTGACTCAGTGGCAATAAAAAAGAGCATAGCAGTACAGAACAGAACTGGAAAATGTTCAGAATACTGCAAGAACTCTTAGGAAGCTCTTAATGATTTTGTATTACTTGATTAAAATTCTCCAGAACTCAGTAAAATGGTATCTCACCTAAACTTCCAGTATTGATTTTGTTTAGGGCTGAGGCTGACATGTTTTCTTGACCAGGTGTTCCCTCGGCTGTTACCCAGCCACACGTCAAACCCAGCATCAGCCAACAGAAAGCCAAGACTGGTGTCGGGGAAGTTGGAAACCCAGTTACTCCCTGCAGCCAAAAGACCATGCTGGAGGAAGACCACAGGCTTGGGATCTGCAACAAAAAGAAGTCACAAAAAAGTTTATCAAGCTGAGCCACAATGTTACCTTAGCAAACATCAATATAATGAAATACCCAAAACATAACTACAGTAAAAACCAAAATGTGACTAAAAGTATATTTGTGGTTAGCAGGGTTGCCAATTCTCACGCACTGAACGCATTTGTCTGTCATCTCACGCTCTCACGTCTTACGTCCGATTTCTCACGCTGAAAATCTATTTTCTCATCTTAATTTTACTATGCATTTCCAATCTAAAGATTACAGTGCTTATTACAGTTTTAGTGCTCATTTTTCCCTCAGTCCCTGTCTGGGACATCCTGGGATATCCTGCTCCGCAGTTCAGTTTCCTTGTGGCTGAGGGCGCTCTGGGACATTTGGTTAGGTCAGTTAAGTAGTTCCTGTGTTTAACACTATATAAGGACTGGATCTTGTAATGAGACTTGGTGAAGTACAGTAAATCCCCGCTTTTCGTGGGGGTTACATTCCAAAAGAACCCGTGTATAGTGAAAAACCGTGATGTTGTGATGTGGTAAAAAATGCCTATTTTTATAGTGTAAACCCTAAATACGCCCCCGAATATACTCCCAAAATACTTTAATTTCATTTAAAACTCTGTTTAATACATTACCCTTAACGAAAAACCCATATTCGTACAGGGGGACATGTGCAGAATATCTGCCTTTTCTTTGCATGTGCAGGGGTTTCCACGAACAATTATTAGTTCCGTTCTCAGTAAAAATCGGTGATAGACTGAGGACGGGGCTTTGTATAAACGCCGGTTACTGTATTGCCAATTCCAATGCAACCATAAGAGGTCACAAGCCAGTGATTCCTTGTGCCGGTCCCAAGTCCGGATAAATGCAGAGGGTTGTG